>CAJQZJ010033039.1:1256518-1268662 GCA_907164525.1 Lophiomys imhausi | reverse complement strand
TGATAACCCCACTCCACCCACTTCCACTCTAATAACCCCACTTCACACACTTCTACTCTTATAACCCCACTCCACACTTCTACTCTGATAACCTCCAAGCCACACACTTACACTCTGATAATCCTTTTTTCCCTAGCTTATGGACTCTCATTCATTGACAAAATTGAAACAGCCCAGTCCTGGGAGAATTTAAAAATATGTTCCCTCAAAACTTGCTTATCATTTGGCAATAAAAAGTTCCTGACATAGGCAGGACATGGTTTCTGCCCTCAGTGACTTGGTATCTATCCACTGGAAGACTGGCCATTCTTGATTGTCAACTTGACTACATCTGAATTAATTAAAATCCAAGTGGTTAGCTATACCTAAGGGATTTTCCTTATTTTTGGTGTAGTCTTCGTTGTCCTAGAACTTACTCTGTAGACCAGGTTGGCCTCAAACTCACAGAGATCATCCTGCCTCTGTCTCCCAAATGCTGGGATTAAAGGCATGCGCCACTACTGCCCAGTTTGGGGGATTTTTCTTAATTAAATCATTAGAAGTGGAAAAGTATGCCTTTAATCCAGATCCTTTTTTTTACGTTTATTTATTACTTCAGGTTATATCTCCATCACAGTGGCCTCTTTCCACCCCTCCCACCCTCTACCCTCTAACCCTTCCATCCCACTCCTCTGGAGTGGAGTAGCCCTACATATCAGTCCCCAGCCCCAGTTCAGCAGTCATATGAGGGCCAAGAGCCTCCTCATACACTGGGGGCCTACAAGGCAGCATCTCTAAGGCAAAGTGTCTCATTGACAGGTAACAAAGTCTATATTCCTGCTCCCTTTGGTGCATTGGTTGTAGTATAGTTATCCTATACTATATGGCTAAAATCCGATTATAAGTGAATAGATACCATGTGAATCCTTCTGAGTCTGGGTTATCTCACTCAGGATGGGCTTCTCTAGTTCCATCCATTTAGCTGCAAATTACATGTTTTCGTTGTTTCTGATGGCTGAGTAGTATTCCATTGTATAGATGTACCACAGTTTTATTATCCATTCCTTGGTGGAGGGACATCTGGGCTGTTTCCAGTTTCTAGGCATTGCAAATAAGGCTGCTATGAACATAGACGAGGAAACGTTCTTCTGGTTTGGTCAGGAATCATTTGGATGTATACCCAGAAGTGGTATGGCTGGGTCTTGAGGTACATCTATTCCAAGTTTTCTAAAATATTGCCAGACTGATTTCTATAGTGGTTGCACAAGCTTGCACTCCCACCAGCAATGGAGGAGTGCTCCGCTTTCTCCACAACTTCGCCAGCATGTGCTGTCATTTGAGCTTTTGATCTTAGCCATTCTGACAGGTATGAGATGGAATCTCAGAGTCATCTTGAGCTGCATTTCTCTGATGATTAAGGATGCTGAGCATTTCTTCAAGTGTCTCTCAGCCATTAGGGATATGATAGTATACATGAGCGACCCCAAAATTTCCACCAGAGAACTCTTACAGCTGATAAACACATTCAGCAAGGTGGCTGGATACAAAATTAATTCAAAAAAAATCAGAAGCCCTTCTTGATACAAAAAATAAATGGGCTGAGAAAGAAATTAGGGAAACAACACCCTTCAAAATAGCCACAAACAATATAAAATACCTGGAGGTACCTCTAACCAAGAAAGTGAAAGACCTGTATGACAAGAACTTCAAGTCCTTGAAGAAAGAAATTGAAGAGGACATCAGAAGATGGAAAGATCTCACATGATCATGGATAGGTAGGATCAACATAATAAAAATGGCCATCCTGCCAAAAGCAATATACAGATTCAATGCAATTCCTATCAAAATACCAACACAATTCTTTATAGACCTGGAAAAAGCAATTTTCAACTTCATATGGAATAACAAAAAACCCAGAATAGCTAAATCAATCCTGTACAATAAAAAAACATCTGGAGGTATCACCATCCCAGATTTCAAGCTGTACTACAGAGCAATAGTAATAAAAACATCATAGTACTGGTATAGAAACAGACCAGGGGATCAATGGAATCAAACTGAAGATCCAGAAATGAACCCAAACACCTATGGTCACTTAATTTTTGACAAAGAAGCCAAAACTGTACAATGGAAAAAGGATAGCATCTTCAACAAATGGTGCTGGTCTAACGGGATGTCGACATGTAAAAGAATGCAAATAGATCCATACTAATCACCTTGCACAAAACTTAAGTTCAAGTGGATCAAAGACCTTAACACTAAATCTATTAGAAGAGAAAGTGGGGGAAAATCCTCAAACTTATCCGCACAGGTGACAACTTCCTGAACAGAACACCAAGAGCTCAAGCTCTAAGACCAACAATCAATAAATGGGACCTCATGAAACTGAAAAGCTTCTGTAAGGCAAAAGACACTGTCATTAGAACAAAACGGCAGCCTACAGATTGGGAAAAGATCTTCACCAACCCCACATCTGACAGAGGGCTAATATCCAAAATTTACAAAGAACTCAAATTAAATGCCAAGAAACCAAATAATCCAATCAAAAAATGGGGAACAGAGCTATACAGAGAATTCACAAAGGAGGAATCCATAATCCAGATCTTTTGAGGTTCACTTTAAATCTGGGCCACACCTTCCGTTGACACCCTGTATAAAGAACATGGGAGAAGGAAGTTCTTGCTCTTTGCCTGCTCACCCTGCTCTCACTGGCAAGTTCCTCCCTTCACTGGCACTACAGCCTACTTCTTCAGGGTTATAGCATATACTGAAGACCAGCTGAGACACCCAGTCTTGTGCACTGAACAGCTACTGAGCCGTTGAACGTTCCAGTGGTACACAGCCATTGTTGGATTAGCTAGACCATAACCTGTAAGTCACTCTAACAAATCCCACTTGGATAGACAGACAGATTACATATTCATTCATTACTTCGTTCACTCAGGTCTGTTCCTCTAGAGAACTCTGACTAATATAATATGCATATGGGTTATCACAACCCTGCAAATGGGAATTGTTTCCCACTCCACTGAGGGCTTTCTGAGCATAATCTAGGAACTCAGTAATCTGCCAACACCCAACACTGTCTCATGACCCCACTGAGAAAAGCATCTGGAGAGAGTTCTGGCCCTGGTTTCTGGTACTTCCTTACTAGCCTGTCTTGTCAAACTGCAGCTTGCCTTTCCCAAAACCTACCTGAGTTAGAATTGAAGTTGCTTGTAACATAGAAAGAAAGAGAGAGAGAGAGAGAGAGAGAGAGAGAGAGAGAAGAAAGAAACAGGGAAAGAAAGAAAGAAAGAAAGAAAGAAAGAGGACAAAAATGGTGACCTGGAGCTAGAGGTGTGGTTGAGCACTTCAGTAGCAGAGCTATGTTGCTCTCCTGACATCAACGCCGTGGCATGTGCATCTGGCCTCCATACACACAAACATAAAAAAATTAAGTGAGTCTCAATGTTATCAAATCATCTTCTATTACTTAGATGACTTGCAGATGATTGAGTTTTTAGACTTCATCCATATGTACACCTCCGTGGCAGGTGGTATGCTTTTCTTCATATGTTATCTTTGTCAGGCTTCTTCTATCAGAGGAACACACACTCGAACCAAGACACAGACAAGCGCAAATGCTTTAAGGAGGTGCAATGGGCAGACGCTCTGTGTGAAGTCCTTAGACCACCCATGGTGACACCAAGGTCTGTCACCTCCTCAAGACTACTCGTGGCCCCCACTGAGGCCTGCCACCTCCTCGGAAGCTGCTCTTCTTTACTACATTCACAGCTTCCTTCAACTGCTCTTGTGCTCATGTGTGCATATGTGGGGGAAGTCAGAAGACAACCTTGGAGTAGGTATTCAGAAATGACATCCACCTCTTGAGGCAGGTTCTCTCATTGGCCTGCAGCTTATCATTTAGGCTGTTCTGGTGCCCTTGTCCCTGCCTCTACTCTACTGGGGTTACAAGACTGAGCCACCACAACCGGCTTTTTTTCTTTTTTTGCCTGAGATCCAGGAGCTGCAGCCCTGAGTCATCAGGCTCACACATCAACCACTTTCTGACAGGATTTTCTCTCCAGCCCTGAGTTCTGCTTTTAATGTTACATATTCATGTTCTTGCTCCTACTCATGTGCTATAGATGCCAAGTGTTTCTAGCTAAGTAAATCTTTTCAGAGAACTGACTTTCCCTTCTCTCTTAAGGACTCTGGGTTGGTTTACCTTTTTGTGTTTTGTCGTTCTGGTCTACAGTGCTGGCTGGCTGCTGTAGCAGGCGGGCCCTCACCTGGATTACCAGCCAGCGTTACAGATAACCACAGCATCAGGACTAGGGGTCACAGACCCACCTGGGCCAACCTTACCTCAATGAGCTTCCTCTCATAGGAGCTTGCGAGTTCCTCAGTGACTTCCCCAGGCTTCTGTTCAGGGGCTGTAACTTCTGCATCAACGTTCCAAAGACTGGGTACAACTTTAAGAAAATAAAGACATACAGGTAAGAATTTTAACATGCATTGAAAACTACTCTCCCTTCATTTTAACACATGTATTTAATTTATTTAATATGTATGTATATGTGTGTGCGTGTACACCATTTCACTAGAGAGAAAGCTCTTTTTATGGAAGAAAAATCACAATTAGTAATCACTTCAACACTACAGCACCCTTACACACGCACAACATATAGTGAGGAGTGGTGAGGAGTCTTGTGAAGGTGTGAGGGTTACTGGCATTCTGTGCAGGAGTTTGGACAGTGGCCACATCACCCTGGAAGTCTTGGGGGGAAAGAAGAAACATCTCCACAACACATGAGCTTGTGCATACATACATCTTCTATATTGGCCAAACTTCATTTTTTCCAACAGAAAGAAAACTTATTCTGGGAGGTGATGCCTGCCTATAGTTTGCTTGGAACGGTACCAGGAGTCAGATCCCAGGCTCTGGTGCTTTGAATGAGAATGGTCCCCACAGGCTCATCTGTTTGAATACTTGGTCCCCAGTTGCTGGAACTGTTTGGGAAGGATTAAGAGGTGTGGCCGTCTTGCAGGAGGTGTATCACTGGGGATGACGTCTCAAAAGGCTCAAGCATTTCCAGTGTGCTCTCTGCCTCCTGATTGCAGATCCAGGTGTGAGCACCCAACTAGTCCTGTCCCCATGCCTCTGCGCTGCTATCATGGACTATATCTCTTGGTACCATAAACCAAATTAAATGCTTCCAAGATGCCTTTCTCAGGGTGCTTTATAACAATAGGAAGTAACTAAGTCAGAAGTAGAACCAAGAGCAATCTGTAGACTCCTTAGGAGGACATCTAACAGCCTTGGGAAGGTCTCTGAAACCAGTCTGCTGTCACTGCAAGGTCTCACTAGAAGAAACTGGCCCAGCTCAGGATGTACAAGGCATGCTCATCCATGAGTGCCTAATTTGTACTGAAACCAAATAATTAAAAACTGGAAGGCAGCTGCAAAGACACCAGGAGAATAAGAGGGGCACAGCACTGGACAAAGAAAAGGCCCAATGACACGCTTCACAAATGTGGACAAGGCTCTGCTTCCAGCACATGCTGAGAAGTGCAAGCCCTGAATGCCTACTAACCATAATGGAGTTGATTATACTGGAGCAAAAGCAAGGCCTTAGGCAGTTCCAGGTGACAGGGAGCAGCCCCTAGAATGGAATAGAAAGCATGGAGACCTTTCCAGCTTCACATGACCTATGGTTGAGTTTCAGGCAGCCCGGTGACCAAGTGGTCCTCGGTGATGACTGGGTAGCCTACGGGAGAACCAAAGCCTTTGGGAACATGAAATGTCCTGAGTTCTGAAACTTTAAGTTGATTTAAAACACCACAGGGAGCGACCAGCAACACCTAAGGTTTGAAATAAAGAAAGCTTTAAGACCCAAGTGAAAGATGATTCAAGGAGCATTTAAATTCATTTATTTAAATTCATTTCCTTCAAAATTACATTAAAGTACGAATTATTCTTGTCCTAAAGAAAAGGGAAGTTGTAGAGGAAATGAAACAACAAAAACTATAGAAGCTGAGAGTTGGACAGGTATAGAAGAAAATTTCAGCCCTGGAAACAGTAAGCGACAGACACCAAAATACACTGTGACTGAAATGGAGTGACTCAGGAAAGACTGCACACTGTCAGCCAGACACAAACCAGCCTGAGAGGCAAACAGGGATCAAACCCAAAGAGCGGCTGCCAGGACACTGGTCTGTTCTGGAGGAGAGCTAACAGTAGGTAGGTCTGCACTGAGTCAATCCTCAATGACCTTGTAATGAGACTCAGTCTCTTCTCAACCCTACTTGTTCCCTGAGCTGCAGGGACTCAGCACACGTGTCCCTGTAACAGTGACAAGAAAGGCTCCTCCTGGGAATCCAAGGAGCTCAAAAGGAAAGGCCTGAGGAGACGCTGGTGGGGTTGTCACTGGGAATGGCACACCAGGTAGTTCTGTCAAGAAGCCAGAACAAAATATTCATAGTGTGTCTACCAGCTTTCTGGTTCCTGCCTACCCCAAGGACATAGCCAGACATCAAATTGCCTTGAGACAAGCACCCCTTAGGACAAAAGAAATGTTTGATGTGTAGCTGCAAGAAAACTTCCCAAGCCAGTCACTCACCATCCGTAGAGACAAAGAGTAGACAGCACACATAGAACAAGAGGAGAGCGCTGTCCTAAAGGAATAAGGAAAAGCACACAGAAGGCAAGACAGTTCTCTTCAAAGAAAGCCAAGACAGTACACATGGAACCCTGTCTACAAGTGAGAGGAGCGTGAACATGTCCAAAAACCAGAGGCAAAGACCCCAAAGTGAAAATGGAACCACAGAACTGCTATGTCTAAAGGAGAAACTAATGCAGAAAAAGGAATTCAAAGTTCTAATTCAGCAACCTATCAAACACAACTATCAAAACTAAAGAGCAAAGAACACCCAGCACAATGGAGGGAACAAAAACACCTCAGGACCAGGGACAGCAGAAGCCCAGAGGTAGGCCTCTGGAGATGACAAAGGATTTTCACCACAACACAAACTAGAAACTCCAACAGCTTCTTGAAAGCAACATGGCAGACAGACTGGCAAACAATGAAGGACACCCACCACATCCTCAGGGAAATCAGCTCTGACCTGGAATTATGTACCAAGCAAAACCATGTGAGACACACAACCCACAAAGACTTATCCTCCACTGAAGGAAGGAAAACTTAGTAAGAATAAAACATACAATCTAAGACATAAGGAATCTAAGACAAAAGTGAGTCAGAGAAATGTTCATAAAAATCCAAACAGCAGAAACTATCCAATGAGCACCAACTGATGAATACATAGGCAAAGCAGTTCATCCGACAGTGGGGTATTACTCAGTCAAGAAAAAGTAGAGGCTGGATTATGCTATAACATGAATATACCTTGAAAGCATTGCTCTAGGTGAAAGAAGACAGACAGAAGGCCACTGTGTATAAGCACATTTATGTGAACTTCCCCGCAGGCATAATCAGGCAGGAACAAGGGGAAGGAGTATGAAGTGGGACTGCTAATGGGTATGCAATTGGCTCTAAAAGAGGAGTGAGCCTATTCTAGAATCAGGGGTGTTGGGTTTACAACTTCATGAATACAGCAAAGCAAAAGAGCTGTGTGCAATGAAAGGATCAATTGTAAGGAATGTAAACTCAGTCTCAAGACCAACACCAAACAATGGTGGTAAATGCCTGCAATCCTCACACTCTGATGAAGCAGAATCCTTCAGTTCAGATTGGCTTGGATTACCTAGAAAGACTACAGAGGGAAGAGTAGGAGGGAAGAGGAGAAAGGAGGAGGAAGAAGAGGAAGAAGAGGAGGAGTAGGTAGTATCCTGAACTCTAATTTTAAAGACAAAATAAAAGCCTGAATGAGAAGGTATAAACCACTAAAAAACAACTAGACTCCTAAAGTCAGCAGAGGACAATAGGAGAGCTTGCCTCAGGAAGTAAATGACAGGAAGCTGAAGTGCTTAAATGAAGTACCTAATTATCCTTGTAGAAAAGGCCCATGGAACTAAAAATGATGAGTATGCAGAAGACCAAACAAAACAAAGTAGAAGAAAAAGGTAAATACAAACTCCAGTGAAAACGCACTGCCACATGGGAAGACGCCATGCACCTGATAGCTTAACACATTTACCACCACAATTGCACCATCGCAAAACAACTGGTATGATCGAGCCGAGGCTGGGGGGTTAGGTGCAGGCTCAGGTGCAGGTGTGTACTTTGTGGAGTTGGAGGGAGTCAAAACAAAGTTACTCCTCTTCTTCACACTGAGTGATCACCAGTGCTTACAAATGAACTGCCAAAAGGTAACTGTTAGAAACTGCCCACATTCCAGAGCCAGGTGCTCCCCACAGCCTGCCTTCACCAACTCAGCACCAGCAGCCACATCATCACCCACTGCCAAACGCAACACATTTCCACTGTTGCCATAGGTCATGGAAACATGCCCCCACCACCTCATCCCCACTCAGAGATTGCCGTTTGTCTCCCTCCTCCAATAAATCATGAGATCTGTTATGTAGTGTCCTTTAGGTGACGTTTCTTGTCCCCAGTTGATTGTCCTAGGTACGCTTCTGTTGTAAAACAGTAACATTAGTGCTGAGATTCGGTAGGCTATCCTGGTGCCTATATGGCCCCCTTCCGGGTCCAGGCTGCACTAGAAACCCAGCCCTTATCTCCACCCTCAACAGACACACATTCTGGCCCACCAATCGACTGGTCCTCCAACACCAATTAGTGAATGATCCCTCTCAGTCTCCATAGAGGCTTCCCTGAGTCTGGTACTCTTACAGGTAGAGGTACCCACCTCTGATCCTTTCCCTTGGGTGAGGTTTTGGAGTTTAGCTCGGTTTCACCTTTTGGCTTCAATCAAAAGTACTGGTACTAAGCAGTGTGTCGTTTCTGGCTTTTAGCCCTTGACACCCATCCAGTGAGGTAATGATCCACTAGACAGCTGTTTCTTCCTCATTGGTCCTCCCTGGGTCCTGGGAACACCTTGGACTACAAGCATTGGACAATTCCTTCTTCCTCATTCATGGGAACCATGAATATAGTCATTCATAGAAAACCTCCAACTTCTCCACCTGGCGACTGACTTGAAGGGCTCCAAATTTACTCACTTTTGTAATCAATTCTGACCTCAATATTCCTTAGATAATAAATCCAAATTCTACCAATGCTACCCTAGATCCCAATATTATTCAGGATCTACAAAAACTGCAAGCCATAGAGAAGAAACAATTCCCCAATTCCCTATTTCTCTTGTCTCTGCTCCAAGCCCTGTTTGTTTTTGTCTGGTCTCTCCCACCATACACTGTGTAAATGTCCTGTCTTTGAGTTACCATTGATGGATCTTTAAGTTTGTTGCAAATTGGGAGCTGGAGCCAGACCTAGCAATGGGGTGAGGGTGGGCAAAGGAGTAGGCCAGCTGCAGGAAGCACACACCTGTACTTCCCTGCAGCACACACTCAGAACCAAGCTGCCAATCTGAATTCTAAGTTAGTAAGGACCATTTATTTCTGCGGGCTTCTGACATCCGCAAGATTTGATTCCAAATCCTAGAGTCTGATTCTTCAGTTGCTGCTTCCCTCTACCTGCTGAGCCCCCCACATGGGCACCTATGAGCTCCTCTGGCTGCACCTCTGGTGGATCCACATCTATTCCCCTTTTCTCATGCCCTCTGCCCAGTTCTCTCAACTCCCCCAGCCTGGGACTCTTTTGTGTCCTCTGTCTCGGAGCTATATATTCTTTCTTTGTTTGTGCTTTCCTGGGCCTATACTTCGTGAATTTCCCAGCTAGCAGCTGCCTGCTAAGTCCTGCAGTTTCTCCACACCTTCCTGGCTTCTCTGATATTGGAACCCTTCCTCTGGGTGGAGTTCCTTGTTCTTTCTATTTGTCCCTTAACTGTTCCTCTCATTCTCAAGCCATAAGTGTGTCTCTGGCTCCTGAAGCATGCTTCTACATCCTTGGGGAGCACTCCATATAGGAAACTTTCTCTCTGGCCTGTTACACCCGTCTAGGTCTCTCTTCTGAAGACACTGACTTGCTCCCTTTACCCCAGCACTGTTATTTCTGGCTCTAGTTACAGTTCTGAAGCTTTAGCTCTTGGCTCCCCTTGGAGCTTATAGAAGCATTGGTTCCCCAAAGCCAGTGTTAAGCTTTGAGACTCTCTCTCTTTCCTCCAGGGACTCAGACAATTACTACAGCTTGGCCTCAGTACAGATCAATAGCCAAAAACTTGGCGAACTTGGTTTCCAAATTCTCACAAATTGTAACAACGTCTGCCACCACATAAGCAAATGATTCCCAACTCTCTTATCTCTAAGGCTCTACTTCCCACTCTTAAATTTTTTATCTCTACCGTTTCTCTACACTCTGCTCTCAAAAAATCCCTTAAAATGATGCTGTAAACTCTATCTCAGGACTTATAAGTTCATTGGGTATGATTTAAAATCCACAAAATCTTTAATGATATTTGGCTTTAAACTTATAACAAAAGGTGGGGCTAGAGCACCCATATGACAGTTCACAGCTGTCTGTAATTGCCAGGCATGGTGGTGGCACATGCCTTTAATCCCAGCACTCAGGAGGCAGAGGCAGGTGGATCTCTGTGAGTTCAAGGCCAGCCTGGTCTACAAAGTGAATCCAGGACAGCCGGGGCTACAAAAAATAAAAATAAATAAATAAAAATTTTTAAAAAACTTATAACAAAAGGCTTATAATTAAAATCTAAATATACATGGGTATATATGTGATTCAACTCTTGTCTAGAATATACTGTATATGTACCTGAGATTCAACTCTGCGTATGTATATAACTTGAATTCAACTGTCATTCATTTAAAAAAAAAGTAGCAATACTAGGAAAACAGATGTTTTTAAATAGCAACCATATGTCTCTCCTCCATCTTGGCTGATGACTTCATTAGGACGTAGGCAGCCACATGGCCAGAGCTACTTTTACTAATGTTAAAGTATGTGCCCTGTGACTTAACCACTGTCTTCAGATGATATTTAGTGTAGAACAACAAATACAATGAGCTTTCTGTTTATCACTGCATTTGTTTTTTAGACAAAGGAAACAACAAGTCTCCAAAATATTTTAGATTGGTATGGATTTTTGTATAATGATAAAATTTTAAGGTTATATTTGTAACAACATACTATATATGTGATTCAACTCTGGTTTAGACTATATTGCATAATGATGATAAAATTTTAAGATTATAAAGGTCTACACAGATTAACAAAAGCTGACTTATTAGAGATTTACTCCTAACTACTTACATCTTTGTTAACTGTTCAACACCAGGCTTCTAAAAAATTTAAATGAGTGAAAACATATATTTGATAAATAAGATTTATAAACTCCTAAAGTCTACTCAGGTTCACAGTAATATTGGTCTACCTTCTTTTTCTCTGCTTACTTTAAGCTTTAGCTATTTGGATAAACTAAGCCATAGGGAAAACTTCAATGTTCTACAATTGTCCACTATAAAAAGATCAGTAAAGTTGCCAGTCTCCCTACAGACTGTATGCATGATTAAAAGTTTTATTTTGACCTCAAGAGATCTGCAGAATATGGCATTCAAAGATTTTTTTTTTTAAAGATTTATTTATTATGTATACAGTGTTCTGTCTGCAGGTATATCTGCAGGCCAGAAGAGGGCACCAGATTTCATTATGGATGGTTGTGAGCCACCATGTGGTTGCTGGGAATTGAACTCATGACCTCTGGAAAAGCAGCCAGTGCTCTTAACCGCTGAGCCATCTCTCCAGCCCCAAAGATGTTTTCTTAACTTAAGATTTTTTGATATCGAGACATGTCAGCTCCTGACAGCACCCCCTATTCTACTCCAAGTAGAAGATGAGCATCGAAGAATCTCCAGTGGGAGATGATTGAATTGGTGGTAAGCCGTTCTCTTGGCAAGAAAAACCCCTTGCTTCAACTGTAGACAGACTTCTGTCCAAAAAGAACAAAACTTGGAAGCAGATAAGTCGACAGCCTAGCTCTGCCAAGACAGGGTAAGTCCTTCATAATTCCTGCTCTACAACCAAAGTCTGTCAGAGAAATGGGGCCAAATGGCTGAAGATTGATGCTGTAATGTATGGAGAGAAAATGGGAACTGTCCAGGCAGCCACTGGTATGTCATTTTTT
>CAJQZJ010033039.1:1244458-1256118 GCA_907164525.1 Lophiomys imhausi | reverse complement strand
AGGGGGGGGGAGTAGGGAGGGGATTGTGATTGAGATGTAACTTGAAGAAATAAAAAATAAATTATTTAAAAAAAAGTTTTATTTTGATACTAAAAGAGCTTCAACTGAAAATTTGTTTATTATTTATTTAAATTTTATATCCATTGATGGCTTCTTCATGTATGTCTGGGTAAGGGTGTCAGATTATGGACTTACAGACAGCTGTCAGCTGCCATGTGGGTGTTGGGAATTGAACTTTGGTCCTCGTCCTCTGGAAGAACAGTCAGTGTTCTCAATTGCTGAACAATTATTTTTAAAGCTCAAACTTAAAAGGGATAAAACTATAATATCGTAATCTTTTTTTTGTAGAAGTTTAGATTTCTTGGAAACATAGTTGTGTTCAATGAATGTGGTTTTTGCTTTCGTCTCAAGTATAGGATATGGGGGGTGCTTTGTCCACCGATATGGGGGTGCTTTGTCCATCTTTGAAAAACAGTCTCATGATAGCATAGTATAATTAGAAGTATCAGGAGTTGTCTCTCTTCCATGGGAATACTGAGGGCTCCCCCAGCTGCTCTGAGCTGGAGGCGGTCCCTCCAAGCACCATCTTCTGGACTTGCACCACCTGGGACTCCCTGACCTTCATCCTCAGGACCACTGAGCACTTTGGGCATCCAGGCCTTAAACTCTAACATCTAGGACCACTTAGGACCACCCAGGATCACTTAGGACCATTCAGGACCATTCAGGACCATTCAGCACCATTCAGGTCCATTCACACAGTGTTTCTGGGTCAGAGGCACAGTTTGAACCTGGGATCTCCAGAGAACAGCCTGAGAGGATGACAACCACAGATCTGGCATCTAAATTGCAGGGGATCTGCAGCTCTAGCCTACAGTCTGTGGTCTACCAACCCCCACCATCATCATTAGGAAGGCCAGCTGGATCTCAGGAACCTTCAAGCCAGGAATTACCCAATTCCTGATCTGAGCTCCCAGTTGGGTCACAGCAGAAAAGGGGTGAGCTAGGGGAGACCCACTGAGAACCAGCCCCCAACACAAGGTCCCACCCAGCCTGTGCAGAGGTACCAGTCACCAAGATTATAAGGCCTGCACACTAAGCTCTTTCTTGGCACCAACCCTAGAAGGCACAAGGAACAAACAATCAAGGATAACAAGATGGCCAAAGGCCATCACAAAAGAACAGAACTGACAAAAGTCAAGGAAATATGGCTCCAGCTAAATTCAGCCATGCTAATACATCAAGCCCTGATAAACCACCACAGTTGAAACACAAGAAAACAAACGATGATGGCCTTAAAAGAAGAGAATAAATGCCTTAAAGAATTTAAAGAAATCACAACTCAGCAGAAGAAAGCAATGGCCAATCCCATTAAAGATCTCCAAGAGAACTCAGTCAAACAAGAGAGGAAAAGGACAAAACTATTAAAGAATTGCAAGCAAATACAATCAAATTGGAGGAGGAAATGTATAAAATAGTTCAAGACCTGAAATCAGAAATGGAAGCAATAAAGAAATGACAAGCACAGACAAATCCTGGAGGTAAAAAAACAAGGAAAGAAAACAGGAACTACAGACATGAGCATCACCAGTAGGATATAAGAGATGGAAGACCAAATCTCAGGCATGGAAGGCTCAACTGAAGAAATCAGTACAACAACCAAAGAAAATGAGAAATCTAAAAAAAGTCCTCAGCCACAACATCCAAGAAATCAAGGACTCAATGAAAAGATGAAACCTAAGAATTATAGACATAGATGAAAGAGAAGACACCAGACTCCAAGGACCAGGAAACATCTTCAACAAAATCATAGAAGAAAATTGCTCAAACCTAAAGAAAGAGATAACGGAGGGAAAAAGTCCAAGAAGCATACAGAATACAAAATAAATTGGATCAGAAAAGAAATTCCTCCCACCACAAAATAATTGAAACTCCAAATATACAGAACAAAGAAAGAATAGTAACATTTAATGGCAGATCCATCAGATTATACTCAACTTTTCCTCAGAAACATTAAAAGCCAGAAGGGCCTGGTCAGATGTCCTACAAGCCCTGAGAGAACACAGGTGCCAGCACAGACTACTATATCCAGAAAAACTTTTAATCACTATAGATGGAAAAAACAAGATATTCCATGACAAAAACCAAATTTAAACAATATGTATCCACAAATCCAGTTCTACAAAAGACCCTAGAAGGTAAATTCCAACTGAGAAAAGGTAACTACAGCCAAGAAAACACAGGAAATAAATAATTCCATTGCAACTAAACCAAAAGAAACAACAAATGCACTACCACTACCTACATCAAAACACCAGGAAATAACAATCTACTATCATTAATATCTCTCAACATAAATGGACTCAACCCCCCAATAAAAAGACACAGGCTTGCAGATTGGATCTGTAAACAAGACCCATCACTCTGCTGCATATGAGAAATGCACCTCACCAGCAAAGATAGATTCTACCTCAGAGTAAAGGGCTGGGAAAAGTTTTCCAAGCAATTTTCCAAGGAAGCAAGCTGGAGTAGCCATCCTAATAGCCAATAAAATAGACTTTCAACTGAAATTAATAAAAAAAGATAGAGAAGGACACTACATACTCATCAAAGGAAAAATCCTTCAAGATGGCATCTCAGTACTGAATACCTATGCCCCAAATACAAGGACACCCACATTTGTAAAAGAGATACTGCTAAAGCTTAAATTACACTTCGATCCCCACACATTAATAGTGGGAGACTTCAACACCCCACTCACACCAATGGACAGGTCAAACAGAGAAATAATGAGACTAACAGAGATCATGAACCTACTAGATCTAACAAATTTTATAGAGCATTTCACCCAAACACAAAAGAATACACTTTCTTCTCAGCATCGCACAGAATCTTCTCCAAAACTGTCCATGTACTTGGTAACAATACAACCAATACAAGAAAATTGAAATTACCCCCTATATCTTATCAGATCACTATGGATTAAAGCTGGACTTCAACAACAACAGATATAACAAAAAACCTACACTTTCACGGAAACTGAAAAAAACTCTACTCCATGACCAATGGGTCAGTGAACAAATAAATAAGGAAATCAAAGACTTCCTAAAATCCAATGAAAATGAAGGCACAACATACCCAAACCTATGGGACACAATGAAGTAGTGCTAAGAGGAAAGTTCATACCACTAAGTGCCTCCAAAAAGAAAGTAGAGACAGCGCATATTAGCAACTTAACAGCAGAACTGAAAGCAGTAAAAAAGAAAGAAGCAAACACTCCCAAGAGGAGCAGATGGAAGGAAATCATCAAACTCAGGGCTGAAATCATAAACTTAGAAACAAAGAACAATACAAAAAAATTGACAAAACCAAGAGTTGGTTCTTTGAGAAAATCAACAAAATAGACAAACCCTTAGCTAAACTAACTAAAAGGCAGAGGGAAAATACCCAAATCAACAAAATCAGAAATAACAACAGACATTGAGGAAATCCAAAGAATCTTTATGTCTTACTTCAAAAACCTATACTCCACAAAATTTGAAAACCTAAGTGAAATGAACCATTTTCTTGATAGATTCCACCTACGAAAGTTAAATCAAAATCAGGTTAACAAATCAAACAGTCCTGTAACCTCTAAGGAAATAGGAACAGTCATTAAAAGTCTCCCAATCAAAAAAGCCCAGGGCCAGATGGTTTCAGCACAGAATTCTACCAGACCTTCAAAGAAGAGCTAATACCAATATTCCTCAAACTCTTCCACAAAATAGAAACAGAAGGAATACTGCCAAACTCATTCTATGAGGCTACATTTACCCTGTTCCCTAAACCACACAAAGATCCAACAAAGAAAGACACTTTCAGACCAATTTCCCTCATGGACACAGACACAAAATTACTTAATAAAATACTTGAATCCAAGAACACATCAAAACTATCATACACCATGATCAAGTAGGTTTCATCCAAGGAATGCAGGGGTAGTTCAACATACAAAATCCATTAATATAATCTACCATATAAACAAACTGAAAGAAAAAAAAACACATGATCATCTCACTATATGCTGAAAATGCTTTTGACAAAAATCCAACATCCCTTCATACTAAAAGTGCTGGAGAGAGCTGGCATGCAAGGACCATACCTAGAAATGATAAAGGCAATATACAGCAAGCTGGTAGCCAACATCAAATTAAATGGAGAGAAACTTAAAGCCTTTCCCCTAAAATCAGGGTCAAGACAAGGATGCCCACTCTCCCCATATCTCTTCAACATAGTACTTGAAGTTTTAGTGAGAGCAATAGGACAACTAAACAAGATCAAGGGGATACAAATTGGAAAAGAAGAAATCAAAGTATTCCTATTTGCAGACAATATGATAGTATACATAAGTGACCCCGAAAATTCCACCAGAGAACTCCTACAGCTGATAAACTCAGCAAGGTGGGTGAATACAAAATTAATTCAAAAAAATCAGTAGACTTTCTTTACAAAAAAGATAAATGGGCCAAGAAAGAAATTAAGGAAACAACACCCTTCACAATAGCCACAAATAATATAAAATACCTGGAGGTAACTCTAACCAAGCAACTGAAAGACCTGTACAACAAGAACTTCAAGCCATTGAAGAAAGAAATTGAAAAGGACATCAGAAGATAGAAAGATCTCCCATGCTCATGGATAGGATCAACATAATAAAAATGGCCACCCTACCAAAAGCAATATACAGATTCAATGCAATTCCTATCAAAATAC
Organism: Lophiomys imhausi; assembly: GCA_907164525.1. NCBI lineage: Eukaryota > Metazoa > Chordata > Mammalia > Rodentia > Muridae > Lophiomys > Lophiomys imhausi. The sequence continues at coordinate 1,251,366 of CAJQZJ010033039.1, read as the reverse complement.
CAACACAATTTTGCCGACCTTGAAAGAACAATTCTCAATTTCATATGGAATAATAAAAAACCCAGAATAGCTAAATCAATCCTGTACAATAAATAAAAAAAAAACATCTGGAGGTATCACCATCCCTGATTTCAAGCTATACTACAGTGAAATAGTAATAAAAACAGCATGGTACTGGTATAGAAACAGACCAGTGGATCAATGGAATCGAATTGAAGACCCAGAAATGAACCCACACACCTATGGTCACTTAATTTTTGACAAACATGCCAAAACCATACAATGTAAAAAGGACAGCATCTTCAACAATTGATGCTGGTCTAACTGGAAGTCAACATCTAGAAGAATGAAATTAGACCCATACTTATCACCTTGCACAAAACTTAAGTCCAAGTGGATCAAAGACCTTAACATAAAGCCTGATACACTAAATCTAATAGAAGAGAAAGTGGGGAAAAGCCTCAAACTCATTGGCACAGGTGACAACCTCTAGGACGATAAATGGACCTCATAAAACTGAAAAGCTTCTGTAGGGCAAAGGACACCATCATTAGAACAAAACGGCCACCTACAGATTTTGAAAAGGTCTTCACCAACCCCACACCTGACAGAGGGCTAAAATCCAAACTATATAAAGAACTCAAGAAATTAAACACCAAGAAACTATATAATCCAATCAAAAAATGGGGTATAGAGCTAAACAGAGAATTCACAAAAGAGGAATCTCTAATGGCTATGAGACACTTGAAGAAATGCTCAACATCTTTAAGCATCAGAGAAATGCAATTCAAGATGACTCTGAGATTCCATCTCACACCAGTCAGAATGGGTAAGATCAAAAACTCAAATGACAGCACCTGCTGGTAAGGTTGCAAAGAAAGAGGAACATTCCTCCATTGCTGGTGGGAGTGCAAACTTGTACAACCACTATGGATTTCAATCTGGTAATATCTTAGGAAATTTGAAATAGCTCTACCTCAAGATCCAGCCATACCACTCCTGGGCATATATTCACAAGACTCTTCACCAAACTACAAGGACATCTCCTCAACTATGCTCATAGCAGCTTTATTTGTAATAGCTAGAAACTGGAAACAACCCAGGTGTCCCTCAACCAAAGAATGAATTAAAAAAAAAAAAACAAACTATGGTACATTTACACAATGGAATACTACTCAGCCATCAGAAACAAGGAAATCATGCAAACTGCAACCAAATGAATAGAACTAGAAAAGCTCATCCTGAGTGAGCTAACCCAGACCCAGAAAGATACACATGGCATGTATTCACTTATACCTAGATTTTAATCATATAGTTACAGGATGGCTATCCTACAATCAACAGACCCAGGGGAGCAGGAGCATGTACTTTGCTACCTGTTAGTGGGACACTTCACTCTAGTGGATCTGCCATATAGGCCCCCAGGAAGCTCTTAGCCCTCATGTGACTGATGAACTGAGGGGGACTGATGTGATATGCAAAGGCACCTCATACTGGAGGAGTGGGATGGGTGGGAGAGGGAATGAAGGGGGGAGGGTGGAACCAGAAGGGGGGGAGGGAGGGGGCTGTGATGAGGATGTCCTTGAATTAATAAACATTTAATAAAAAAAAGAAAGAAAAACAGACTCATGAAAGGGGCATGAAAAACATCTGATAAAAGAGCCTGTGATATTTTACCAGCCAAACTGTCATGTGTGGGGAACATGATTTTTGCTGGAAAACATCCTTTGATGGACAGACTCCTTGAACAGCACATGATCTTGGTCAACACAAAGTACCTCATGCAGAGGGCCTGAGGTTGGCCAATTGGCAAGCATCCTTGTGCGAATTTGGAGGACGTATAAAAAGCAGGTCCTAGAAATGCAAAGGGGCTTTTTCCTTGGCGTTGCTTCTCATCACTGCTTTTCTTTGAAAGACTCCATACAATGCTTTGTTGAAGTTTTCTGCTGCCGAGACTTGCTGAAGATTGTGGCCCGGGTTAGGCCCCATTTGGGGCCATGAAAGCCACTGTTTCTTCGGCTGTCCTTGCTGGTGCTCCTGGTTAGCTGTGTTCCATCCTGTTGCTGCAGATTGCTCTGTTCTCATTGCTATTGATACTTGTTCCAGTATAAGCTGATTTGTCTGGACTGTTGATGAATTGCCCCAAGGACCTATAACTAAAGAGGTTTACACTCTGTCTCTGAAAATATTCTTTCTCCCATACCTCAGGTTGATGGGTTGGAAGGTGCATAACTTTAAAGAAATAATTTAAAAGTATGCCTTCATCTTATAAAAGCTAAAAACTTATTATAAACTGTTAAAAATAATTAAAACATGCAAGTTAATGGTCAGACACCTTATAAATAATAAAATTCTTTAATGTGTTCAGAATTATACTTGTAGTCATGCTAAGTACTAATGCAATTAATTACAGGATAAGCTTTATTTAACCTCCTGTATATGTTTTCAAATTTATGCCTAAAACAAGTAACTAGAAACAAGCAGAGTTTGTTTGGTTTCGATATATGTAATAGATAATGGTCCTCCAACTCTTCAGAGAGCTGCTGAATATGGCATTTCATGTTTAATAAGAAGCTTTCTGTGATAGATTGTGACCTCCTAGCAACTGCCCTTAGATCTCCTCCAAAGAAGATGACAGGCACAGAAGAACTTCACCAAGAGCTTGCTTTAAATGCAGAAAGCCAGCCACTGAGTAAAAAACAGATGTTTGCCTTCCTGACACCAGGACTCTGTCCAAACTATGGACAAGCAGGACAGTGGGGAGTTGATTGTCCCACTTTGCCTAGACAAGGCAGGCTGGTCCTCCAAGTTCCTACTCCACAGGATCTTCTAGGCCTCGCAGCTGAAGACTGATATTGCCCTGAGACCTCTGCCACCAATGATCACAGAGAAAACTAGGGTGATGGTGTAAGCACCAGTATGTCTCTGTCATTTGTAATAGATTCAGGAGCCACTTGGTTTACACTTTTTGTTTACTCCAGTAAAGTTTATCCTTCTCAGATCTCTGACAATGTTGAACTATACCAGTGATAGATTTGTCAGTTTAACAGCAGCAACCGAGGCTTCAGCTGCCTTCTCTGTTCTCTTCATATGTAAAAATCAGGCCTCAGGCCTCACTTTCCAGGAGCTATTACTAGGTCTAGACACAGTTTATATTGTCACCAGATTCTAAAAAAGAAATAAACTCACAAAACAGATTCCAATGTAACATTTTACTGTTCCTTTATTTAAAGTAACCTGCTTTACAATAACAACTCTCAGTAATCAACCACTTGGGTCACATGCTAAATGATTCAATAGGAAAAAAGGATAAAGTTTATGTAAGGTCTAAGGACATGAAAGCTTAAGTTTCAAGGGTCTAAGAAAATGTTTTAAGATATGTAAAGGCAAATCATAACGGTATAAGAAAGTGACTTAAGAGCCATTAGTCTGGCTCTGGTAAGCACTAACAACCGTTATCACAACCAAAAGCTCAAGAGTTTACATGTCCTTTGGTTGTCCTCTATGTATAGACTTGAAAGAGCTTCTCATCATACTGAAAACATCTGTGCTATCTAAATACACCCAGTCTTCTGGAGAGAGGAAAGAATGTTCATGCTTTTAACCCAGAATCATCTAGGGTACCCAGTTTTCTACTATAACTCAAAGGCAAGAGTCTAGTGGCTTTTCTACAATGTGGATTTCAGTACAGATTACAAACAATAGTAATGTTAACATATCCAAAATGTATCTCTTTTTGTAAACTTAAAAAATTCTTGGGCCTGGAGAGATGGCTTAGTGATTAAGAACACTGGCTGCTCTTACAAAAGACTGGCATTCAAATCCCAATACCCACATGGCAATTCAGAACACTGTCTGTAATGGCCAGGTGTGGTGGTTCACACCTTTAATCCCAGGCAGGTGGATTTCTGTGAGTTCAAGGCCAGCCTGATTCCAGGACAGCCAGGGCTACCCAAAGAAACCCTGTCTCGAGAAACATACATACATACATACATACATACATACACACACACACACACACACACACACATACATACATACATACGTTAAGGGAATTTTAAAAAGAAAAAAAATCTTGTAAGCTTCAGAGAATCAACTTGAATCCACCTCTCAAAAATCAAATGGACTCCAGATAAGTACTGTCAATCAACAGCCTGTTTTCTTACCTCTTATTCTGGTTATTCCTGCGGGTGGGACCCTCTACCCTTTCCTTGGTCTTAGGACTCCCTTCCCTCAACTACTAGGACCATGGACCTAAAAGTTCCAAATGTACAACTACAAAAAAAAAAAACAAACAAACCCTAAACTCCTTAACTTTACCTTCTGCCCCTAATACAAATCTATTTGAGCAACCCAACCGCCAGTTCCAGGAGCTTCCTCAAAATTTGCATCCCAAGAGCAGTTAGCTCCAGGTGGTCCAGCCTCACTGTGACTGCCTGCACTTCCCCAGCCCCAGAAGTTCCCACAGAGCCTAGACAGCAAGTGAAACAGCCTGTATTTCCTGCACTTGGCCAGTATCCCAGCTTTCTTGGGTCCCCCAAAGATGTTGACACCCTCAGAAGGAAACAGTCTAAAGATCATGTCACCCCTATTTCCGCCTCACAAGTCACCCCTTCCTATTTCCTCACCTCTTATAATAAAGAAAAGGGAAGACTGTTAGGAGCTGCTCACATTGGAGGACCAGGTGCTCCCCTGGTCTGCCTGCAGTGACTCAATGGCAGCAGCCACCAGTCAAATGTGAACATTTCCACTGTCACATGACTTATGCACCTTTAAAGGCCCTACTATTACAGCTTCATCTGTCTCTGTCTCTCTCCCCTCTCTGTGTGTGTCTGTCCCTTGTTTGTCCCTGCTCAGAGACTCACCCCTCCCCCCCAATAACTATGTTGCATGTGATCTGTTGTGTGGTTTGATCTTTGCTGCATCTCTGCCCACTCCCCCACTCCTGGTCTCATGAATCCACCAAGATACTCTTCTGCCACAAAACCCTAACAGTAACCACAGACTTACTCAGAGATACTGAGGCAACTACAAAAGGAAACAGTACCACATAAAATTCAAATAGAGGATTTGGGGGAGTAGGAAGTGGGGGAGTGTGGTACGGTAGGGCCAGATTTCTTTTTTTTTTTTTAATATCATATACTAATAACAGTGAGTCTGTATTTCTAGAAATCCTTGATAAGAAAACACAGGCTCAATTCTTATAAGCTATATTGATCATAATTTTGCCCCAAACAGAAACAAACACTCAACTTTGGAATGAGGCTTGGAAAAGTTGGGAAACACTGGGAATTGTGGCACATCCCTGTGATCCCAGACAGGAGGTGGAACCAAGCAGTAGTTCATCAGTTTAAGCTCAACTTTGGCCACAGGCAGTTCAGGGCTAGCTTGACTGTCTCATGACTGTCTCAAAACAACAAAGAGAGCAGGTGACATACATGGTCACAGCCAAGCCTGCTGACCCACATAGCAGAGGGGTGCATCCACAGAAGAGACTCAAACACACACACACACACACATTAAAAAATTCAAACAATAACAAAGAGTCGGATAACATCTTAGTACTGGAAAAATCAGTATCTTGGGGTTCTTGGTCTCATGAATAAAAGAATTTATGGACTGAATTGGAAGTGAGAGGACAATCTTACTAGCAATTAAGAGAAAAACAGAGCCGGGCAGTGGTGGCGCACGCCTTTAATCCCAGCACTTGGGAGGCAGAGGCAGGTGGATCTTTGCGAGTTCGAGGCCAGCCTGGTCTACAAAGTGAGTCCAGGACAGCCAGGGCTACACAGAGAAACCCTGTCTCGAAAAACCAAAAAAAAAAAAAAAAAAGAGAAAAACAGAGGGTGAAAACAGGCTGTACATCTCAGCAGCTGCTCAGAGAAGAGTGGAGGACAAAAGAAAAACAGGACAAAACAATTGAGTTAAATCTGCAGGAGTTCAGATACATGGCTGAAGGGAGACACATGATGGGGAGAAGCGCTTTACAGAAAAAATAAGAAAAAAATTAGAAAGTCAAAGGTGTAAGGAAGGCATGCTTGGAAAAGAACAGAAAGAAGACAGGAAAAGTTATACTTTTCTGAGTAGTTCAAAAAAAGCAGCAGGTCACCCTACAAAGGAGCATGGCTGAACTCTGTAAGAAACTGTGTTAGGGACAGGAATTCTGGGAAGGAAAAATGCATTATCTCATTAAAGAACTGGTCCACTGCCTCTTCAGTGTGGCTTATGGAAAACCTATCTTTCCAGTGGTGGCCCCTTCATCAGGACATGAGTCCACCAATGTCTCCACCTAGAAGTGGATTCCATTCTTTAGTAGCAGCAATGCCAGCACAGCCCAGTGCTGATAACTATCCAGTGTGTGAAGCTAATGGCCCCCAAGGGTCTGGTACCCCAAATGACCTTCAGATCTTTGCCTGGGGTGTCTCTGCCCATTAGGAAGATGGGTCCTGCTAACCTAAAACATCAAGTCTTGATCTTCTTCTCCTGGTGTCCAGACTCTGGGTGTACTTAGAGGATCAGCAATATTCCATGCTGAGCAAGGCAGACATGGAAATAAACCTTTTTCAAACTGGCCTCCATGCTGATTTTTTGGGTTTTTGTTTGTGTGTGTGTTTATTTGGGGGGGGGGTGCTTTTTTATGAGAGAGAAAGAATAGAAGCTGGGTCAGTAGGGAGGTGGAAGAGAACCTTGGAAGCATTGGGGGAAGAGAAAGAATATGATCACAATATATTGTATAAAGTTCTCAAAAACTAAAAATGAAATGATGTTTTGTTCGGGGCATATATGCATGCCTGTGTGCACAGGCATGACATTGTGAATGGTGCACATGTATGCATGTGTGCGTGTGTGCACAGGTATGAAATTGTGAGTGGTGCACATGTATGCATGTGTGTGTGTGTGCACAGGCA
>CAJQZJ010033039.1:1223488-1235312 GCA_907164525.1 Lophiomys imhausi | reverse complement strand
TGGGGAGAAGTCAGGTGTAATTCTGATGGGTCTGCCATTGTATGTGACTTGACCTTTTTCTCTTACAGCTTTTAATATTCTTTCTTTGTTCTGTACATTTGGTGTTTCAATTATTATGTGGCGAGAGGAGTTTCTTTTCTGATCTAATCTGTTTGGTGTTCTGTAAGCCTCTTGGATTTTTATTGGCATCTCTTTTTTCAGGTTTGGGAAGTTTTCCTCTATGATTTTGTTGAAGATATTTCCTGGACCTTGGAGTCGGGAGTCCTCTCTTTCCTCTATACCTATAATTCTTAGGTTCCATCTTTTCATTGAGTCCTTGATTTCTTGGATGTTGTGGGTGAGAGATTTTTTAGCCTTCTCATTTTCTTTGGATGTTGTACTTATTTCTTCCATCGAATCTTCCATGCCTGAGATCCTGTCTGCCATCTCTTGTATCCTATTTTTGATACTCACATCCGTAGTTCCTGTTCTCATCCCTTGATTCTCCACTTCCTCTTTTAACTCTAACTGTGTTTTCTTTATTGTTTCTATTTCTATTTTCATGTCTTGTATGGTTTTGTTCGTTTTGTACATTTCCTTCTCCAGCTTGCTTGTTTTTGTATGAAAATCTTTCATTGCTTTGTCCTTTTCCTGTTCAAGCTCTGTCACCTTGGCTTGGAGCTCTTTAATGGTGTTCGTTCTTTTGACTTGGAAAATTGTGGCTTCTTTGAATTCCTTCATAGATTTAAGTTCTTCTTGAAGGGACTCTATCACTTTCCATAATGTAGAATTGTCATCGTTTTCATGTGTTTCCGTTGTGGTGAGGTGGTTCAGGCTGGACGGAACAGCGTTGCTTTCTTTTGTTGGAGACATTTCGCTCTGTTTTTTTTTTTTTTTTTTTTTTTGGTCTGGGGCCTCTGGCCATGTGGAATTTTTTTGCTGTCTTCTGGACTTGGGTCCAAAGGGGGCGCTTTGGTGTAGGAGTAGCGTTGCCTTACTCCACCCCTATAAGGTGAGTCATTCAGCCCCGCCTCCCAGGTGGAGACCTAACTAATCCAGGTGGCGGAGCTGTGTACAAGTAAGCTCTGGTTCCCCGCCAGAAGGGCCCGTACTTGTACAAAAGTCCAATTTACGACAGTTTCCTATATCTGGCAGTTTGCCCGAGGTTGGTTCCTGTAGCGGGTAAATCTGCAGTTCAGCTCCAATAGCCTTGCCACTCCCACGGCTTAGAAACTGGCCAGTGACGTCACACACTGCAATCTGCAGTCTGAAGGCACTTAGCAGCGGAGCTGCGCTAACTTCCAAGGGTCGCAATCTTTCGCCAGATAATTGGATCGTCTGTGTGAGACCTGGGAGTGCCCAACAGGGTGAGGATTATCTCTGCGTGGGTTTGAATCTGCCGGCTGGGTATTAGGTTGAAACTTACTGGGGGTCTCTCCTGTTGGTGGATGGGTGATCCCGATTCCCGGGCCCTGCCCAGGGATCTTCCGTGGTCGCTGTGTAGCTGGGTCAGATTTAGAAGGGGTCGTGCCCTTTGTACAGCATCCTGCAACACTTGCCGCCTTGCGACTATTTATCCCGAAATCAAAATACGTCCGCGCAGGCCGCCGCCATCTTGGATCCCCTGCTCTGTGGAGGTTTTAATGCTATGCTTTCCCATGGAGAAAAGCCATTGCACCGCAATAACCACGTAGTCACCTGAATAATGCATGCGATGGACACGCTAGCCAGAGTGGCTTCTCACTCGGAGTCAAGCTGTGTGAAAGTGTGCTTTCTTGGCAGAATCCAGGTCCAACTGCAGCTGTATGCACAGGTCCCTAAGTGTCAGCTGCCAAGAAGGGATGAGGTAGCCTCGATGACTCCATGTGGTGTTTCTAAAACCTTTAGGTCTCAAACCTGGGACAAATGGCTGTGGTGCCTATGTAACAACATATCAAAGTGGACACTGGCCACCAGGTTATCCCTGCATCCCTCAGTCTCTTCCTATTACAGAGTCCTCCTGGCTGGCATACCCTGACCCCTACCCTAAAATTCTCCAACCCAGGGACTGAGCTGCCCTTTCCCCAGCTGCCCTTCCTATATAATCCAGCTAGTTTATTTATCTGGCCTTTGGGCCTCCTAGTTATTGCACCTGGTTCCCCTCCCCCATCTCTTCACATGGCTCAGGGCCATGTCTACCCTGGACTCTCCCAGATGTCCCTGCCTCTGGCTATGCTCACCCATACATCTACAGTAAACCTTCTCCTCCATCATACAGAGCAGCAGTCATGTTTCCTTTTCTTTTCTTTTTTTTTTTTTTTTTATTCACAAACCACAGCAGAAAACTCAGCTAGAAAATTGATGTGGTGACAGGAGTACGAGGCATAAGACTTCTGTAGGTGGAACAGCAGCTGGACATGTACAATGCGTGAGGCGTGGTGTTTCTGTAGGAAGAGGACAACAGCTGGAAATATACACGTTGTCCAGGTTTTCACACATGCTGCTATGGAGCCTGGAGAGCAGTAGGTTAATGTTTTTATCCTAAACTCCAAAATCATTTCTGCTTCGTGAAAAGCAAGTGTGACTTCTGCCATCCCATTACAGAAGAGCAGAGTTACAGCCACCACCAAAGACAAAAACTGTGTATCTGTAATCCCTGGATTTACAGCAAGCACAACCTCCCAGGGGAATTACTGTAAAACCTGCCATTTTGAAAGCCTGTGAGAAGATTCCTTTGAACTGCTTCAATCCTAGGGCTCTATGTCCTACCTAAGGCATTTAGGTGTTCTGCAGCTCATAAATGACACAGAAGTTGGAGCCAAATGGGCCTGAGCTCAAATCCTGATTTGGCCACTTTCTGCAAAGTGCATGGCTGCCTGGGGCACAGCCCCTGCTGGGAAGATGAACACTCTGAGCTGAAGGGCAAAGTTGAAGGAATCTAAACAGAAACAGTGAAGCAATTAACAGGATGCCTGTCCATATGCAAAAACACCTGGAAACCTGACAACAATGAACAGAACATCAGGCTGTGACCTGGACATCCACCCAGGTGAAGCATCCTGTTTTTCTGAATCCAGAAGATAGCCAGGTCAGGTGCATAGCTAACTCATCAATATTGATCACGTGAGTCACTGTCACCTGACTGGAGCCTGCATGTGGAAAGCTGACTTCAGTGACAACAAAGGCAGTGTTGGCCACTCATGCCCACCTAGCTACTGAGGTGGTTTTACGGCACATGTGTAAATGAGTGAACATTTTTAATCTCCATTCCTATTTCTTTTTAAAAAATCTATTTCCTCTTGTGGTTTATTTCTTTCAAAAGTTTACTTTCTCAGCCTAGATGGTAGCTCATGCTCTCAGGGGACTGACAAAAGAAGGGAGGATACTGAGTGTGAAGACAAGGACACACATCAAGTTAAGGGCTACAGGGTGAGGCTTGATCTTGAAATATATAGAAATTTAAAATTAAAGCGTTTTCTTTTAAGTAACAAGTTTACTGCCAAAAGAAAAACAATCCTTTTTACATTTTTAGGCCTCAACTTGACATGGGTGAGAGACCTGCAAATCAAGGAAGTGCGCAGTATAAACCCCACCTAGCCTGTGAGGCACTTCTGGACGGCTGTATTTTTTTCAAAGCATCCTTTCTCACTTGGTCTGTGCAATTACTCAAGAAGATGGGTAACCATGACAAGAAGAAACACAGAATGATGGCAGTTACTATTCACTGGATACTCACTATGTGTTTGGCACCACTTCAGACTCTAAGGCCCTGGTACACTCCACCCAGGGAAACAGGAAGTGATGTTAGGTCTGCCTGATCTCCAGGTTCTCCCAGCATGCCTCAGCTTCTACCTGTTATGGGGCGTGTCCCGCCCCCACAAGCTTCTACCTATATAATCCCGACATCTTGGGGGCTTGCTCTCTTCCCCCCCCTCCTCATTCTCTTGTTCTCTCCCCCTCTCTGCCTCCTTCCTCCCACCCCTCTTCCCTCTCTCCTCTCTCTGCATGTGCATGCTTCTCTTCCCCTCTCATATCTAATAAACCTGCCTTTATATAACTTAATTTGGCCTGGATTGAATCATTTCCCACAACACAGTAATTTTTTAAAAGTCACCATTACCATGAGCAGGGTTGAAAACACACTAATGAATGGATACAGGACCTCCTCATCATAGTCTGGTGACAGACTGTGGTGACACTCACACATATTTGTGATGACATTAAAGCCCACACGACTGGACTATATACTCAAAACTGGTCCACTGGTGGTTATAAGTCATGCGAATTGTAGCCATCCTAAAAGCTTGAACACAGGATTGCTCCTGGACACATACTTGCCAATATGTCCACATGTAAACACACATGAACTCATGTACCCTTGGTGGTTTTACTTTTTCTATAAAATACAAATGGCCATGGTATCACACAGCTCTTTCATGCCTAGCAGGCCTTGGCACCTCCATTCTCTGTGGCCCTAGCATGCCAGCCTTGTGCCTTCTTTTATCACAGCTTGAACCACAATCTCACCATCCCAAGTCAAAAAGCATTACTGCCTGCAGCCTACCCCCTTGTGCACATGAGAACATAACAGCAGGGTCAATGGGGATGGAATCTAAATATTCCAGCCAACAAACCCCCAGAGTGCTCTGTGATGGTGACCTGCCACCGTGCCTCTGTGGGCCTCAGCTTCCAAACTTGCCAAACCAAGCACAGGGGTCCATACCAGTGCTACCATTTTTATTTTTACTTTTATTTTAATTTTTTATTTTTACTCAAGACACAGTCTCACTGTATAACCCTGGCTTATCACTTATTTTAAAACAAGATCCAGAGGAAACAAGACAAAGAGCCTAGCAGAGCTGAGATGACTGTGCCCCTGAGCTCAGAACAAGTCAGTCATGAACCCAATGGCCAAGCTAAAAAAAGCCCAGAAGAGCAGAAAAGAGAAGAAAGCCCACAGCAGTCTCAAATATACTTGGAAATGACAGGACTTCAGGCCATTGGGAGAACCTCAAAAAGCTCAAGATCAAGAACATAGGCCCCTAGTATGAGAGAAACAAGGTTAGAGGCTCAAAACTGGCAATCTGTAATTCCTGAAGACATTTTCTAGCCCACTGGCAGCAAAAGCCAACCAAAAAAAGGGGAGGGGATAGGAAAGATGATTTTTGATTTTTGTTCAGAAGAAAAGTGAAAAGAATTTCACACAATTAATATGGAAATTCTGAATATGTCACTGGTTCAGGAACATTCAAGGACAAGTATCACAGTTAAAACTAGAGAGATGTCTATAGCACAGATAAGAAAAACAAATATCATCCTTAAAACTCAAGGTCATGGCAAAGTCTTCTGCTTCAAGGTCGAAAAGATGCATTTAGAAAAGAAATCATGTTGAAAGATCACTTCCTTATGAATTCTAAGAATGACAAAGGGTCAGGTCACAGTGGAAAGAAAACAAGGAGCCACAGAACAGCACAAAACATTTCCATGTGGCTGCTGCCTCCTAAAAGGGGACAAAGGAATAGAGCCAAGGAAGGTGGGTACTCATGTGGAGAAGGCAAGGCCAGAGAGGCTACATTGACAGGACAGATGACGGTGACCCAGGGAGATAGGGTACCAGGGGGAGAGAGAGAGTATGGGGGATGGTGAGAGGCACATTCATGTTGTGATAACCTGGCCACAGAGGTCCATCGGATCACGGAGGCTCTCCACATAGACTATGGACACCCTCATCAAAGTCACTGAAAAGCAGATGGGAGGGGAGAAGCATTAAGACTCAGATTCTTGGGCCTTGGTTGTTGGAAATTAATTTGTGGGTTTGAGAGGAGGTCTAAGAATCAGCATTTTAACTAATATTATAGGTGATTTCTGCACACACAATAGTCTGAGGAGCATAATTCGATGAAAAGATTTCCAAAGGCAAACACCTCTGGGAGTAACCCTGATAACTTCCAGAAGAAGGCACAGAGTCATGCCTTACAGCTCCAGGCAATGCAGTGAATGTGGAAGCGAGGCTGTCTGTCTTGGTGTCTCATGGACTACTGTCTGCTTTAAAATGAAACTGACTATCTTCCAGCTACCAGAAATTTGTCAGCATGGATGAGGAAGACTGACCTCGTACTTTGTATGAGATGTGTGTGGCCGCAGAAGGTGAAGCTGAAGCTCAGTGTGAAAATGAAGACTGCATGCTCTGTACTTCAGGCAGAAATGACAAACTTTTTGCCAAGGCAGGGCAGTCCCTGTGTTACATAAGGGCACACCTGTTACCAGCTGAGAAAAGTAGAGAAAGAAAGCACCAAGTTAAGGAATGAATTGGGAGTGTGAGGCAAACGCATGTTCTTGACAAAGTGATTTACAACAAAAGAAGCAGGAGAAGGCTATCCCTGGACATGTTCTGATACCTGTGGTCCCAAGGGGCTGGCAGAATCTACCAATTTTCCAGCAACTCTGAGGAAAAGGTAGTGGTCAGGCTTGTCAGCTTGGTTAGACTCCTGACACACCTCTGGGTGTGTCTGTGATGGGTTAGATCATGAGGCTCTGACCTCATCAGTGTGTTAATCCCCCATCATATGACAGCATTTTGGGAAGAGAGCAAAAAGTAGAATCCAGGTAGTCTGGAGGGAACAGATCACTGGGTGTGTGACTCTGGGGCTGAACTTCATCCTGGCCTTTTCCTGTATCCTTTCTCTCTGCCACCATGATGTTGAGCCACTATTCCAACATGCCCTCCTACCATGGTGGACTCACCCCTCTGACACTATGCAACCTAACCCACATCCTCCCTATTCTGAGCTGTTTGTTCCTGTACTTGGTCACAGAAAAAGCCAAATATACACACCTCCTTGTGTGCTGCAAGAAAGCATGAAACCAGGGAGGCAAGAGATCAGGCGACAAAGCTAGGACCACGATCCTGCGTCTGTCACAACATGTGTCTCATGGCACACAAATTGGGAATTTAGCAGTCAGGCTCAACCTTCAACAGGACGTATCAAATATCACAGCCCTCTCCCAAGGCTCAAGGATCTTTGAATATGCACAGAAGAGGAGGCAGAAAGATTTTAAGAGCCAGGATGACTTCAAGGAAATAGTGTTTTCCAGACACAATAGGGCAACTGCACACACAGCAATAGTAAGTACATACACGAGACCTCTGAGAGCTCAAAGCAGACAAGCAAGATCCCAGCAGAAGGGGACAGGAGTTATTAGCCCTTGATGGAAGCCAGAGAGAGTGGGAGTCAGCTTTCCTGAACAGTGTGAATGCTGGTAGGTCAGTCACACTCCGGGGCAGGCCCTGTCCCCAGGAGCAGGCAACACAAATTGGTCTTGATAGTTTTGAGGTTGTTTGGGGGTCTTCTTGATTTAGTTTTTAAGATTTAGTCTTCAAAAGTTGAAGTTAGATGGGTAGGGAGGTGAGAGTGGAGAGAGTGGATCTAAGAGGAGTTGGAGGGTGAATATGATCAAAATACACTGCATGAAATTCTCAAAGAATTTATATATATATATATATATATATATATATACTTACTATATATATATATACTTACAATATATATAAATATATACTTACAATATATATTTATATATAAATTTTATATAAATACAAATAATATTAAAACAGTACTCAGGAGGCTGAGGCAAGGCTGTCAGAAAGTAGAGGCCACCTTGATCTATACAAAGTGATCCTGGATGGATGGATAGATGGATGGATGGATGCACAGATGTTGGGGGCCTCATGGTTGAGGGACACACCCCAAACTGCCCAGCATAATTAGAGCCGATTACAATTAGAGGAAGGCAGAAGAAAGGACTCCACCTTGGCCTGTGTCACACGAAGCCAGCAGGACCAACAGTGTCCCCCTCAAAGTCAGGCAAGCAGGCTAGGTGGACACTACAGCCACCTGAATTCTGAGTGAGTCCCATATAAACCCAGAAGCTGAGTGCATTTTTCACCCCAGTAAGAAAGGGACTTTGACATATTGGGAACAATACCATGACAAACAGCAAGCCAGAGGCTATTTCAAAAAGTCCACAGAGATCTTCTGCCTTAACAACTTCCCTGAAAATCCTAATTATGTCTAGGAACCCAAAGTGCAGAGCCCTGGAGGAAGCCCAGGGCAGGAAAGAAAGGAAGAGTCTGGGGATGGGTCTGTCTGTCACACTAAAAGCCACAGGGTTGAGCCTGCCTCTTTCTACCTGGCGCCCGCTTGCCAGTCTCCCCATAGCTGGCTGATTCTGTAGGTGGCTGCTACAGTGTGAGTTCAGCATGAGTGCTGGCCAGACCACTGACCGGCAAAGAAATGCCCCTAAGGAGATGGTCCTCAGGTATCTGATTACATATCAGATTAAAAATAACAACTGTCTCCACACCTGATACCTTCACACCCTGAGGCAACATCTAATGGGGCCACTTACTCCCAAATGGTCCCAAGTCCCACAGGACAAGAGCAGGTGAAAACCAGCTCTCCTTAGCTACCAAGATCCAGCGGCAGAGAAACATAGACAGTTCTTGACTTACAAAGGCTCAACCTACAATGTGTCCTTTCAAGATAGCACAAGAACAGCACACATCCAACAGAAACTACACTTTCAATTTTGATTTGAAATTGAATCTGTAATTCCAATGCACCGCTGTGTTGGTTTATCAGGTTAGCTGTTGTAGGTCAGTGTCATGGGTTCCAGGAGGAGCACAGTCAGATTCCCAACAGAAGGCTACCTGGACCAGTGGAGAGCCTGCTACCTTGCTACCTGATTGCATTTGCTTGGTGGCAAATGAATAAATACATATGGGGAGAATTTCTATTGATAAGATTTGCCTGCCAGGCGGTGGTGGCGCACGCCTTTAATCCCAGCACTTGGGAGGCAGAGGCAGGTGGATCTTTGCGAGTTCGAGGCCAGCCTGGTCTACAAAGTGAGTCCAGGACAGCTAGGGCTACACAGAGAAACCCTGTCTCGAAAAAACCAAAAAAAAAAAAAAAAAAAAAAGATTTGCCAAACTGTGTTGGTTAGGTTATTTTTGTTTGTTTGTTTTTTAAATCAATGCTACACAAGCTAAAGACACCTGGGAACAAGGAGCCTCAGGTGAAGAAAGGCCTCCTAAAGTCTGGTCAATAGGCACATCTGTGAGGCAACTCTCCACGCCCAACTCGGTCCCGCCTTCCTTTTGCTGACACTTCTTCAGCCCATACTCTGTCCTGGATCATTTACACCACTCTTTTGGAGATCTCACTCAGGCCAGGGCTCCAGACACACTGCACTTGAAGCTCAGGGGTCCCCATCCATATGCACACTCAGCTTGAGTTCCCCCATTTTCAACATAGGAAAACTGGAGAGGTCAAGAGCTGGTTGGCAGCACACTGTGCTCTGGGTTCTGAGGAGATGGGAGGGGCCGCCAGGCAGGAGCTGGAGCAAGGTCCTGGTGATTCCCTCAGGAGGAAGTACAGCCTCTTTTCAATCTATCATTGTCCTACATTTGTAAGCACCACAGTGGCTTACTTACCTCCCTCTAGGCTACAAATAAGCCCCTGTAACTTACTACATTTGTAGTCTGGAGAAAGTATTTGTATATGAGTGTGCCATGGTACATGTGTGGAGGTCAGAGGGCAGATTACAGGAATCACTTCCCTCCTTCCAGCATGCAGGTTCTGAAGACTGAACTCAGGTCACCAGGCAGAAATTACCTCTACCCACTGAGCAACCTACCAGTTGCTCATCACCTCTGCATAACTGCATGAGTGGAAAAGGGAACACATATGGCTGCCTTTACAGGTTCCTAGTCTAGGAACCTGATCTAAAGGAAAACAGGCCCCCCCAGTCTGGAAACACTTGGAGACTTTTCAATCCCAGTGGATAGAGGCTAAAAAGTAAACCAAGCACAATGGGAATCCTCCACAGAGGGCCGGGCCTACTGAGCACTGGGTAGATGGAAGAGACTGGACCTGTGGTGGCCACAGACCTCTGCTTCCAGTCTCATGGCAAATCATTGCTGCTCTGAGTCACCCAACCACTGGCTGTCTTGAGGTGGGCTGTACTCAATGTAAGCAGACTTCTCTGGGGAGAAGCAGAAGGAAGGGCTTCAGGCCACACCAGAGTCTTAGTATCTACACCTGGACAGGGGAGAAAGCAAAGCAGATTCCTAGTCCAGTCCATTTTATGTCACACAGGTCCCCAAACCCTTTAAACCTTTTAAATCCCCCACTGATCTCCACTGTTGTCATCACTACTCTCTCTATAGAAAGGGAAGGTCACACTTACAATATAAGTGTGAACTTGCCACACTCTGCCCTTGATCCCTGGATAATCCCCACTGATCTGTCTCGACTAACACACGTGTATTCAGACCTGTAAGTAGCCCAGGAACCTCAAGCTTTCTAATCCACCCTGCCAAGGTCACAGTGCTCAGAGGACTTAGAAGAATTCTGGTTTAAAAATGGCCAATTGGATTTTAAGAAGGCTGATTCAAAATGCTGGTGGCTGCTGGCACCCATGGGACCACAGAGCAGCTCTGAGGAGTCAGAGTCCCATGGAGGCCTTGAGAGGAGACTTGAGAGGATAAGTCTGCAGAGTGTGGAGTATCTCTGGACCAACTGAAACAAGGCAGGACTTATGGGAAGATGGTTTTTTTTTTTTTTTGGGTTTTTCGAGGCAGGGTTTCTCTGTGTATCTCTGGCTGTTCTGGACTCGCTTTGTAGACCAGGCTGGCCTCGAACTCACAGAGATCCGCCTGCCTCTGCCTCCCAAGTGCTGGGATTAAAGGCGTGCGCCACCACCGCCCGGCTAAAGGAAGATGTTTTTTAAAAGTAGAATTGGAAAAAAAGATGGCAGAGCTGAGCCTCATGCATACACAGTAGAGAGAAGAGGAACTAGAGAAGTGGTGGTTGTGGCTGAGGAGGGCTAGTTCTCAGCATGGAGCCACTGCTGCTGCTGCTGTAGATCCTGGCCCTGGACTGGCAGCAAGATCACACTGACTCTGAGCGACAACAAGATACCTGAGATGAGTCTCAGCAATGACCCAGTATTTGCCAGAAACCTTGACCCAGACCAATGACTCACTGCAATAAGTGTCTGCATGTAAAGCTGTTTGGGAAAAACATATTCCTCGTGACACACAGCAGTTTATACCACTTTAGTCAGTGAATGTGCAATGGGGAGGTGGGAAGATGGTGGAACTGAGTGGCTCTCTGGAGACCAAGAGAGGCGGAACTACAGATGCAGCCCCGGAGATAGGTACCAGAGCAGACACAAAGAAGCAAGTCTCTGCCGAGCAGGGCTGCCAGGGCGCTGTGCAGCAGCCTGGATCTCGTGCAGGCTCTGGTCCACAACTCACTGCTCAACCACATTGTCACCCTGGCTGAGCAACAAGATATCCCAGAGGAAGAACTGTTCATATTCTGGGTTAAGCCTTTCTTGAAAGACCTCCATGGTCCCTGCTACCTACAGAGGCCATGTTGGTGTCAACGCTGTAGCTGGGCCCATGTTGATGCCTGTGGTCCATAATGTCACCAGAAGATATGTTGAGGTCTGTGGTCTATATTAATTTCTAGTTAATGCTAACATTTAGGAGCAACTTGGTGGGGGAAAGGGGGTCAATACGTGGCAGGGCAGGAGAGTGCAGAGGTTCCTCCATCTTGTCTTCTTGCAGCAGCCATTTCAAGTTTAACTAGAATTTGACCTGGTTGATAGAGAATCTTATGGAAAACCACCCAGCTCTATTTGAGGAACTTGAGGTTAAGATGCCCCAGCTAACTTACTTCAGCTTCTGTTCAACTGCCGGCTTATGTAAAACCTTTCCCCCAGTTTCCCTGCTCCTTACCTCTGCCCTCCACCACACACACACACACACACACACACACACACACACACACACACACAC
>CAJQZJ010033039.1:1193043-1223478 GCA_907164525.1 Lophiomys imhausi | reverse complement strand
CACACACACACACACACACACACACACACACACACACACACACACACACACACACTGAAAAGCTGCAAAGGAGATACAGAATGTAGCTTTTATCTTTAAAACCTCTCATCCAAACATTCAGAGTTACACTGGGTCCTGAATACCTGGGTGTAGTCCCAGTCAGCTGGAATGTTTTGAATTGGCTATAAACTGTGTCTGAGTATTTGTTTGGTGGACTCCCCAAAACAAATATTGCCTGCAAGGAAGACATGCCCTTTTCTCTATAAGGAAGATATACCCTTCTGACTTGTTCTGAAGTAGCTCTGGAGCCTACCTGAGGCCCCATCTAGCAAGCATTATAATTAGAACCACTAATAAGCTACCACAACAAATCTGGAAGGAGAAACGTGACTGTTCTCTCTGAGAACAGAAAACTGTCAATTCAAATTAAGTAACAGTAACAAATGGTGAGAAATGTGACTAGCAGGTGACAGAATCTATGTTCCATCATTGAGGAGAGTCCTCCCTGGTAACCCTCCTGATGGAGTGGGTTCAGAGATACTGCTCTCAGGAGAGGGAAACTATCTCCATCTGGATAAAGCTGGGGTCCAAGTCTGGACTGAAAACTTCATTTTCCTTCCATGAAACCATCTATTCTGAACATGTGGTTTATACATGACTATGTCGATTAACACCAGAGATGACAAGGGCTAGTGAGATAGTTCAGTGGATAAGGGTGCTTGCTGCCACGTCTGATGACCGGTGTTCAATACCTGGAACCCACATAGTAGAAGAGAAATCCCGCACAGTGTCTTCTGACCTTTACGTTCATGGTCTGACATGCAGTGGTCCCTCACAAGAATGAATAAATATATGTAATTAAATTTTTTAAAGAACTTTAAACAAACCCATGAGGCAGTGAAAACTGTCTTTACAGTATACTTTGGCTCTACAAGGGGACAAGGGAAAAAAAAAACCCTTTCCTACTTCCAAGTACCTCAACAGCCTGATGTGTTCTTCCCCTCCACTAGTAAAAGCTTGCATGCAGCAAGTGATGTGACCAACCATGACAAGAGACTTCAGGTGCACAAGAGACGGTAGCAACAAGAACTCAGAGGGCAGAAGGGACCGCAGAAGAAGCCTGCCCAGCACACTATAAAGCTCTGTGACAACCCACACTAGCGGTCTAACCTCAGGCACACGGGAGCATGGATTTCAGGAAGACAGACAGACATTTCACTTGTTTGCCTTCAACTACATGTGTAGACGTGTGCATGCATAAGGAGTTATCATGTCTCCATCAAAAGGTACAGAGAAAAAAATGTCAAGTGTGTGTCCCATGTGCCATTCATAGAGCCTGTGCCCAGGACATATGAAAGGTGTCAGGGGACAGGGCTATTACCCCCTGGGGTCTTCCAGCCACATGCTTTCCCAAGAACGAGAGCCTACCAAACAGAGTAGACTCTAAAGTTAAGAGAGCAGAACATGTATGTAGGGAATTCATGATGGGATGAGAGAAAGAGGTGTGGGTTTTTAAAAATCTTTTGTGTGGGTTCATGTGTGTTTGTGTGTCTGAGTGCCATGGCACACATATGTGTCACAGTATGTTATTCCTTAGCCTCTAGAGACCTTTGAGATGGGATTTCTACCTTGCTGATATACAGCAGCAGACTTGTTAGCCTGGTAACTTTGGGGGATTTCCTATCTCCATCTCCCATCTGTCTGTAGGAATGCTGAGATTACTTGCACATGATATACCAGCTGGCTTCCCATGAGCTCTAGGGATCTGAACTCAAGTCTTCATGTTTGCACAGTAGTTTACCCACTAAGCCATCTCCCAAGCCCAGCTGTGGCTTTTAAAGAGCATAGTCTTTAAGTTCCCATCAGCCACTTTACCTGAGGTTGACTTCAAAGCCAACTGCTCTTGTGGTGGACAAACCAGCACCTACTAAATGGTGCCTTCCAAGGGGGTCTCCCAGAGTGTCCTATTAGTGATTTTCACCATCCATCCTAGAGAGAACCTTACTAGAACAGCTGACTTGGGGACAGGTTTGTGCAGTGTCATAAAGTCTTAATGGTTTCCTACATAACCCACATGACTCTCCAACATACTTGGAACAGTGGTTCTACTATTTAACAGAGAAGCACCCTGGTGTTGATGGACACTGAATAAACCCACTCGGGTCCCAGGAAGGTAGCAGAAGGCCTTAGTCAAGTCTGTGGGCTCTTTTAAAGAGATCACCTGAAACTGAACCCCATAACTATTCAATGCGGTCTAACACCCTACACATGTCTGGCCAAAATGAAGGACTCGAACAGGGTACTAGCATCCCTGAATGTACAAGGAGCTTCTATGCATATGGGGGTGTTTGGGGAGCTGCATGCACATTCGAGTGCATATGAAGGTTAGAGGACAACTTTGGCTATCACTTCTCAGGCACCTTAGTTAATTTTGGGGGGATAGACAGGGTCTCTCAATTGGTCTGGAGCCTGCCAAGTATGCTAGGGTGGCTGGTCAGTGAATGCCAAGGATTTGCCTGCCTCTGATTCCCCCACTACTAAGAAAACAAGCACATGCTAACTGGGTTTTCTGCGTTCTGAGAATTGGACTTGGTCCTCACAATAGCAAGCAAAGATTCCTTTGTAATTTAATGCCATCTCCCCAGCACATAACCCCAGTTGTATGGTCATTTACTCCAAGCTTGGCAGACCTTTCTCAGAAATACAGAGTGCCACTCAAAACAATGGACTAGAAAAACACCAATGAACAAGAAAATAAATACGCCATATTGGCATTTTTGATAAGCTGTTTTCATTAAACCTACCACGTGCCATTCAAGGGTGAAGATGAGTTCAGATCACCAGAATCCACTTAAATGCCAGGCAGGTATGGTGGTTTGTGTGCAATTCCAACCTTGGAAGACAGAGATGAGGTGGGGGGCTTCCCCAGAGCAAGCAAGCTGGCTATTGAGGCTCGCCATATTGGCATTTTAATGAGAGACCCTGCCTCAGTAAATAAGGTGGAAGAACAGTCAAAGGTGGCTCCCATCATCAGCCTACACACACACACACACACACACACACACACACACACACACACACAAAATGAGAAAAATTTTAAAATAAGCCTATCATGTTGATATGCACCCACCACCCACTGCACCTTGTTCAAGCCTGTTCCTCGTCCCCTTGTCTTCCTTCTTCGTTAAAAAAAGGTATTAACATGATTTTAGCTGACACCCACAATGACTTTGCTTTGGAGCCACACTGACATTCTTCCCTGAGTGAAATCAGCTGGTACGGATGCAATCAAACAGAGAAGAATGACCTCGTTTTCTGCTGGACTAGATTCGATTTGGATTCACTAGCAATAACAAAAGCCAGCAAAATCAGATATAACTGAACTCTTGGGACTCATGTTCTGCCCTGTGGAACTTAGCAGACTAATGTTCTGTTACCACTGCTGGAGAGAGGGGCCACTTCCAGGGTAAAAGTCAGCTGTACACCCCTAGCACCAACACTCGAAATACTCATGATCAGCAGGGAAGGCGACAAAACAGCTCTGACAGCTCCCTCCACCTCCCAAGCAGTGAAATCAGCATCCAGAGTGCTCTCCACCACTCACAAGCAATTCCTGTTAACACCTGCTACCCAACCTGGGTGAAACAGAATCCACTGACTCTCCCACAGGACTAACTCCAACCCAGCTCCAAGGTAGACATGTAATCAGGCCTGGCAGATCAGGGCTACACCAGCTACAGATTCGCAGGTGAGCTGGAGGTGGGGGTCATCCTGTAGCTCCTGCGCTTGGAGACTATTACTGGCTAGGAAGCAGGAGCTCCTCTCCCTCTTCCACCCTGGATCTGAGCTAAGGAGAAGCCCCTTTCTAGCATCACTACAATCAAGGCATGAAGGGAAGCAGGCCCGTGAGTGACAGTCAACATGGAAGAGAGAGAGATTAAGACAAAGGTAACAGATCAAAAGAGACAGATCCAGAGACAGACTGAATCCCAGTAACACCAAGACCCTGGCTGGCTACCTCATGGTCAGGATAAACCTTTTATCAAATATATCATGAAAACCAGTGATAGCTGTTGACAGAGCTCCTCTACTCAGTATTAAGCCAGCTGTCTTGTTTTATTTTTTGTAAACATTTGTTTACAATGTTTACTTTGTTTACTTCAGTCTATGGGACCAATACATAGAAAAGCATTAATGCTCAGTCCTCTTAAGAACCCAGAAGTTTATAAAATTGCAATTAAAACCATGGTTAATTTTTTAAATCTGACCTAATTTTAAAACTCATCTAGAAAATAAGAAAAATTGATATTAAAAAAAAGTAAGCCGGGCGGTGGTGGCGCACGCCTTTAATCCCAGCACTTGGGAGGCAGAGGCAGGCGGATCTTTGCGAGTTCGAGGCCAGCCTGGTCTACAAAGTGAGTCCAGGACAGCCAGAGCTGTTAAACAGAGAAACCCTGTCTCGAAAAACCAAAAATAAAAAATAAAAAATAAAAAAAATAAAAAATAAAAATAAATAGTTCCAACACTTACAAATACTGCAAATGAAATAAATCACAAAAAGGCAAGATTTGATTAGACAAAGTAAAAATTTGATTTTAGTGTAAAAATTGCACAGAAAAATTAAGGAAAAAGATATTTGTCACAAGAAAGGAAAAGAAATGATATCATAATAAAAACCACATAACATAAATATGTAATTTAAGAGTAGCACATATTTTAAATGTACCAAGTACAATGGCACTCTCCTATAATCCCACACTTAGTAGAATAAAGGACTAGCCTGGGCCACATAATGAGACCCTGTCTCAAAATTTAAACAAAACAACTAATTACTATTTGAATAACTGGGATTGACAAAAATGTACTCAACTCTAAAAACCCAAGACAACAAAAACTAGTCAATATATTTAGAAAAATAACACTGTACATTATTCAGTGTACAAGCACTAATGTACAATTAAATTATCAAAGAACTGAAATAATACACACATGCCACACACAGCTGCCATGTAGACAGACACTCCTTTCTGGAAAGCACGCTGATTTGCTTTGTGAAGAGCCCTGAACTGCCTACTTGCTCTCTTCCAGGAACTGACCACAGAGAACTAAACAGAACCCCACCCAAAAGTATAGGAATGGAGAGCCACTGTACCACTACTAAGAGTCCAATCATGAATAAAACGGTCACTACCTTGAGAAGCATGAGACATTATGTGGATATTAAGGAAAATGTTCAATGACAAAAATGCTCATGATATAATCTAAGTTGAAATGGAAGAATACAAAGTGACAGGCACAGGATGATCCACATTCCCCCTAGGCAGACTGACTGCACACAGACAACAAAGTCTTTCTACAACCTAGAGCGCTTGTTCCCTAGATGTGGCGATTTCAGGTTATTTCAGTTTCTTTGTGTCTCAGTCCAGTCATTTCAAAATTTTCTAACATGATTTCTTTAGATCAGCAAATAAAATTTAGAACAATGTTTCAGTAGAAATAGCCTTGATGGAACACCGCACTGGTGGGGTTTAATTCACCACTGCCTGTTGGACACAGGACCACATAACAGGGGCAGGGGGCATCTGCAGTGACTTTGAGCTTTAGCCCACAGACAATACAGACCGAGCTCCCTTCCACTCTGTTCTCTCAGATGTCTGCACCAGAACACGGATGCAATGGTGAGGGTCTCAGCAACAGTGGCACAGAAGATGAGACAGGTCAAGAAGACAGGTAAAGCAGCGGAACTGCCTGCCAGCTCTGGGCAATCATCTGAGTTTGTCCCTCTCTGGAGAATAAGCCATTCTGTCTAAGTTAACAGGGCCACATCTTTGTTACTAGCAGCTAAATCACATCTCCAAACCATGGACCCGCTCACTCGTATGCCAGTCACCCTTGCTGTGTCAGTTTACAAACTCCATCCCTCTGAAGCACCCATCAAATAGGCTTTCAAGACATGACATACCAGAAGGTGGAACTCTGGGCTTCTTGTCCCTTGCTTTCTTTCTTCACAAATGAGGTTCTGAAGGCTTTGTCAGTTAATTTAAATTTAATAAGGTCTACACTTCCAAAGGAATTGGATATATCCACACCACAACACAAAGAGGGGACGCACATCCAAGGCCAGGTGAACAGTAAACACAAGGCAACAACACCAGTTTCCAGCCCTGAGGAACAATGAGCCTTGAGGACATTGTGCCAACTTCTATCACCACCCAAGCCCTCCCCCAAACCCCTGTACCAGTGTTCAAGCAAACTTTTAAAATATCTCAAGACAGTAATTGAGTACCATTCGTTTGGTCCAAGCAAGCAGATGTGTTAACTGGTGGAGCACAGTGGAAAGGAATTCGTTTAATGAGATTTGTGTTGGAATGATGTGGGGAAGCCAGAGATATAAAATCAAAATCTACAGTACTGGGAAATAAATATGAAAAGCAGTTCTGTGTCATCTGTGTAACCAGAGGCAGCATATATTAAAAAGAAAGAGAGAGATGGAGTTTTAAATCATATATATTCTGCCCTTCCAGGCAGGAACAATTCCCACAGGAATAGAAAATTGTACTTTTCCAATAACCCTAAATTGTTATTTATTTCTGAATCCTCGCCTGTTACTATTTGGTTCCCTAAGGTTTCCACACTGCTGAGAGAACTGTGATTATAAGTCAGAATCTATACTAAAATGCACACAGGTACACACAGATCAAATCTACAACCTGTGTTGCCAGTCACCTTTTATTATGTTTAAGTTTTCTGTTTTGAACACTGATTAATTCTCCTTTCAATAACAGAAGTGTGGCATGCCAATCTCTCCATCCAGAGGCTTCCCATTCCTCCCTTATGTGGGAAGTCTTGATACAGACACCTGAGAGCTGGAATCCAGGTGAAAATCTACCAATAAAGGAATGGAGGGGCAGAGATGGCGATTTCCATAGCAAGGCCTCTGCCTTCCCGCCAGCTCAAGATACATACAGTCTGCAGACACTGTTCTCAACCTGGCAATCCAAAACAACAAACTCTCAAATAGAAACTGGATCATGCTCCCAACACAAACTTCAGATTAAGTTCTGTAGGTCTGGCGACCACCCCACACAACAAGTGGGGGGGGGGGGACATTAGCTCCGCAGGGTGCACAGTGCTAGTTGGTCTCAGGGTGACATCTGCTAATCCTGGGGCACATCAGTGAAGAAGGAACTCAACTACTGTGTCTGTCTTGCCAGCTTACTAAACACCAGGGACCGACAGACAGAGGAAGGAGGGAAATGAGCAGGACTGTGCTTCCTGTGCCTCCCTTGGTGATTTCTGCCCTGACTGGAAAGACAGTCTAGGAAGGACCAATAGCTCCCCATCACAAAGAATCCAGAATCTTTAGGCTGGAGCCCAAGGGACTTCTCTAAGCAGCAATCCATTCTAATGCTAGAACTGCCTAAAGCAACTTTACACATAGCTGCACAAGCAGTGAGGTCCTGAGCTCCATTCTACAATCCATGGAGCCCATGCTTGTAATTCCAGAGCTGGGGAGATAAAGACAAGAGAATCCCTGGGGCTTGTTGGCCAACTAATCAAGTCTAATCCAAAAGCCTGGGGCCCCAGTGAGAAACATATTCACACACACACACACACACACACACACACACACACACACACACAGAGAGAGAGAGAGAGAGAGAGAGAGAGAGAGAGAGAGAGAGAGAACCCAAATGATTGGAGACAAAAATCTGTAAATCATGTATCTAGTACCCACTTACAGAACTCCTGCAAGTCAACAATAAAATAGACATAAATATTTAAGCAACAACAAACATGACAAGGTGCTCAGTGTGATGAACCAGCCTGCCTCCATCTTAGGCTTAAAAGCAATCTTATAGTAAAGAGAAACTAGGTTCACTCTTGTTTTTAATTAAACTTTTGTTTCTCAAGGACTAGGCTAGGCCCTATCTATAACCTTAACAACAAAGGGTTTCGTACTACCTGTTCCAGGAAACAGCAACATGCCTATGTTTCAAAGGTTGTTATAACCACTTATGACCATCCTGTTATGATTTCTTTGTTATGACTGCCTTGCAACTCTGTCTTTGTTTCAGGGAGTCATTTATCACTAATGTGTTATGTTATGTTCTGCTTCTGTAACCCCACCTATTTGCTAAATCCTCCATTTGGAAATCCCCTACCCTTGAGTTATAAAGCCCTTGTCTTCCTCACGAACAATGATGATCTCTTGAATCCTACTTTTATCTAGAGACATGAATAAAAACCTTGCTTTAATTAATTTTTGTTTTAATTAATTCAGCCATGATGATTTGGATTGGTGGTATTTCTCCTCAAATCTTTGGGATTAACAAATACTGTCAGTCAAAAGGTTTGCAAGTCAAACCCAATGAAGTATTATTATAGATGCCTAGAAGAAGACCAGCAGATAATAAATGTGGTTATAGATGTTGGGTCCTCAGCCAGAAACCTCATTCACCGTTGATGCAGAAGTGTCGCTGTTTTCAGAAACTGTCTGGTAACTTCAATAAGTTAAGGATAGTGTTACTATGTGAGGTAAAAATTCTATACCTAAATAAGTAGGGAAACACAGAGTATGCCCAGACAATGGGTAGATAAATGTTCATTGCAATATTATTTACAGTACTCCATAAGTGCAAACAATTCAAATGCCTATCAACTGAGGAAAAATAAACAAAATGTGGTCCATAATACAATGGAACTTCTTTTGGGGATGGTGACACACTCCACAGTGGACTATAATAGCAGATATATGATGCAATGAACATATTAAATCATCAGATTGTGTTCTTTGGGTGAATTAGACCACGTAAGAACTGTATCCCAGTATAGTTGGCTTTCTAAATCTCACAGAGCATTTTCATACAGCCTGCAGAACTGTGGAGACCAAGTACAGCCCATCCCCTCCCCATCACCATCTGACTGGGCTGGGGCTCAAGAGGGCACGGTGGGGTAAAGCACCTCCC
This sequence comes from Lophiomys imhausi, assembly GCA_907164525.1. Lineage (NCBI taxonomy): Eukaryota > Metazoa > Chordata > Mammalia > Rodentia > Muridae > Lophiomys > Lophiomys imhausi. The sequence goes on along the minus strand of CAJQZJ010033039.1, from coordinate 1,214,509 downwards.
AGCCAGGACTAGGCATGTCTCACAGGCAGGAATGTGCAGATAAGGAGAGCCAGGCATAGCAGAGGGTCCTCTGTGTCTAACTTGCTGAGGAACAGTTAACTCTCAGCTCCTTCTCGAGCACCATGCCTGCCTGAGTGCCATCACGTTCCCTGCCAATATGATGATGGATTAAACCTCTGAAACAGTCAATACTTCAAGTTATATTTCATGAACACTGATTTTTTTTTTCAGTAACACAGAAATAAATAATTTTTTTAAAGTTCCGTGACCAAAGTGTGTGGTGTTTTGAACAGTAAGTAACCAAATGAGTTCTGATTCAAGTTAAGGCCTACTCTAAGAAAAGAAGCTCGCAGTTGGATTGTCCATCTAGCCAAAACCCCATGGCTGGGGAGCCCACAAGCCACGGGAGTGGGTCTACTACCATTATTTTGATTGTTAGACACAGTTGTCCATAGATCGATGCAGCTCTCAGACCTCACTGGAGAAGTTTCTTTGCGCAGTGGACAGTGGTTAAGATGCAAACTCACAACTATGCAAGTGCAGAGAACAAGTTCCAGTAGAGTACTGAGCCATGAAAGGGAAGTCCATGTCACCAACACCAAGGCTCAGCACAAGTCGGAGACAGGGAAGACTGCCATGAAACAGCATCTTCTGCACATGAGGAGCACTGGACCCATGAACCACAATGGCTGTGCCTGCATGCAGAAGACCTGAACAAGATCAAGCCAGTGAACATTCAGCATAGAGTGGGAAGTGGCTCACAAGCCTCTCCTTGTAGCTAAGGAGTTATTGACAATTGATGGCTTTTAGATTAGGGAGAGTCAGTTTTTTAAGAGTGTGGCCCATGGTAGGTGGACTACACTCCACTGGATCACCACACAATCAGGAGTATAATAGTACCAATTAGATTTGATGGGTTATTTTTAGAAAGGAAAAAAAGGACATGAAGCTGGGAGAGGTAAGGTGTAGAAAGAGTTGATGGGGGAACTATGAGTATGTTCAAAATATATTGTATGTAATTCCTTAACAATTAATAAAAATTGTATTAAAAATAGAAAAAAAAAAATAATTGGTAAAGGAGGTTGCAGCTATGACACAGCTGTATAAGCTCCAAGCACACCCATGTAAAGTACAAAATGAGGCAGAGAACTCCCGAGCTTCAAATCCTTCTGTATTGGTTTGGTTTCTACTACTCTGGTACAATACTCAGGAGCAAAAGGTAACTTGGGGAGAAAAGGGTTGTTTGGCTTTCATATTCCCATCACAATCCATCGCTGACGGAAGTCAGGACAGAAACTCAGGCACTGACCACAGAGAATGCTGCTTACTGTCTTGCTCAGCTCCCTGTCTTATACAGCCGAGGCCCACCAGTCCAGAGACACGACCACCCACAGTCGGCTGGGCCCTCCCACATTAACCAGGAATCATGAAAATGTCTCCCAGCACATTTTCCAGTCTAATGTAGGCCAGTCTAACGTAGGCAGTTCCTCCACTGAAGAACCATGTGAACTACTACCAGATCAGCGTCCACACAGGCTTCATGAAACCTTGGTTTTTAATTTACCATAATCTGCTCCATAATAACCCTTATGGAGTCTCTGTAGCTGTGTGTGGAGAATTGCACTGTCTTGAGCTGCCAGATTTCCTGAAGTTCTAACTACCCACTGTGAATCACAGGGAAATTAAAAACCAAAGCTGTTCTTTTGTTTACCAAAGAAAACCTAAGCCTGGGATTCAACTATATCCACTAGTAAAGTGATTATGCCATAAGAAAGCATCAAGGGGATTTCCACTGGACTACCAACACCATTCCTCCTTAAGGAACTTAAACCCTTTAAGGTATCTTCAAAAACAAAGACTTCACTCTCAAAATGTGGATTGTTAAGATGCCTAGCCTGGGGCTAATGGCTGTCCACCAAGCCTGATGACCTGGGTTCAATTCCTGGAACCCACATGGTGGAAGGAGAGAACCAACCAACTCCTACGAGCTGCCCTCTGACCTCCACACAGCAATATGGTGCTGGCATATACATAGACTAAACAAATAAGCATCTTTTATAGAAGGACCTATAGAAGTGCTGAAGCCAAACCAACCACCAGAAATTTAAACTAGAGCACATCAAAAGCAGAAGAGGGAGAGTGAAGTCTTTCTTACTAGGGCTACATCAAAGCACAGGGCCAGCAGAAGACCTCAGATAAACCATAAAGCACACATGTGGCTGGGTGCGGGGGCATGTCTGTAATCTTAGCTGAGACAGGAGGATTGAGTGTTCATGGCCAGGCCTGAGCTAGACAGTGAGTGAGACAGAGAAGGGCAAGCAGGTGTGTAGTAAAAGAGAAGGGAAGGGAAAGACGGGAGTATTAGGTCCAAAGTGGGTCCCAAAAATGTCAGTGCCATTTGCAATGTCCTAAATGAACAACTCTGACCAGGTAAAAAGAAGACCTGCTAGTAGATAGAGACACAGGGCCTAAAATCAGCATTCCTCAGAACCTTGTGAAATAGGTTTCTGTTTGGCAGGAGAAACCTTTATGTCCTTCATCTACCCCTATAGCAAATTATCTAGTTCCCTATTAGCTCAAACACATCTGTAACAGATCAAAGTCCCAGGCTGTTCTAGCCCCAATCCCCCAACCCTATACTGTAATTCCCAGCCTATTCCAGCTCACAGGCTCCCTCTCACTGCAACACACTCCCTCAAAACTGGCAAGACTCTCCTGCTTTTTTGTGGGTCTCTCTACCACTCCGCCAGGCCCCAGACAGCCACTACAGTTTACATTCTCAATGAACCTTTCTTTCTACCCATGGAGTGGTCTGATTCCAGGGCTTTGTTGCATCCTCACTTACAGACAGGAGAAAAGGATGAAAGATGGATGGAGGAGAAATGGAAAAAATATGTGTAAAAAAAAAAAAGAACAAATAATTCACTAAAACAAAATTCTATTCTCAAAGAGAAAAAAAGTCCACAGCAGCTCAGGAAATATAAAGTGTTTTTTCTACTGACATTTACATGGTAATACAGCCTGTAAATCTGATGAGTGCAGCCAGCAGTCCTGCTTGTTGGCAGCACTTTATAGGTACATAGTCTTTCTGGGGAGCAAGATGGAAATCCCTAACAGAAGTGAGAAAAGCTGCAACCTTCACGGGTCCCTTCTGAGTATGGAACCACATTCCCCTAAACTAGATGCATTGCAGGGGGCTCTGCACCCAGGGACATGTCCTGCAATATTTGTCTGAAAAAAAAATAGTAAGAGAGTACAGCAAAAGGAAACCAATTAAGAAAACTCTTCTTAAAGTCCCATGACAGAATGTCACTCTACTTTTATGATATAGCATACAGCAATAGAAAAAATTCTGTGACAGATAAAGGAGCAAAGCAGGACACTCATGTACACAGTGTTTACAGAGGTGTCTGCAACCCAGATCATCTAGAGGAGGCGCTGAGCCCTCAGTCTTCTCTGGGGAGCTGGTGTGACAGAACCAAGCTTTGGCACTGTCTGATACTGAATTCAGCACCCTATTTAACCAGTATATGCCACAGTCAACTTACATTCTGACTTAAGAGAGAAAATTAATTTTCCTTTTTTTTCTTGGTCTTTTACTCATTTTTTTCTTTTTTATTTATGTTTAACATACATAACAAAAACATAAAATAATATGTTAATAAAATGTATCCTGTGATGTTTCAATATAGATATACATTCATGGTGCTTAAATCAGGATACATATATCAACCTCATAAATGTTTATCTCTTTTTTGGTCAAAACAAATAATTTTCTCCAGTTTTTGAAGTGCACAGTGTATTACTGTGGTCTATACTCGCCCTCGTCAATCTTTCCCCTTTCTCCCTCCCCTTCTCAGCCTCTGGTGGCCATAGTCTTACTCTTGACTTCTCTGAGATCAAATATTAGAGTCCACCTGACTAAGATCATGTAAAACTCATCTTATCCATGCCTGACATATTTCACTTAACATAATAGCTCCTGGTTCTGTCCATGCTGTCATATATGACAGAATTTCGTTCTTTTTAGTGGCTGAATGGTAATCCATTGTGAATACATACATTTTATTTTTCCATTCATCAACTGATGGACACGACACATGGGTTGTCACCATTTTTTTTAGACAGCAGATGTCTTTTCAACACATACTGTTGGGACAGAAAGGTCTTTGTACCCACAGCTCATTATGGAAAGCAGGAATGTTAAACACACAGGAGCTTCTTCTCAATGAAAGATAAAATACCTGTTTTCCAGCCCAGAAGGCTAGGAATGAATTTTGTTAAAAACCTGGTGACCGCACCCACCTTTTGCTGCAGAGGCAGACCTCATCCAAATTCCCCAGAATGATTGTCCCATCGTCTTCCCTCCCTAGACTGTTACCCACCCTTGGAAGACAGCACATGTACTTTATGGCCTTCTGACATTTAAGCTACCGGTCAGAGACCACACTAGATTCTAGATCTTTCAGCTATAGAGCACACCCTCATGGTTACATGTACTTTATAAAGGAGTTTCTCCGTAGTCACACCTTAACCTCTATTGTGCACCTGGAATTAGACTGATTGCTACCTGGAAACCCTTTCCCAAATTTTACTGTGTTTTAAATATGCTGACAATGAACTGCCTAGTATTAGACTCCCCGAAGTCTGATCCAAGTTGACAAAGTCAATCTGCACTGGGTTTTCATTGTAATTTCTTTGCGTCATTTGCTTCTCTGTTCTGAAACCTGCAGGGACCTCTTCAATACAGATTTTAATTTTTTTACAAACCCAGGAGTGGGACTGCTAAATCATAACATAATTCTACTTTTTATTTTGTAGAACTTTCATGATTTCTATACAGAGAGATTTACATCCCCAGCGACCTTTCTTCTAAATCCTTATCAGAACTGAGCTACCAGGGACAGGCGCACGCGTACACACAGATACACAAACACAAGCACACACACAGACACCCACACATATCACACACCACAAATACACTCACACACATAATACACACACACACCATACACACACCACCTGCACACCATGCACACCACACACACACACACACACACGAATACACACACAACTAGTTCAATGTGGTTTTTATTTCCATTTAATGATGAATAGCATTGAGCCAATTTTTTCTTCATACACCTGCTAAACATTTCATGTTTGTTTGTTGTTCTGGGACAGCCTCTAGCCCAGGCCTAATCTAGTCCTCATCTTGTGAGCCTTCAGCTCTCCCTCCCAAGTGCTAGTTTACTGACATGGGCCACCATGCCTTGACTTATTCTCCCCCTGAGAAATACCTACTCAGATCCACTGCCTGGGTTTTAGCCAGGGTTATTTATTTTTGCTGCTGACCTTTGGAGTTCTTTACATGGAAGTATTGCTTCCACATACTTCCTCCCACCCTTTAGGCTGCCTCTTCACACTGCTGTTTCCTTTACTGTCCAGAATCCACTCACTCCGATGCAAGTTCACTGCCTGCTTTTGCCTTGTGCGCTGTGCTCTGGGGGTCTTACTGTAAACTCCTTGCAGTGTTAATTCTGCCCATATCCATGGCCTGCTCTTGTGGTTTCACAGCTTTGGATATTACATTGTGTCTTTAATCTATTTTAAGAGGAATTTTGGTAAAGGTATTGGTGGAAACAGGAAACTAGTTTCAGTCTTCTGCAGTTAAATACAGAATTCTTCCAGCATCATTTATTAATAAGACTGTCCTTTCTCCAGGTGTTCTCAGCACCTGCTGAATATCGGTAGGTTATACATGTGGCTCACTTCTGAGCTCCTGACTCTTCTCCACGGGCTATTATGCTAGTAACATACTGTAATATTTCAAAGTCAAGTCTCTTCTGCTTTGATATTTTTCTCAAGATGATTTGACTATTCAGTTTTCTGTTGTTCTGTGTAAATTCTAGCATTGCTTTCTGTCTAGTTCTGTAATGAATGTCACATTGGTATTCGGGTAGGGAATGGTATCTATTCCTATACCTGAGAACATGAGTAGAATGGACTCCTTGAGACAGGAGCTTGTTTCCCACCTCAGTCTCGAGTGCTGTGACCCAGGCTTGGGCCACCATGTGTGGTGACATCATTCCTCTAGCTGTGTGTGGAATATCTTTGCACTGTGTGTATGTGTTTACTCGTGTCTCGTCGGTGCTTTGAAATTCTGCTGCAGAGGTTGTTCACTAAACTCTTAGACACAGTACTACTCACAGCTTAGACTAGTTAGCTTTCTGTTGGTGTGATGGACACTGCAATCACACGCACCTTAGCAGAGGAAAGGGTTTATTTGGATTGCGCTTCCCAGTTACAGTCCACAGTTAAAGGAAGTCAGGACTCAAGCAAGAGCGGAAGCAAAAACCACGAAAGAATGCTGTTTACTGGCTTGCTGTTTAGCCTCCTGCGACACCTTATGATGGGCACTCCTACACCAATCAAGAACATCTCTCAGAGACATGGACACAGGGTAACCAGATACAGGGTTCTTGTTCCAGACAACTCCAAGGTTAGTATCAAGTTATCAATAAAAACACAAACCAAATCAGATTGAACCAAGTAGGCAATTACCTCATTTTGAATTCTGACTTTATGATAAGAAAGGTTGTTTATGTACTCAAGGCCTATCACTTGTACATTAATTAACAAACTTGTTAAAACTGTCCACTTTAGGGGTTCTAGAGATGACTTAGTAGGTAACAGACCTTGCTGTTCTTGAAGAGGACCTGTGTTCAGGTCTCTGGAGCCAAAGGGCAACTCAAAGCTAACTCCATTTCCAGAGGACCCAATGGCCACTTTAAATAAGGCGATTGTTTTCTTAAATTGTCCACTTTGCAGCTTGATTTGATCTGTCTCAATGTAAACTAGAACTTCTGCTGTGGCTGAATACACACCTCTAGCACCCAAGTGAGGGGGAGAGCCCATGTACCGAGCAAGCTGCCACTAAAACTCGGCGATCTGGGCCTTCATGGCCCTGGTGCTGTGAGAACAAGGGCTCCCGTCCTTGCACTGCTGAGGACCAGCGGGTGGCTTTCTTTTTTTTTTTTTTTTTTTTTTTTTGTTTTTTTTGAGACAGGGTTTCTCTGAATATCTCTGGCTGTCCTGGACTCGCTTTGTAGACCAGGCTGGCCTCGAACTCACAAAGATCCGCCTGCCTCTGCCTCCCAAGTGCTGGGATTAAAGGCGTGCGCCACCACCACCCGGCTCAGCGGGTGGCTTTCTAACAAAGAGAACACATATGCTTATGTTAAAAATAAAAGCTATCTTTTTTGGAAGTGATAAATCACAGCTTGACTTTTCCTGAACAGGAAGCCAAAACCAACATTGTTTCTCCGGTTTTGAGAACAGTTCCTAACCAGCTTTTTCAATATACATTGGAAAGATGGACAATGAATGGAAGCAATCTAATTTTTACACCGTTTTTTTTTTTTTTTTTCATTTTAATTTAGAAAATCTTCAACAGGAGTATATAAACTACAGCCTTTGGGCAAATTCTAGGCTGATCCCAGTCTTTGTTGATAAATTTTTATTGGCACACAGCTACACTTACTTTTTAACATACTGCTAACAATTATGTCAGAGTTTAGAAACTGTGACAGAGAGACCCATCTGACCAACAAAGTCAAAACCACCTGCTATGTGTTCCTTTTAGACAAAGTTGGTAGGACACTATCCTAGAAAAGCAGTTCAGGTATTTGCCTGAGCTGCCCCATGAAGCCAGCAAGCCCACTGTGGGGTAGGCCAGGGCTGCATGCATTTCCTAGTGTAACGTGGACACAAGGCAATGTGCTGTCAGGTCCAAACCAAGCCTAGCATCTCAGGCCTCTCCCTACTCTCACCGTTTATGAATACAAGCACAAAGCCAAACCATATTCACTGTACACGCTGTGTCCAAAGCACAGCTCTGGTACTTTGAGTGTGGGCACCAATTACACATATGGGAATCCTGCCACCATGGAGCTCAGAGACTAAGAGCCTGAAAACCAGTCAAAATATAAATTAAAGTAACTGCGGATTAGCGATGAGAACAGGAGGCAGAAATTGGCAACTTAGAGTAAAGAAAGGGGACCAGCCTCTTTTTTGGACCACAGCTGGAAATGCCATTCAAAATATCCAGGACTCATCCTCACCAGAGGCTCTTGTTTCACCATGGCCAGAAGCTGGAGATACCAGGGTCTGGTTTTCCTTATCTCTTTCCCCTTACAGAAGTAGTCCCTTCCTAGAAGTCATGCTGCAGAAACCTGAAGAACCTCAACCACAAGAATGAACAGAGGACTGAACAGCTCAGCCCCGTGCCCCTCCTCTATCCACTAAGCCTTATTAGCTCCAAAGCAGCAAGATTCTATGGTACCTACTGGGCCCTTCCCAACCTGAAGCAGCTCTGCCTTCTTTCTCTCCCTTAAGCACCCTATACATGAATGAAAATAAATAAAATTTTAAGAAAACTCACCCTCTGTGGACCATGAACTTCAATCTTTGAATTTGAGAGACAACAAGCTGAAAGCCTGAAACTCTGCTTGGCTTTGATGCCCATTGAGTTTCCAGGACCCCAGCCTCTCAAGCTAAGCATAACTGAGAAAGGTGCCTTTGCTCCCAGAGACACCCAGGGTTCCTGTGCCATTATGGCACATACTACAGAGAACATAGCTAAGATGCCAAAAGGAACTGTCAGGACCAACTACCATGGGAAGGCCAGGAAAGGGCTCTGTGGAGGTGCCATAGCTTTAAGAAAGGAGGAGGAGCGCAGGCAGGGATGAGCACCTACAGATAACTGCATGGAGTACCTGAGGGTTTGCTGAGGTAACTTACACAGCAGGCCAGCTATTGAATGGAAGTCTCTCTCCCCATAGCCACAGGCAGATCTAACTTATTTATTTAATTTTTGGTATCTGTGTGTGTGTGCATGCATACTTATGTGTGACTATGCAGGCCAAAGGACAGCCTTGGTTGTCATTCCTCAGCTATTATCTACCTTGGCTTTTTGAGGCGGGCCCTCATTAGGACCTGGAACTTACCAATTAGGCTGGGCTGGACTGCCAGTGGGTGCTAAGGATCTGCCTGGTTCCACCTCCCTGGTACTAGAATTACAAGTGTGTCATTATGTGAAATTGTTTGCTTTTTATTTTTTAGATTTATTTGTTTTATTATTATATGTGCATGAAGGTTTTGCCTCCATGTATGTATATATCCATATGAATGCCTGATGCTTGCAGGGGTCAGAAGAGGGAATCAAATTCCTGGGACTAGAGTTCCAGACATTTGTGGACCTCCACGTAGATGCCAGAAATTAAACTCAGATCTTCTGCAGCTAAACCATTGAACCAATTCTCCAATCCCATCTTTTTTTTTTTTTTTTTTTTTTTTTACTGTAGGTGCTAGAGATGTGTGTTTGACTTTAGACCTGTGTGTTTGAAAGACAAGCATTTTTCCAGCTGAGTTATCTCCAACTCCAGATCAAATGTCTATGCTCCTAGCTCTCTCCCAAGGGTGATGGGAAGACAAGGACTTAGGTCTGTCCAGCCCAAGGGTGGGAAAAACATGGCATCCTCTCAGAATTAAAATGAGTAAATTCAAGCAGAGAAGAGGCAAGGGCAGAAAAGAGAATAGACAGGGCCAATAACATGAGAAGGAGCCAAGTCAGTACAATGTTGCAAGCCCTGGTAATGAGTTTGGATTCTATTTGGAAAGCAACAGGAAGCCACGGAAAGGCTCAAAGAAGGGAAGCAGCATGGCCCTTAGTACTGGAGTCAGAGAGAGCAGGGTGCTGATGGCAGAGACTAATGGAGTGCTGAGCCTGACCTCAGGCTCCCACTCCAGCCAACTACTGCTGCACTTGATCTCAGCCAAAATGTCAAGAAGCCATCGTTCTCATCAACTGGAAGCAATCACCTAGAACACTGTGCTAAGCTTAAAAAGGGGGTTTCTGGGAAAGGTATCCTGATTGATTAGTAATGCCTGCATGGGCACAGGAGGAAAAAAAAAGCACCCACATCTCTTCCTCTGCTGACAGAAACTTCAAGTATCTAGTGCCTCATACACTTCCAGTATAATCCACCCAGCAGTCTTGTTAAAATGCAGATTCTGGGACAGGTTGGAACCCAAGCATCTGCAAATGTAATAAGTTCTCAAACAACCTGCTCATGCTGATGGTCCAGAAACCTCACCACAACCAAGTATCAAGAGAATTTCCTTTTTTCCTCAGCTCCTAAGACCTAACACAGAAAGGCCACTCAACAAATGCTGACTGAATTAAGTTGGCCATTTTTATATGTGTGACTTTCAGCCCTCAACTGCTAAAAGAGAACACCAAAAGTATGCCAGATGGCTGGCCATAAAAAGCATCACCCTAGAGCGCGAGTGGCATAGCAAGTGGCACAGTCCACCCTCCATGGGGCTGGCTCACTGCTGCCAAGCTGAAATCATTTGGGTGGGACAAAAACATGAGGAAATGTCTTGATTGGTAAGGGACATGTTTCACAGGACAGACTCCAGTGGGGCCATCACCTGACCTCCAGGCTTTGCAAGATGACAGGAAAAATACAAGAAAGAGAACAGCACCCACCCAATGGGCCCCTGACAGGCAGAGCTCTGAGAAGGACATATGCTCAAACAAAGCCACAAAAGCAGAGGTCTCCCATCCCAGCAAATGTAAGCATTTTCCAAGACTAGGTTGCCTTCTCAGACACTGAACTCAGGTCTGAACTGAGGATAACAACCAGGCTCTGCTGTCTGCAGATGTGATCCACTAGCAAGTTTCCTCCATGTTAAATTAACACTGCCCAAACCAGAGGCTCACTGTGCACATTCAGCTTCCCCAAGCCAATCCCTGACACCCGCTTCTTGTGACGTGTCTCACTGTGTAGCTCTGGCAAGCTTCAAACTTCCAGTCTTCCCAGAACAGCCTCCCAAGTGCTGAGGTCACAGGTACAAGCAGCTGCTAAGCCCTTCCTGAAGTGAACACTACTTTGTGGTTCCCTGCTGTAGCAGGGATTCTAGTGGAGTCAATGTGTCTATACTAGACACTAGAATGAAAGACTTGTTTTCTAGAAGTACTGTGACCCTAAAGAAATCATTGTAGAAAACCAAGACTGTTTTCTGTCATTTGTAGAGTTGTTTTTCTGAAGGAGCTCCACAACTTTTGCATGACTTTCCTGGCACACCTGGAATGTCCTGCAAACAGCACACAGTTAGGGTAAAGGTGCAGGGGTGTGATGCTTTCTTTCATGGAGCATACAGATTAGATCAGGGGCTTTGGTATGGGGAACTTGTTTTACCCAGAAAAACAACTTTTGTATGACGATCAATAAATACACTCTGCACGGCTGTCCCAGGCTCGGTCCATCCGCCGGAGGCTGGCCCCCTGCTGCTAAGAAGCCTATACCACCCTGAGTGACTCAGAACACCGACACCATGCAGACCCAGGAGGCCCCAAGAGTTGCTGCCTGTCATTAACACAGCTCTTGTGTTCCTCCCTCTCTCCTTGAACTCACAGAATTACAAAACAGTGTCAAATTTTAAAGAGTTTACCTTAATAGCACACATTCATTTTCAGGCAGCCATTAAAAAGTCATGAGCACACACTCCTACTGCAGTGAATCACGCTTCTTGCCAGCATACGCCTCACCTTCGGGACGCTGGTTGCAGTATCCCAAACTCCCAGGCATTATGAATTCAATCTGTTCTGCACCATTCTTGGTGGCTGCACATTAACCTCAAGCATGCAAGGCACTTCCAGATGTCCTCATTGCTGAACAAGACTGTTCTTCAGACAATGTATAAGTGGAGAGACTGATCATCACTGGGATTAGTTGCCAGGAGCAACTGGGTGACAGAGAAATCAGTGGTATAAAGTGAGCTATCGAGTCCTGACATGAGCTTCCATGGAACACCCAAAGAGGAGGCCGCTGGAGGCCGGCAAAACCAGAGGCTGGCTGCCCCATCCACCTATGGATTACTAACACTAGTCAACCACAGCAAGGGCAGCAGCAAGTTGAGGTTGGCTCCTGAAACATGATGCAGTTTGTTCTGTCTTCAGAACATCTGGAACTGACTATGAAGCTAGCCTTGAATCCACAGAAATCCTCCTGCCTCCGCCTTGAGACAGTTAGAATTAAAAGCATGCACCACCATGCCTGACTTAATGGATGTATTTTTTAACAGAGAATGAAGATTTGATGAGTTCAGAAGCAAAACAAAACAAAATCCTTATATCATCAATACCTCAGATCTTCCAAATAATTCAAGAAAGCCCTCAACTTTCCACACTGCCTCTCTCTGCAGCTTCCTACCTGGGCTGATCTGGACGCTACTGTAGACTCTCACTCACTCAGAGCCAAGCCCAGTGCCTTTCATTGCTGTGAGGAGGTGGTTTTGACAAGGTTTTATTGCATAGCTCTAGCTGGCCCAGAGCTTGCTATGTGGACCGGGCTGCCTGACTCACAGAGACTGCATGCGCCCCAGCTGTGAACTCCCCACCCATCTGTGAGCTTTCAGGGTAAGCACTGGGTCTTAGGTCTGCAGCCTGCATCAGAATGGGGCCTGGCTCATGGCAAAGGAAGGAAAGAGGAAGACAAGAGGGAAAAGCACCACTTGTCCCAGATTCCAGAAGAGTGATGTCAAGCCCACAATGTTCTACTCCTCGCCTCTTGGTGTGTGTGCTGGGAAGCACTGAGGAGCCTGCTCCTAAGCCTTCAGTATGTGTGTGCTGGAGGGCGGGAGAAGTTGCTTTCCTGGTCAAGAGCTAAAATCTTTGAAGTGCACAGATCTGGGTGGGGTCTAATCAGATCCTTAATAAACTGATAAACCTCTTGGAGATGCCATTTCCTCTTGTGGCAACAGAACTGTAGGGCACACCAGGAAGCACTGTTGGGTGAATTCCGGCAGACCCTGACCAGGAAGGGCTGAGCCACGGGTGAAGAGAAAGCAAAAAGTGCCAGTGATAATTCAGCAGGTGAGGAGGGTCCGCCACTCCCCTCTTACTCCAGACTCCCCCACCCTAACCTGGCCACACTGAGAAAGTATGTGGCAAACCATGGCTCACAACTTCCAGAAGCCAACATGAGCCTCAGGCTTTGTGCTTTCAGAGTGAAGAGGAAAACATCTACAGTGGTGTTCTAGTTTGCCTTCTACTGCCGTAATAAACAGCATGACCAAAAGTAACTTACACTTCCAAGTCACAGCCTGTCACCGAGCTAAGTCAGAGCAGGACCTCAAGCAGAAACCACAGAAGAACTGGCATTGGCTTCCTCCCTGGCTCATGTTTAGCTAGCTTTCCTATACAGCCAGGACTGCCTGCCTAAGGATGGTGCCACAACAGTGGGCTGTGGGGCTCTTCCACACCAATCAAAACAGTTTCTCAAAGATACGACTACAGGCCAAACCAACATAAGCAAATCCTCAACTGAGAAGCCTTCAGAGGTTATCTGGGCTGTATTAAGTTGACAGCTAAAGCTATCGGGGACAGTCAGTGGCCTAAAAAGGCTGGCCAAGGGTCTATAGGAGGACAGCATTCTCCCAATAATAAGGCATCATCCAGATCCAGGCAGCCTGCCTCCTCCTCTCCCGCCACGTCGGCAGAAGATGCTGAGAGAGGCCACCCAAGCCGGTGTCAGTTTAGTGATTGGTCATGTGGCCTTTCTGCAAACTACAGAAGAAAGCATAAAGAAACAAACAACCGTCAGGTGAAAGGCCCTGGACCCCAGACACCCTTCCTACTGGATGACAGAACCCTCACAGGCAAGGCACAGCAGGAGGAAGTCGGGTCATGGAGGGATACGCTCACGATGTGACTGAGACCTCATTTCCCCTACTTCCTCCTGCTGTGAGGTGGGTGGGGTCCTTCACCATGTGCTCCACACTCTGACATTCTGTCTCATCTGAGGTGCAACACAAAAATGGCAACTGACCACAGACTAAAGCCCCTGAAACCATGAGCAAAGGGTGCTTCCCTCCTGCAAACCAGTTGTCTTAGGCTCTGTGTCACTGGAGGAAGCTGGCTAATACAGCCCGACACTGCAGTCTATGGAGGTTCCAGTGTGTTTGCAGAGCATCAAGGACACGAGGGTAATGTGGGGTAAGTAGAAAACAGGAGGGACTTCCAAGTGAGTAACTGAACTGAACAATTCGTACCAAAATTCAACCCACAAGGACAGTCCAGTTTCTAAACCTTCATGTGTGTACACATACATATGTGTGCAGTGTGCATGTGAGTATGCCCATGTGTATGCATGCATATGGAGGCCAAAGATCAGTTTCAACTGTTCTTCCTTAGATGCTATACACTATGTTTTGTTTTTTTAATGGAGTCTCGCACTGACCTGGGACTTGCCAGCAAGCCCAGGAATCTGCCTGTCTCAGTGCTGGGATCACAGACATCATATATAACTTTTTCCGCATGGATTTAGGGGGTTGATTTCAGGTCCTTATGCTCAGAAAGTAGGCACTTCACTGACTGAGACAGCTCCCAATCATGTTTTTGTTTGTTTGTTTTCTTTCTTTCTAAAAGCCATAGCTTAGCAGTAACGATTGTCTATCAAATGAGTTGACATACCATGTACCACATGCACAAATCCAGTCTGGGGTCTACTGAGAGTTTGTACATGTTAAGAGAGCAAGGAAGAGGAGGAAGAAGATGAGTAGGAGATCAAGAGAAAGAATGAAGAGGAAGCAGGAACTTGTTGAAAACAGAACTTGTTGGGCCTGTCACTTTGAGAAAAATGTTTGCCAACCTTTGGCCTTTGGCCCCAGAGGTATAACAGAGAGCACATGGTGACACTCTGTCATCTGGAGACACAATAAGGGCGGTGTACCCTTTAGAAGGCTGTCATGCAGGTCAGGGAACTGTAATCTACCCTCAGCTCAGTTACATGTCATAAGACAGTGCGGAATTCACCTACATGTCCAGCATTTAAAAGACACACAAGATAAAGTCCAAATATATAACAAACAATGGCTGCAGATGTGGCCCAGCTGGCAGACACTTGCCTAGCATATGTGAATCCCTAACTGTGACCCCCAGCACTGCACAAGACAAGTGAATAGTGCACGCTTATCACCCCAATATTCAAGAGATGCAGACAAGAGCTCCAGGTCATCCTCAACTACAAAGTAAATTTACGGTCAACTTGGGATACACAAGACCCTGTTGGAAGGAAGGGGGGGAGAAAAAATAATAATGAACCAACGAACGAACAAACGAACGAATGAATGAGCTAACAAAGAAGAGAAGCTTGTGCTTGTGGGCTATGCTTTTACAGAAAATCCTGAACATGTAGGTTTGAACACCCTTTTGAAGGGCAATTTTTTTTAATAATTTATTTTTTATTTCTTCAAGTTCCATCTCAATCACAATCCCCTCCCTACTCCCCCCTCCAGTCCCACCCTTCCACCCTCCTCCCCCTCAACCCCCCCATCCTCTTCCCTTCTTTTTTTTTTTTTTTAGTTTAAGGTATTTCCTTTTTCCCCCCAACAGCTCTCCCTTTCAGTTCAAAAAATGGTTCTTTTTCTTATAACTATAAATACAATACAAAACAACAGAAATAAATAGGCCACAATTATAAGAGTTATATGGCTTAGCATACATTCCCAATGTCCAGTCCATATGTATTTGGCACCTGACTTTAACATTCTACTATCTAACCATCTCCATGTGTTTAAAGTTCTATATCTAACTCAGCTTTCATACTAACTTGCCTCATAATTTTAAAAATATCTTCTTAGATCCAGAACACCCTCTTGATTCCTAAACAACTCAAAATTTAACTATGAGACTCTAGCTATCTATTCTTCAACCACCTCAGAGAGCTGAGAGGGATAAATATATCTGATTTTATAGGAAGTGCAGGGCCTGCAGCTTCCAAAACTAAAAAATGACATACCAGTGGCTGCCTGGACAGTTCCCATTTTCTCTCCATACATTACAGCATCAATCTTCAGCCATTTGGCCCCATTTCTCTGACAGATATTGATTGTAGAGCAGGAATTGTGAAGGACTTACCTACCCTGTCTTGGCAGAGCTAGGCTGTCGACTTATCTGCTTCCAAGTTTTGTCCTTTTTGGACAGAAGTCTGTCTACAGTTGAAGCAAGGGGTTTTTCTTGCTAAGAGAACGGCTTACCACCAATTCAATCATCTCCCACTGGAGATTCTTCGATGCTCATCTTCTACTTGGAGTAGAATAGGGGGTGCTGTCAGGAGCTGACATGTCTCGATATCAAAAAATCTTAAGTTAAGAAAACATTTTTGAATGCCATATTCTGCAGATCTCTTGAGGTTTTTGAAGATGCCCTATCTATCTCTTATATTTAGATAAGCAAATATTGCTTGTCTCTTAGCAACTTGATTTCTGAGTAGCTTAGAAAATAACTGTGAGGCCGGGCGGTGGTGGCGCACGCCTTTAATCCCAGCACTTGAGAGGCAGAGGCAGGCGGATCTTTGTGAGTTCGAGGCCAGCCTGGTCTACAAAGTGAGTCCAGGACAGCCAGAGATATTCAGAGAAACCCTGTCTCGAAAAACAAAAAAAAAAACAAAAAACAAACAAAAAAAAGAAAATAACTGTGATAGACTGTCATAGTAACTAACAAAATGACACGTTTTCATGACTATTAGTTTCCGTTTCTTAATTATCCTAAACAGTTTATGTCAGTTGGTAGTGAGAGGTCAAAACTTGACATTTCATTTTTAAGTATTACTACGAACAATACCTTTAAGAAGCGTTACCCTTAATTTTGTATCAATATACAAAGATCAATACCAATGTGGCCAAATATAATCTTAATTTTGTATCAATAAACAAAGATCAATACCTATGTAGCCCAATACAATCTTAATTTTACATTAATATACAAGGGTCAATACCATTGTGGCCAAATATAATCTTAATTTTGTATCAATATACAAAGATCAATACCGATGTAGCCCTATACAATCTTAATTTTGAATTAATATACAATGATCAATACCAATTTAGCCAAATATAATATTAATTTTGTATCAGTATACAAAGGTATAAGGCTATATTCAATAATCTGTCCTTTTTTCTTGATCTTTCCTATACTATGTCTATGTCCCATTGTTCTCAAGTCTGTTCACTCCTATATAGGAGAGAAAGGAGGATACAGAAAAGAAAAAGAGAGAAGTCCCTGGGTCTAACTTGAAGGGCAATTTTTAAAGCACTTCCCCCACAGCACCAATCACCAGCCCCCAAGAACCTTGACGTCATTGTCTCATTTCCAAATGTGTGTGAGTTAAGGTAAATTCTGTTTCTCCTTGGCTGAATGAAGATCATCATTACACAGGACAAACATGAAGATTAAACAAGCGCATGCTTCTTAGAGCTGTGCCTGTCAACGAGCATGCTTAAATGTTAGTCTCCATCATTTCTCATCTATCTGAGACTTTATTAAATGGTCCAGGTCACAAATGGGAAGATGGGAGAGCTGGCTCCACAGCATTGCTGGTGAGTAGACATGAGCACGGTGGGGGGGGGGCACCCACAATAACAAGCTCGCCTCTTCACCTTTACAGAGAAGCATGGCATGTGTCATATGGATGGAACAGTCTAAACAGACACTGAGTAGGGGGACAGTGCATACAGCTTGGACAGGCAGAGAACTGGCATCATGACACCACAATAAATTGGATGGGTGCTCCCTCCTCTCTTCTGCACAATCCCCACAACACTGAGAGAAGTCTGAGCATAATGGTGCAGACTTGTCATCCAAGCTACACAGGAAGCTGAGGCATGATTTCAAGTTCAAAACCACCCTGGGCTGTAGATCAAGTGTAAGACCAACCTAGACAACTTCATGAAACTTGTCTCTAAAGAAGAAGTGAAGACAGCTGGGGATATGGCCACTGCTGAGTGCTTGCTTAGTATACGCATGGGTATGGAACTAATAATGTCTGCCTCCAGCACTGAAACTCAAAACTGAATCTAAGCCGGGTAGAGTGGCATGCCTATAATCCAGATAAGCAGGAGACTTAGATAAGAGGGGTTCAAGGACAGCCAGAGACATAAAACCTTAGAGAAGGTACCAAGATCAAACCCCCAAAATCAGGTGGTCCCCATGAGTCTTGAACCTGTGCCTTGGCTGTCCAGTGCCATAAACATGATGAGGTCCCGTTACCAAGGTGACTGTCCCAGCTCCAGGAACCTACTTCCTGTTCCATCTCTCCCTTCCCTCTCTATCTGTGCTAGCAACAGCCTGCCACCCTTCACAAGTATCTGAGATTACTACAGTGTGCCTTGCAGAAAATGCTGAGTGAACAAAGCTAAAGGAAAAAAAAAAAAAAAAACCTTCTCCACCCCACGACTCATATATGGGCAGGAGCGACACACAAGCCAGTCCCTGGTGTTCCAGGGAAGAGCAGCTGAGCAGCGAGGATGACTGCGCGGGAGGCGTGCCTGCTGTGCACACAAGCACATATTTACTCATTTTTAGAAAGCCTGCAGGGCCCTCCCCTTCTCCCATGAAATCTGACCATCCTACTCAGCTTCTATTCCTGTCCCTTGCTCATTTGCGTAATTTCAACACTGCAAAATATAGCTAGCCTAAGAATATTTTTTATAATTACACCCATCACAGGAACTGTCAGTATCTAATGAAGGATAATTTCAGCTATTATAAGAGCTTAAAAGATCATTTTCATGAATAATTCGTAATATGAATCATTAAATTCAAACAATGTCAGAAATTAAAAAAAAAAAGAAAGAAAGAAAGAAAAGAAAAATATTTTAGGTGCCTAAAAGTCACCATCCCTTTAAAGGCAGAATCTGATGAGCTCGGAAACGACTCAAGACGTGGGGCAGAGGAGCAACGCAAGGAGAGGAAGCAACATGCAAGTTGAATTGGACCATTTCTTCTGGCCCTGCCTACCGTCTCCAGCTCTGCCTAGCTCTGCTCCTGCCACCTAGGGCTTGTGTGCTAGTGTAGCTGCCCTCCCTACCTCCCCTGCCTAAGCAGGAAACACCCTGGTCTGGCAACAAAATGAACACACATAAAGTTGGGTCCCCTGGTAAAAAATTTTGAGCACCCAGATCCAGCCATATCTGCACCCCAGGCTTCTCGAGTCTGCGAAACATTTCACGTCCTTGTTGCTGTCGGCTGGTTTCAACTGTCTGCTGGGGGCGGAAGGGGGGTGGGTGGGAGGGAGTTATTATTATAATGGAGCTGCAGGCCTCAGCAGACCTTAACAACAGAATCATAGCTCCCATGTCTAGTCTGGGATAAAGCCAGGAAAGCAGACTCAGGCTGGCTGGTGGGGTGAGGGTAAGTGAATGCTAGTGGAGACAGATGACACTGACTTCCAGGGTTCAGTTCTATCCTGGGAAGGTCTGTCCCTGGGGGAGGCACTGAGCTCTTCCTGCTCAGATAATGTACCCTGCAGTGTTCACCCCCACCCACCAGCCTGCACGTGCAGAGAGCGATTTGTGAATAGCACACCCGTGGCGATTCCGATATTCTGATACGGAATGGATGGCCCAGAGAAAAGAATATCTGTTGAGTGACAGTGTTACCTGGAGAAGGCAAGGCAAGTCTGGGGCCTCTAACTTCCAAGGGTCGGGGGTAACTATTTTGGGTGTGAAGACCCCCTGGTCTCTCCTAGAGCTATGCAGCTCTCCCACTGGCTTATGAAAGCAAGCATCAGTGATACTAACAAATAGGTGTGGGCACATCCTAACAGATGATTTACATACAGGCTGGAAAACCATGGCTCAGTGGTTAGGAACACTCACTGTTCTTTAGAGAACCCCAGTTCAAATCCCAGCACTGAGATAGACGCTCACAACCTCTAAACTCCAGTGCCAGGGGATCCAACACCCTCTTCCAGTCTCTGTGGGCATCATGCATGCATGTGCTGCACAGATGTAATGCAAGCAAACACTTAAACACAGCATAAATTAAAACAAACAAAAACTTGGATTTACAAACAAGATGGCCTGTTCACAAGCCAGCCCAGTACACATTTGGAGAGAAAAACATGGAGCAGGTGACCATGTCAGTAGACCATAAGATCAGTGTTCATGTATATATGCATCATTCAGTTCCAGTTGCCTAAGAGGAAGCACTAGAAGAGGTGGGTGACTGTGCATCGTCGCATTTCTGTTTAAATCCTGACAAAGCGTTCAATTACACACGAACAATGTGTAAGATACAAACTACCTAACGACTGTTCCTATTGAACCCAGTTCTCTGTGATAGAGTCAAACACCCAAAACATATCCTTCTATAGTTCATATTCATGTGGGGGGAAAGTGAAAATAAGAAATGAGAAGCTAAGAAAATAAATTGTATTCTGTCTTCCAGAAAACAAGCCAACAAACCACAAAGAGTAGCTTAACACTGTGTTCCCCAGGACTGGACCCACTGCTAATTAGCTGGCAGAAAGCATCAGGAGGCTCTATGTGGAGGCAGGACAAGGTGGGGAAGACCAGACAGGCTCTGTCTGTGTCCTTCCCAAATGACACAATAGCATGACCGGGGTCTGAAGAGTCCCATCAGACCACTGATAAACAAGACACAAGCCAAAGATAAGTCAGCCTTCCATGACGTCAATACACACACAATAAGACAGAAAAGGACAGTTGGCTGCAGCTACTAAGCAGAAAAAGGGCGCCTCCTGTTTCCCCCAGTGAGTCAGTCACCTGGAAGTCCCAAAGTACTGAGTGGAGACTGTCTTTCTATCAAAAAATGACCCCATTATCAGCTGGGGCATAGAAACAATAAGTAAATATTTTTAAAGAATAAGGCAAAGAAGCAAGACCATCCTGGAACTCAATCAGTAGCTCAGAATTTTGAGTTGGCTTCAAGCTCCTCCTGCCTCAGCCTCCCCACTGCTGGGTCAGGAATGTGTGCCTCCAGAGCTGACATCTTTGTTATTTCCTACAGTAAACTATAGCTTTGAGGTTTTTTGTTTTTGTTTTTGTTTCTAACAAGGAAAGAAATCACAACTATTTTTGCAATGCCCAAGGCGCTGAAGCTCAGGAGGCAGTTTTTGGTCACAGGTTAAGTGTTAGGAACAGCCCACATTCAAGAACCAGAGGCTCCCCCAGCCAGCCTTCAGCAACTGAGCACCTGCCACCAAATGTGAAACATTTCTACTGTCACCAGGAGTTGCACACCATTCATAAAGCCCATGTCATCATGGTGCGCTCTCTCTCTCTCTCCCTCTCCCTCTCTTTTCTCTTCCTCTCTCTCCCTTTCTCTCTTCCTTTCTCCCTCTCCTTCTCACCCTCTCCCTCTACCTCTATCTCTCTTCCTCTCACTCTATCTCCCTCTCTTTCCCTCTCCCTCTCTCCCTCTTGTCCTCACTCTGAGGTGGCCTTTTGTAGCCCCACCTGTAACCGAACTTTTAAATTATTATTTAACACTTATTTATTTATTACTAAATTCACTTATAACAAACACCAACAATTTCTTAACTATTAATCCTATAAATTCCTACAACCCCTTTAACCTATCCACTAAACCTATTGA
>CAJQZJ010033039.1:1170405-1193033 GCA_907164525.1 Lophiomys imhausi | reverse complement strand
GCTATCGAAGTCTCACTTTAAATAAGGCTTGAGGCTTTCTTCTCTCTGGGAGACCTCAGCGTCTGTAGGCCACCTTACTTCCTTCGTATCAGCAACTCTGCCGTTCTGCCTCAGTCTTTAAAGCTGGCCACAGTTCCGTTCAGGCCACTGTTCGGACAGGTCAAACCCCTCTAGGCAAAAGCTGAGCCACAGGGTTTAGTCCTTGGCCTTTTGCTGTCTTGCCGAGGCTTTCTCTGCTCACCAGCTTCCTTCTGCCTCAGGGAGATCTGGCCATTGGTCTACCAGAACTTTCTCCAGCAGGACTCTCGGAGCTCTCTCATATCGGGGGCCCTTAGCATGCAGCTCTCTGGCGTCATCCACTTGTCCTTAAACAGGATCACTCCTTGTTCCACCAGCTTCAGCTTAATTTGGGCTCTGCCCACTTAGCAGTTGAAAGCAATGCCAGGTCATAAAGTCTTTCCTTGTTTCACCTGGCTTCAACCTTGTTTTTCAGTCCAAAGAGACTCCCCTCATTTCACCTGACTTCTTCCATAAGCTGATAAGCTAATTGCTCACAGCAGTTGATCTTCATGCCCCGAATTAAGAGACTGTATCAGAAACTTAGGTATTCACTAAATCTAACTTATATTAACCTATCAGCCCCTACACCCACCCCAATAAATCTCTTGCATAAAGTCTTCCCTGATGTGATTTCTGCAGCATTCCTTGACCCCATCTGCCAAGATGCTCTTACACCCTGAAACCCTGATGTTGATGTGTGACCTGGTGGGACACCCTGGTGCCTGTGCTGCGCTCCCCCCTCCAGGACTCTGCCCCTTACCTCCATCCATCTGCAACAGACACCTCCTGACCCACAGGTCTCTTGGCCCTCTACCCATCACCAACTGGTGAGTGACCCTCTCAGTCAACGTAAATGCTTCTTGAGTCTCTGGTACTCTTGGAGAAGGAATTACCCACACCAGTCTGGAGCCTTTGCCAGATATGGTTAGGCTCCATTTTTGAGCTCAGTTTTTTGCCTTTTGACTTTACTCAAAAGCCCTGGTACCAAACCTCTCCTAAGGCTCATTAAGGCTAAGGCTCTAACCCTGTGAAGGGCAGGGAAGACCTTCTGGATGGCTTATGTCTTCCTAATTTGGTACTCCCAACCTGAATCCTGAGGATGCCCTGGACTCCAGGCATTGGACCTTCCTCTCTTCCTCACCCAATGGGAACAGTGCCATTCATACAAAACCTCCAGCCTCTCCTCCTGGTGCCCAACCTGAAAATCTCCAGATTTATTCACTGTTGCAATCAAATCTGGTCTCAATACCCCTTAGATAACTAACCCAAATGTGGCTGACTAATGACACCCTAGATCCCAATATTATTCGGAACCTATACAAATACTGCAAGCGATCTAGGGGAATGGAAAAGAGATTATCCATTCCCCAAAAGTGACTCTCCATTCCCTATTTCTTTCCTTTGCTCCAAGCCTTTTGTTTTAGTCTGGTCTACCCTTTACACCGTACTGTTGATGGACCTTTAATTTGTCGCAAAGTGGAAACTGGAGCTGGATATAGCAGGAGGGGGAGAAAGCAAAGTAGGCCAGCTGCGGTTTGTACACACCCAGCACAAACCTCTCACTGGCTGGTGCCTCTCTTTGCTATCCCCTGCAGCATCTGCTCTAAACCAAGCTGCTGATCTGACTACTATGGCACAAAAGGTACGTAAGGACCAAGACTCTGATTCTTCAGTTGCTGCTTCCCTCTACCTGCTGAGCCCTCCACTTGGGCACCTATGAGCTCCTCTGGCTCCTGTTGCACTTCTGGCCTGCTATACTGTGAATGTCTACCTTTTTCCCCTTTCTTTGTGCCTTCATGGGCCTATACTTTGAAAATTTCTTTGCCTCTCCCCTAGGAGCTGCCTGCTAAGTCCTGCAGCTTCTCTACAGCCCCATGGCTTCCACCATATTGGAACTCTCCCTCTGGTGGAATTCATGCTTGGTCCCCTTGCCCCATAACCATCCTAACCTAGTCTATGCCATAAGGTCCCTCCGGCTCCTAGAGCCTGCTAGGCCCTTGGCACATACCACATGGGCAACTTTCTCTCAGCTGGGCTCTGAACTGCTACACCCGTCTGGGTCGCTCTATGAAAGATGCTTACTGGCTCCCTTTTCCCCTGCACATCCTGGCTATCTCTGCCTCCAGCTAGCACTCTCACAGCTTCAGCTCTCAGATCCTTCTTGGAGCTTATAGGAACACCCTGCAGCATCGTGTTCCATTTGGGGACCCTTTCTCTCTTTTTCCAGGGACTCAGATTTTATTAGTACAGCTTGGCCGTACTACACTACAGATCAATGGCCAAAACTCTGCTGCACTTGATTCCAAATTCTCAAAGCCTCACAGTGGCTGCCTGCACTTCCCCAGCCCCAGAAGGTCCCACAGAACCTGGACAGCAAGTCAAACAGTCGGTTCTTCCTGCACTTGGCCAGCAACCCAGCTCTCTTGGATCCCCCAAAGATGTTCAGACTTCCAGACAGCAGGAGGCAGTGTAAAGAACATGGTACCCCCCCATTCCTGCCTCACCAGTCACCCCTTCCCATTTCCTCACCTTTTATAATAAACAAAAAAGAGGAATGCTAGCAACCTCTCACACTTGAAAACCCGGTGTTCCCCTAGTCTGCCTTCAGTGACTCAGTGCCAGCAGCCACACCACCATCAGCCGTCAAATGTAAGCCATCACCGGGAGTTGGGTGCCCTTTATAAAGTTCATGCCATCACAGCTTGCTCTTTTTTTTTTAAAGATTTATTTGTTTATTTTGTATACAATGCTCTGTATTGAAGTATGTATGCCTGCACAGCAGAAGAGGGCACCAGATCACATTATAGATGGTTATGAGCCACCATGTGGTTGCTGGGAATTGAACTCAGGACCTCTGGAAGAGCAGCCAGTGCTTTTAACCTCTGAGCCATCTCTCCAGCCCACAGCTTGCTTTTTCTCACCCTCTTTCTCCCGTCCCTTGGTTAGAGGTGGCCTTTCGTGCCACACACACCCCTAAATCTCTTGCATATGGTCTCTTGTGTGGTGCAGTCTCTGCAGCATCCCGTGGCCCTGTCTGCCAAGGTTCTCCCCTGTCTGCCAAGGTTCTCTTCTTCCACAACACCCTAGCAGTAAGCATCCTTCTGCTGTCCACTCTGAGCCCTTCACTTTCCACAGCTAACAACAGAGGCGAGGCTGCCGGGCACTGTGCCCTCCTCACCACCCAGCAGTAGAAACCACATGCTGCTGACAGTGTTTATAAGGAGACAACGCCGATGTACAATGCAGGCAAGAATAATTCAAGACAATGTGTGCCAGGCCTGACCACATCTGGAAGAGTCTTAGGGAGACTGGGTCCCTAAATCTACGATATTTTAAGGAGAAGCTCAGCAAAGAATGGAAACGAGGAAGCTTGGGTCCAGTCAGGCGTAGAATACCTGGCAGCAAGTGTGACCAGTGTGATCTCCCTCACCCTGTCACTCCTGGCCATGGGCAGACACCAAATGCACTCACTTCCCACTTGTCAGCCAGGTGTCTACATGGAACCTGGTTCTAAGACTCTAAATGTGTGTGTACACTTGGGCATGCATTCGGTAAGACAACGTACCTAAAGCATGCACATAAGGCAAGAAGAGGACTTGAGCACAGGCTGGCTCACTGGCCACTCTCACTCTAACCTTCAGCAGTTTCTGCTTCCCCATCCAGGACAGGGACCAGAAAACCTTACCAGACAGGAGCACTGGCTATGTGGAAGCTAGCTAAGGTTCTGGCAGACAAGAGCTTGCTTCACATTAGCTCTTCTAAAATGTTCTATAGTCAGGGTCTATTCACTGCACCTCCCCACCCACAGGCACTGGTAAGGGAAGACACCAAACCAAGTCAGGAGGTTGGTTCAATGACAGAGTGCTTGTGGGACCCTGAGTTCAATCCCTGATAATGTAGAAAACAAGGAAAAAAGAAAAAAAAAAAAAAGGAAAGAAAGGACAACATCAAGGCAGCTTCATCTGGGCAAATGTTTCTTGGACATGTCAAGAAGAAAACACAAAGGCTTTTAGCATGTCACTGGGCTGGCCCTGGGGAAATGGCTCAGTGGGTAAGAGCGCTCAGTGTGCTAGCAGAGGCCTCAGGTTCAGTTCCCAGTACCCACATAGTGGTTCACATCTGCCTATGACTGCAGTTCCAGGGGAGTTGATGCTCCCCTTCTGACCACCATGGACTTATATACACACAATACACATATGTACATGCAGGCACACACACATAATTTTTTAAATTATGTATCAACTGGGCAGCAAGACCAAACTTCTGAGAGTAAAAAGCTGGGGAAAATGACAATAGCCACAGCAGGGAGGGCCTGCTGGGGCAGAGCCATCTGTCTAGAGAACAGGGGTGCCAGACAGTAGGAAAGTTCTAGGGCAAAGAGAATGGGATGTGGCCTAAGAATGTGTTCCTTCTCAAGTGCAGAGGACAGGAATGAGGACACAAGCTGAGGAAGTAACCCAGCCTGGGGATCCCTGCATCTCTTCAGAAAATGGTT
Source organism: Lophiomys imhausi (assembly GCA_907164525.1). Lineage (NCBI taxonomy): Eukaryota > Metazoa > Chordata > Mammalia > Rodentia > Muridae > Lophiomys > Lophiomys imhausi. The sequence continues at coordinate 1,188,478 of CAJQZJ010033039.1, read as the reverse complement.
TCCATTCATTCCAAGTAAAACATTTAGACAAGCCACTGTGCTGAGACACAGGCTCTACATACTCAAACAAAGCAAAATGACCAGCTGCCTTAGGAAATCTATAATTAGAAACTAGAGCAGAGTGATGTTTCAAAACCAAAGTAGCATTTAACAAAACAAGCCACCTGTCAGCCTCCAAGGATGAGAGGAAATGCCACCAAAGGAGAGAGTGACAAGCTGCAGACACCAATCAAACTGGCAAATTATGGAGGGATGAACAGGCTGAAGAAGCCTCTTTGTTTCTTACAAGCAATAAAAAGTAGCAAAACCCAATGGATTCTGGGTATTTCCAGACAACTGCTTCTTCTATGATTTGGGAAGGAAAAATGTCCTGCTGTGGCTGAAATCAGTGCAGCAAATAAAATACCACCCTCTCCCCCATCACCAGGTCACCTGGACATTTGGATCGCTTCTGGAACTAGGGGTTGGATTCCAGAGCAACTATGGCCCTGCGTCTTTGCTGAAAATTTTCACTAGAGTGATGACACAGAAGCAAGCCCCCATTTCTCACAAAAAACTTCCACCAGACACCCCCCACCCCAAACTCACAAGAGGCAGGGACTACTGGCTGCCCATCCAATTGTCCCTCCTTCTACACATGCTCATTGAGATAACACATTTCTCGGACAAAGAACTTTGAGCAGAAGCTGTGGGAAAAGAGTCTGAAAGCTCATTAAAGGAAGCTTGTTACCCCCCAAGTTCATATTCTTTGAAAAGTTCTCTCAAACACTCCCTCTGGCCTTCCTATCTCCTGCTTCCACCTGCCAAGAATACGGATGTGACGTCAGAGCAACAGCCATCTTACAGGTGACATGAACAATTAATTATAAAGCGTAAAAGGCATTCATTAACAATAAGAGAAGATATGGCTTGAGTGTGGGTGGCCAGAAAACACCCATACTAGCCCAAGCTGCTTCCAGACATCTCAGGGAAGAGAAAATTGTAGAAGCTACTATTGTTTGGGTTTTCTTTCTAATACAGCCAAGCCTCATCCAACCCAACATAGTATCCCCAAGTGAAGAGCATGCTATGACAATGAGGTCAAGATAACCCTTCACACCTCCCTCCCACAACCATCTAACCTAACAAAAATGCTGCGCTGCCTTAGCTTCCCACACACGCTTACTGGGCAGTCAGCCGAGGGCCTGATGCCATCCAACCCTTCTCTTGCAGACCTTTCCCTTTGTTTCTGAGCCCTCACATGGCTCAGACCAGTGTGCTGCTGTGGGGCTGTTCCCAGCTCACATGACCCAGGTTGACCAAGTCCTAAGCATTCCTCTCCTACCTCACCAGGTCCCAGGGTAAAGTAAGGGACTCATAGCATCTAAGGTGGGCCAGAGCTGGCCTGGCACATCTGTAGGTACAGCCCAGAGGGCAATCTCAATTACACTTTGAATTTTCAATCCAGTGCCAGTTACTTTTTCAACTTGACACAAATGACAGTCACCTGGGAAGAGGGGTCCTCAACAGAAGAGCTGCCTCCACTAGACTGACTGTAGGTACATCTGTTGGGCATTTTCTATTCTTTCTTGGGGGTGGCGGCAATTAAGACAGGGTTTCTCTGTGTAGCCCTCAATGTCCTGGAACTAGCCTTGGAGACCGGAGACCACACTGGTCTCAGATTCACAGAGATCCCCTTGCCTCTGCCTCCCGAGTGGTGGGATTAAAGGTGTGCATCACCACCGCCCAGTTTTTTCTTAAAGTCAGAGCCCCAGGCTCCTGCAGCACATAGTCCTGGCATATAAGAAATTGGTCTGGGCAAGTCATGGGAGTGAGCAAGGAAGCAGCACTGTTCCACAGTCTCTGCTTCAGCTCCTGCCTGACTTCCTGCTCTGACTTCACTCACATGGACTATGACATGGAAGTGAAAGCCAAATCAACCATTTCCTTCCCAAGTTGCTATTAAAATGTTTTATCATAGCAACATAAGTCTAACTATAGCAAATCCTTTTTTTTTAATCTGAAATATGTATGTAAAAATATAAATGTGTCAACTCTCAGAGGTGAATACAGGCAGTATTAGCTCTATTACTCCCTAGGCTCTTTCCAATAAATTCAATTTTAAAAAGTCAACCCTCGAATCTGGAGAGATGGCTCAGTGATTAAGAGCACAGACTATTCTTGCGGAAGACTCAGGTTCAATTCCCGGCACCCACATGGCAGCTTACAACTGTCTCTAACTCCAAGATCTGTCATCCTCACACAGAAATACGTACAGGCAGAACACAGATGTACATAAAATAAAAAGAAATTTTTTTAAAATCAACCCTCTTATGTCTGGGAACAGAACTCAGTCAGTAAAGTGTACTCATGCAAAAAGCTGAGCAAGGTGGCACACACTTGTAATTCCAGCACTGGGGAGGCCAAGGCATGAGGATCACTCAGGCTTGCTAGTCAGCTAGTATAATCAAATCAGTTCCATGTTCTGTAAGAGAGCATTGCTCAAAAACTGATGGCTGGCAGGTAATGTGGCTCAGCAGGTAAGGACCCTTGCTAAGCAAGCCTGGCGACCTGAGTTCAATCCCTGGAACACGCATAAAGACGGAAGGAGAGAACTGATTCCACAAAGCTGTGCTCTGATCTCCACATGTGTCATTGCACACATGCCCCACACCTATACACAAAGTAATAATAAAAGTTTTAAAAAGTAATATAAAAGTTTTAAAAATAATACAAGGTGCACACACATGAACCTGTACACACATATCAACCCTTTAGGAGGATGTAGTCCCTGCTACTTGGAGGCTAAGGCATAACAATCAGCTGAGCCCAGATTCACAGTTAGCATGGGCAATTACAATATAGTCTCTCTCTCTCTCTCTCTCTCTCTCTCTCTCTCTCTCTCTGTGTGTGTGTGTGTGTGTGTGTGTGTGTGTGTGTGTGTGTTGTGTGTATGTGTATATACGTATGTGTGGGGGCGTGCACACATGCACATACTCTGATGTGCGGCAGCTGCTAGGACTTCAGCTCCTCAGGAGGCACTGAAATCCTTTCCCAGGGTTTTGTTTACAGGACAGAAAGCTATTTCCTCGCCCTGGTACTATTTCATCTGGACAATGGCTGCAGAGCTTTCAGAGAGGCTCACTGTGCAATTATCACCATGATCATTCACCTTTCAGAAACTGATTGACAGGTGTCTGCTAATTCACCTGACCCCCCTCAACTTGGAGCTTCAGCACACCCCCAGCCCGATTTATAATGAAAATTCCCTGCTATATGACAGTGCCATCACTTGTCAGCATGCACACAAGTCCAGAAAGTCACTGTCATTATCTCCAGCCCCCAAATGAACATCAGAAGCTCTGAAATAAATTTCACCAAGAACACGGAGCCATTAAAGGCAGCCAGTGAACCCACAGCTTTCAGCCTGCCTTGCCCTTCCCTGAGAACCACTTCTCCAGGCTCCCTCCCCAGGCAGTGGCACTTCTTCACCAAGGAAGGAGAAGAGTTCTCAAATGGAGGGAGGGAGGGAGAAAGGCCACAGCAAGCATGTCTGTTCCCAACACCACTGCTAAGAAGTGGGTAAGCTTAAGGGTCCAAAGTCTGTTCCAGGAGGTCACCTACCCTGTTCCTTGTCTGTACTAGACAGACAGCACACAACTGGTTCTGGCTATCCAAGAAGATGATGTCCTCCCCAAATCATATTTTTTTCTCTCAGAATAGAGTGAAGTGGTAATGTGAACCAGCAAAATAACCTACCCAAGACAGAGCCTGTGCACCTAGGCGAGGTCAGCACATGACACCCAGGGTGGGGACCCACGCATCTCAAGATTGTAAAACCACCTGGGGATCAAACCAGGAGGAAAAGAATGAGCCCTGGACCTAGGAGGTGAGCAGGAGGATCCACATTGTTTGTTTTGTTTTGTTTTGTTTTTCAAGACAGGGATTCTCTGTGTACCCCTGGCTGTCCTGGAAGTCATTCTGTAGACTAGGCTGGCCTAAAACTCAAGAGATCCACCTGCCTCTGCCTCTGAAGTACTGGGATAAAGGCGTGCGCCACCACGCCCAGCTTCAAGCAGGAATCTTGAGTTCTACTTTCTGGACAGGTGGCAATGATGGTTAGTTTCATGTCCCACCTGGTGTCTGACAATATGAGTGGAACATGGTATGCATAAATTTGATCAAATGCTAATCTAAATGTCAACTGTGACATTTGTCAGCCTATGTAACATGGCTAGGTTCACTCAGTTGAAGGTCTTTAAGATGGAAGAGAAGTTGTGATATCAGCTCTCCCTAGGTCTCCAGCCTGCAGGACACCCTCCCTCTGGTGGAGTTGATAGACTCCACAATCACATGAGCCAGTTTCCTAAAGCAACCTCCTACACCAGCACACAGCGGGTGAGTGACCCTGCAGAACCCTGATTGTGTGTGTGGCCTGGCACACATCCACCTGTGGGGTTTTGGTTTCTATATGTGTACAGAATGACAACAGCACCATCCTTCAACAGCTGGCAGGGGGTGGCCAGGCCATGGGGCAGGAGCCTAGCTGAGGGTTAGTCTGTCTATCAAATGTGTCCTAGGGACTTCTCTAGGTATTCTCAGGTCAAAGCATGTCATTGTCCTAGTGGTCACCAGCTAGCTAGTCTAGCTGGCTAGTGAGCCTAAGGGGCCACCCCATCTCTGCCTTGCACCTCACCACCGCTGGGACCTCAAGTGTGCGGCACCACAGCCAGCTTGCTAAGTCAGGTTCTAGAGATCAAGCTCAGGTCCTCACGCTTACAGGGCACTCACCTCGCTGAGCATCTCCCCAGCTCCCTGGCCACACATCGTGATCCAGGACCTGAGCAATATGCCAGAGACAGTATCTGAAGCACAGAGAGTTAACTCCTGCTCTCTGGTCACCCATGAAACTGCTCTCTATTGGCTCCCTGGAGGACAGGAAGGAATCCAAGTTCATTAACAGAGGTGGCCTAATGTCCAGAGGAGTTACAAAGGATGCTTGATTGCCAAGTTGGTTCCTAGAGGGTATGATGGCCCTCCTGCCACAGATGTAACCTTGCAGGAAGAACGCAAAGGTGACCTCCGGAGTAAGATCCAAAGCAAAGGGAAATACAAGCTTTCATAAGCCTCCGATCTGGATAGGAAACGCAGCGGTCAGTGGAGAGCAGCCACCCTCACTCTCAACCACAAAAGGAGCCAAAAGCCTTTCAAACCACCCCTAATTCTATCCCATAATTCCTCTTCCTAGAGGGATTAGATCACTCATAGAAATGGGAGAAGAGTGGAAATTTGAAATTTGTAAAGTTAAGGGTTGTTGACATTGCATTTTAAAAGTTAATTTTATGGTGGAGCTTTGGGAGACTTGTAGAAGAAAGGAAAAATAGAGGGATCCGGAGAGGACAAGAGTGCCACATGAAGATCAACAGAACTAACCAACCTAGGCCCCGGGAGGCTTACCGAGTCTGAAGCACCAAAAACCATATACAGACTGGACCTGGGTCTCCAACACATATGTAGTTGTTAGACAGCTTGGTCTTCATGCAGATCTCTTAGCAAGTGAAGCAGTGGGCTGGTTCTGACATGGACTCTGTTGCCTGTTCATGGAACACTTTATCCCAGCTGATAAAGTGTTCAGTTTGGCCTCAGTGGAAGAGGAATCTTACCTCAGTGGAATCTTACCCCTGATTCAACTTGATGAACTGGAGAGGGTTGATGGGGTGGGGAGGGTCCTATCATCTGATGAGAAGGAGAGGAGGAAGAGGGGGAAGAGGGTGGGAAGGTAGGTTGGGTGGGACCAGGTAGGGAGGAGGAAGAGGACTGCCATCAGGATGTAACTTGAATAAATAATTAATCTAAAAAGTTAATTTTATGTTATTTCTTTTTTAGACATGGAGGCACTTTTTCAAAATAACATAAAAATAAAGGTGAAGGTCCAGGGACAACCCTCAGGAGTACTGCCAACTGCAAAAATACTTGGAATTAAAAAGAGTTTCAGTCTCTTTCCTCTGGTCACATCTGTATTAGTCAGTTTTGCCATAGATAAAAAGATATTTTATACTTGCAACTAAAATGCTTATGTTATTAAGATAGCAACAGCTGAACATTACCTAGGACCTATCCTGTTCACTGCTTATGTTGCCTACACACAGCACCTGCCAGCTATCCCACTTTCCGCATGAGAAAACGGAGACACAGAGAGATTAAGAGACTTTCAGAGAGCAGTGATGACGGCCTGGCAACTCAGAGTCCAGGAGGTCTGCACTTTACAGAATGTCTTCATTCTGCTGCTTACACTCCTGGCCTCATGAGAATCAACCATTCCATGACGCTCACAATATTCTAGACCCAAAGTCCATAAGTGCCCAAATCATACAACTGTTTCTAAACCTAGTAAGGCTTGGTTTTCACTGAGCAAGAATGTAGAGCAGAGTTTTCTATCTGGAATGCCACCAGCACCGTTTTTCTGTGGATCAGAGTATGTACTCTTCCATGCCATGAGTCACCCATGCAGCAGCCAGGCCCTCCCCAAGGGCTCATCTCCACCTCACCTTCAGCTGTTTGACCTTCTCTTTTCAGCATCTGGACAGCTCCCACATATTTCTTCAGCTGGACTTTGAGCACCTCATTTTCTCTGCAGGTAAAAGAATGTTTAAAAAAATTAAAAACAAGCCGGGCGGTGGTGGCGCACGCCTTTAATCCCAGCACTTGGGAGGCAGAGGCAGGTGGATCTTTGCGAGTTCGAGGCCAGCCTGGTCTACAAAGTGAGTCCAGGACAGCCAGGGCTACACAGAGAAACCCTGTCTCGAAAAAACCAAAAAAAAAAAAAAAAAAAAAAAAAAAATTAAAAACTAACAATTTCCACCCTAAGCAGGAGAGGGAATCTGTGTGAAGAAATGCACACAATTTATATCTTATAAATGTTACTGTCATATCCTGTTTCACAAATCAACACTGAAAATGACCATAACCAAGGGCATATTTCTGAAATACCTTCTAGAACTTTCGAATGTTGGTGTATGCTAACTGGTTCCTGTGCCTACAGACTTAGAATGTAAACATGTTTCCTGGGAATGCACCACCTGCCAGGCACCTGTTCAGGGTCAGGCACCTGACTATATTTTCTCCATTGATAGAGGCACACAGTAAACAGTTCACCTGGTCTGGCTCACACCAGACCAGCTACTGTGTATTACATGACTTGCCTCGTGCTATGTGTTCATATACCATCCCCAAAACTAGCACGGCTCATACTTTATAGATGGGGAAACTGGGATACCAGGAGGAACCAGTGACCAAATTCAACCCTAACCTAACATAAGATCATACTATGGAAAACAGACCATGGACTACAGCCACAAACCACCTCCCAAATCCATTCCCCAGGTACACTGGCTGATCATATGACATGAGGTTCCAGGAGAAGAAACTGACATGTCATTACTATCCACCATACAGTTTGGACCTTGACCATGTCAGCTTGCCGAATCACACATGTATGCAGTCATCCATCCACTCTACGCACCACACACATGTCATATCAGCTTGCTGAACCACACACATGTGTATCATCCATCCAGCACTGGAGGAAAATTCACAATGAGTCTGTCCTATTCTCTCAATTCAGTAAGGAGTTAGACAGAGAATGTCTCTGAACAAGATCACATGGTCAAGGTCACCAGTAAAACCCAGGTCTCTCTGTCCCCATGACAGATTTTCCTGTGTCTCTCTGGAGACTGAGATTTAACCTCTCACCAGCTATACCAGAAGAGGCTCCTTGTCCATAATCTATCCCTCCTCTCACTTCCCACCCCAGGTCTTTAGTGTTTTATTAAATACATTGAAATGTTCTGCTTTGCAATGAAAAGAGCTCAAATCATATTTCTTCTATGATTATACAAATAAAAAGACTCATTGCAAAATATTCCAACAATTAGAACAGATTTAAGAAGAGAAAATGAGCTGAAAACCCAGCACCTTGAAATAAAGTCCATTAGCATTCTCCTATCCTTTAATGTGTCCTAAGTATGACACATGCCCTGCCACACTTAGGGCATGTGCAAGCTAGACTGTTTTATGGAAGAATACCTGTTACATTCCCTTAACATTTTTGGCTACAAGTAAACATATTCCTTGTCATCTGCTCCATCTCTGCCTCTTCCAGGAACCAACAGCAAACCTGGTGCACACTGCCATGCCCTACGGCGTGCACGGCTGACCACGCACACTCCTGCAGAGTCCAGTGCACACTGCCAAGCCCTACAGTGTTATTATGCAAAGTTCATTATGCAGGCCATCCTGAGGTTCAAATCTCCTATTCTTTTTTTTTTTTTTTGGTTTTTCGAGACAGGGTTTCTCTGTGTAGCCCTGGCTGTCCTGGACTCGCTTTGCAGACCAGGCTGGCCTCAAACTCGCAAAGATCCTCCTGCCTCTGCCTCCCAAGTGCTGGGATTAAAGGCGTGCGCCACCACCGCCTAGCCGCAAATCTCCTATTCTTACCAGCTCTTAGACCCTCAGTGATGACAGTGACTACAGCTGTCCCCCAATTTTCACATGATGCTCACTGGATGTAAGTGCTATTTTAAGTGGTCCATAAATGTCTCATGTGATGGAAGTAAGTCCTCTTTAGTTCTCTTTAGTGAATTAGTAAGCAGTCCAGTCTGGCATCTGGCAGCACACAAAGGAAGCTTGGCATCCCTTGGACTTGGGGCTGAGATGGGCAGAACCCAGTTGAGGCCACAGCTCTATGAGAAACACAAAATGCCTTGTTGAAGGGTGTGGCTAAGCAACAGCACAAACTGCAGATGACATCCGTGGCTACAAGAATCCATGGGACCGCTGCATAAAGATTTTGTGGGCCCTCAAGACCGCCAAGGATTGCAAGATAATGTTATATATAAACCAGAGAGCTCCATGCACTGCTCTCTTCCTCTTTCCCTCACAGACTGAGAAGACAACACATCCTGGAAAAGTGTACAGCAAAGAATGCCATTTGTCAGCACTTAGGCCACAATAGCCTGAGGCAAATCCCCTAAACTAGCCTAAGAAGGCTGGCAGGAAAGGCACGGCATAGAACCTGCTAAGACAGAGTTCTTAAAAACTTGACACTAAAGACATCTGTTCAGGGACCTGAGAGCACCAGGAGATGAGGCAAGGCAAGTGGAGTTCAGAGACCCCATGGAGGAAAACTAGGCCGTGAAGAATACACGGGCTGAGGAGACTATAGAAATGAGTCTCAGATGACAGAGGAAGCCAACTTCAAGTTCAGTGGTTAAAACAGGCTGACCTATTAAGCTGGCCACAATCTAGTGGTTGAAATAAACTAACCATATGAACTAGTAAAGGAAACCCAACTGACGCTAAGCTTGAAAGGGATTGCCTGTTGGGACTGCAGTATCCAGATTTTTGCTAAAATCATGTTTTCCTACACAGACCTATGCTAAGAATATTAATATTCTTTTAAGAAGGTTAAAATAGCCGGGCGGTGGTGGCGCACGCCTTTAATCCCAGCACTTGGGAGGCAGAGGCAGGCGGATCTTTGTGAGTTCGAGGCCAGCCTGGTCTACAAAGCGAGTCCAGGACAGCCAGAGATATTCAGAGAAACCCTGTCTCGAAAAACCAAAAAAAAAAAAAAGAAGGTTAAAATAGTATTAGGTGTTTTTAGGTATTAAGTGTTTATAGGTACTGGGTTATAGGTATTAGGTTATAAGATATAGGTGTTTTATAGGTGTTTGTTAAGTATTAATAAATATATGTTATAAATAAAATTTACTGTTACAGTCCCATCTATTAACAACTGTAATATATGCTTCCTGGGGGTCAACTGTACTTTTTCACCCCCTCTAGTGGCAGAAGCACTATGTGTCACTTATAGGATCAGTTGCAAGACTGCAACAGTCTCTATTTCTCTGGAAGGCTCCCATCTTTGATTCCCAGCTAGCCTGTGGGAAGCCACACAGCAAAGAAGGAGGTCGCCCAGCAGCCTCATGACTGCTAGTTCCATCAAGCCTTGAGGGACTAGAGCTCCACCCCACACTCTGGCTAACCTCATGAGACCCTGGGCCAGAGGGACCGGCTAAGCCATGTCCAGGCCTCTGACCCCCAGAAACTGAGGAATGGGGGAGGGCAGTACCCAGATTGAACGGAGGGCCTCAGATGCCAACAAACACATTACCATGAGCTACAGTGTAAGCCTAATTAATTAAATTTAAACTGATCCACAGAACTTTATGTGCGTTAGTTCACTCGATCCTTGTGGCAATCCTATGAGGCATTTCACCCCAGATGTTAAGCCTAGAAACAGAGTATAGGAAATTCCAACAGAGGTTAGAATTTTAGAGGCCAAATAACTTGTCCACGGTTATTAACTTCCCTGACCCTCCACTCCCTTTGTCAAAGAGCAGGTCAAAGCCCATTACTTCATATCTCGCTGAGTGCATGGACAGACACCCTCTCTGTAGCTCAGTTTACCTCCCTAAATGACAGAAGATGATCAAGGACCCCTGAGGATTGGTGCAGGATGCACAATTATTCCAACAATGACTTCCTGGGACATCGTGCCAGTGCCGGGCATCACTGAGGTATGTGAGTGAAGGGGTATAGGACAGAATGGGTTCCCATCCTCACAGAGGTGACATTCACACAGGAGCTGTGGGCTTACAGGTCACCAAATAGGTAGCAGAGTACCAGACCACATTGCACCCTTTAAAAATGAGAGTGGGGTGGGAAGAAGGAGAAAGGAGTTGATCTAGGAGGATATGGTGTGGTGGAATGTTTTGTAGAGGAGTCTACAAGCCTTTTCTGGAAGTTGACAAACCTGAAGGAAGCTGAAGATGAATAGCTCCCAGAATCAGGATGGAGAAAGGGGTGCACATAAGCCACCTGCAGGACTATTAAAATGCAAATTTGATTCAGAGAAGTGCAGCAGGGCATTTCTAACAGTATTCCAGACAGGCTGCCAGACCCAAGACTAGACCAGATGGAAGGGCTGGGAAAGCCCCAGGAAGCTGGAAAGAATAAAGCCAAGCCTGAGTCATGAAGGCCCCTGAGCCAGGGCAAGGAATGTGAGCATCCAAGGAACAGTGTGAGGGAGAACATGAGGGCTGTATAAGGAAACAGAGTGGACGTGAACACATTAGAGGCCAGCTGACCCTCTAGAAAGCAGCCACAGAGGTGGAGAGAAGTCCAAAGTGATTCCTCTACAGGATTCCAGACCATCTTGCCAGCAGGCTGCCAGCCCCCCCCCCCCCCTCCGCCTGCTGGCCACCCTGCAGTTTCCTTTCAAAGCTCAGGGAAGATGTAAATCATGTAGTAGGTGGTAGCAAGTGCCTCTCCTACAGCTTCCAGTGACTACAGTGATTAATGTGTGCAAGTCAAAGCAATTACGCCTGCTGGATGTCAGAATAAACAACCAGCAACCCCAGAGAGAACCATTCAGAGAATAATTACTCAAAACAAAACCAAGGAGCCTGTTAAGTGCATTTGGCAATTCACAAGTATCAAAACACCACAATAAGACACACCTACAAAAATCTGTTCTCCTGGACCAGACAAAAGTTTGGCTTAAAGATACCTCAACCAGTGATACTAAATATACCCACATTCAACTAGAAGACGGTGGCTGAGTGGCCTGCTACACAAAGCCATGAGGAATACCTCAAAGCGGGCAGTGATGAACCAGCCTGGCTCCATTTTAGGCTTAAAAGCCACCTCATAGTAAAGACAAATTAGCTTCATTTCTGTTTGTAATTAAACCTCTGTTTCTCAAGGACTGGACTATGACCCATCTGTAACCTTAACTACAAATGGTTCTGTACTGCTTGTTCCAAGAAACAACAGCCATGCCTTTGTTTCAAAAGTTATTATGGTCACTCGTTGTTACGACCACCTGTTGTTATAACTACCTTGAAACCACCTTGTAATCATGTCTTTGTTTCAAAAAGTTGTAAATGACCCTTTTTCAGCCCTACCTTTGTTTCAGAAGCTTGTTATGACTAACTTGTTTTTGACAACCTTGTTATGTTCTGATCCTGTAACCCAGTCTATTTATTTTGCCCACCAAATCCTCCTTTTGGAAACTTCTACCCCTGAGCTATAAAAGCCTTGTATTCCGCCGGGCATGGTGATGCATGCCTTTAATCCCAGCACTCAGGAGCAGAGGCAGGCAGATCTCTGTGAGTTCAAGGCCAGCCTGGTCTACAAAGCAAGTCCAGGACAGTCAAGAATACACAGAGAAACCCTGTCACAAAAAACCTTTAAAAAAAAAAAAAAAAAAGAGGCTTGTCTTCCTCACACCCAACACTGACCTCTGGAACCCCACCTTAGTTCATGCACATGAATTAAAAAAAAGTTGCTTTAATTAATTGTTCCCTGTAGTTAAATCGACCACGGGGATTTGGGCCTCCCACCTTTGAAATTAACAGCAGGAACAAAAATCACCTAGTTTAATGGTATTGAAACCCACTCATAAGATCTCAAGATCGCCGGGCGGTGGTGGCGCACGCCTTTAATCCCAGCACTTGGGAGGCAGAGGCAGGCGGATCTCCGTGAGTTCAAGGCCAGCCTGGTCTACAAAGCGAGTCCAGGACAACCAGAGCTGTTACACAGAGAAACCCTGTCTTGAAAAACCAAAAAAAAAAAAAAAAAAAAAAAAGATCTCAAGATCTCTGTAAAATACGCTATCAAAGCTACCAGCATATACTGTTAGTCTCCCCCAGCCCTATCTGCAACCAAACTTTTTAAATTATTCAATAAGAATGTATTGGTCACTATATTCACTTATAAATATTCACTTAACTACTAACCCTAAGAATGACTACAACTTCTATTACCTAACCACTAAACCTATTGATAACCATTACAACTATTTTCATAACCTTTTAGAAGGATACAGTCTCTGGGGCAGGTCCTCAGTCATCAGGGACACAGTCTCTGGGGTTGACCCTTTAATGCACTTAGCAGTCTTCTGGAATAACTCAGACGTAGATTCGTCAGGGTAAATTGGCTATGGCGGTTTCACCTAAAATAAGGCTTGAGGCTTCTCTCTGGGAGACCTCAGCCATCTATAAGTCAACTTATTTCTTTTATATCAGCAACTCTGCTGCTCTGCTTCAGTCTTTAAAGCTGGCCACAGTCCTTTCAGGCCACTGTTTGGACAGATCAAACCCCTCTAGTCAAAAGCTGAGCCACAGGGTTTAGTCCTTGGCCTTTTGCTGCTTTGCTGAGGCTTTCTCTGCTCACCAGCTTCTTGCTGTTTCAGGGAGATCTGGCCCTTAGTCCACCAGGACTTTCTCCATCAGACATACAAACTACTCATCCTTTCTAGCGTGAGGACTCTTCTCTAGCATCAGAGCTCTCTAGCATGGAGCTCCCCACCCCACCACCCCCCCTCCATCCACTTGTCCTTAAATAGGATCGCTCCTTGTTCCACCTGCTTCAGTTTAATCTGGGCTCTGCCCACTTAGCAGCTGAAAACAATGCCAGGCCATAAACCTTGTTTTTTAGTCCATAGAGTCTCTCCTTGTTTCACTTGTCTTAATCCTTGTTTTTAGCCCATAAATTGTAAGCTAATTGCCCACAGCCAAGTTGATCTTCATGCCCCAGATTAAGAGACTGCATCAGAAACCCCTAGATATTTACTAATTCTAATGTATATTAATCTAACTCCCCTTACACCTACCCCTTGTGAAGACTTTCTAACCCTGGGCCTACTGTTGCTACAACACATGTTTTGTAGTTCTCTATGGAACAGTTCTGCTATGGTCACACCTTTGTATAATCCTGACTGTGACAATCCAGTACCTAGAGTAAGCAAGGGCTGCTTCAGGAGAAGGGCTGTGGAAGTTGTCAGTACCTACAGACTTCAGTGACCAAAGAGAGGATAAGTAATTTTCCTAGGAAATGACAAGAGCTGGGATTCAAACTGGCAGTATGATCCCAGAGATAGAAGGGAACCCATCCTCCACACACCCTTTGTAATACAATGAACACTTTTAAGGGGGTCACAGATCCCCAGCCAGCCTCAGTAGCAGTGAGAAGATGAGAACCCTCAAGGGCTGCCAAGGGATTCAAACTTCTCCTGCTGCTGCTCTGTGGCTTGAGATATGTGGCGCCGTCTCCAGTCTGGGGGCACTGGGGAAGGGAGAGGGCCTAAGAACGCTTGCTTGGTTTTTAACACCCTCTCTCCTTTTCTTACCATCTCCCTGGGACAACAGTCCCTCCATAAATGCACTCTCCTGATTTGTTCCTCACAATCCCTGCCTCACAGCTGCTGGGGCTACCAGGGATGCACAGCCAACCATCATTCTAACTAAGGCCCTCAACTGCTGTAGAATTTAGCTTCTCACAGTCCCTCCCTCTGCCCTGCCTTCTGACACCTGCGTAGCTGTTACGGCTGACCTGATTTTCTATATGCAATTCACCACCTTGGCAAACACCCATGAATCTCGAAGGCATAACCTCGGGAGAAATACTGAGCACAGGTGATAACTGGCCAAGGACACCCAAGGACGATCTGAGATTGTTGAGTCTCAGCAACTCAACCCCTCCAGCTCCTGAGAGGGACGGGGTAGGGGTTGGAGCTTCCCCTCCTGGACAATTCAGTTCCAAGGCCAGTAGAGGTAAATTACTTAAAGGAGGACTGACCAAATAACCAAATTTAGCTGGGTGGTGGTGGCAGCGTGAGCCATTAATCCCAGCACATGGGAGGCAGATGCATGTGGATAATCTGTAAGCCTGGTCTAGAGTTAGTTCCAGTTCAGTCACGGCTACGCAGAGAAAACCTGTCTCAAAAAATTAAAAATTTTAAAAATGACCAAATTTATCAGACAGTTGAAGCTAGGCTCTTGCTACTAAAGAAAAGAATAACAAATATGTAAAGGAAAAACAGGGAGGTAATGCCATGGTATTGTCAAAATTCAAGAGATTGCTGTGAACTCATGAGATCATCCCAAAGGAACATAGTAAAGCTCTCATTGGGCAAAGCTGGGACAATCTGACCATTGAAATAGTAACCAAAATGGGTTATGAGACAGGGAATAAAGCAAATACAATAATGTAGAAATTAACAAATATAAAAGGTTAGCATACAACAGAATACCCATGGCTCCAAAATCTTCTTCACAAAATATTGTTTGCAAAAGGGAAAAACATTTAAGCTGAATGTGAACACCACCCTCTTCAGAGAAGAAAGGAGGTGAAGGCTAACACCACCTGCAGGGATCACAGAGAACCTGCCTCACCTAGATGACAGTCCCACCAAAGATGCACAAACTGGATCTACCCATAAGGAGACAGCAAACAAAACTAGCAGGATTTTGTAAAATAAACTCGCTGCCATCTTTAAAAATGCCAAGATCATAAGGGTGAAGGCTAAGGAGATATGACAATTGCATGCAATGGCAATGATGTCCATCATTTTCCAAGACAGGAAACGTCTAGAACAAATGGTGAATTTGAGAGGGACGGGGTAGGGGTTGGAGCTTCCCCTCCTGGGCACAGTGTGAGTCCCACGTGCAGCCAAGTGTGAGGGCTGACTTTGTGGCCCTCACCTGTACTGCAGTGCCAAAGGAGAGTGCTTTGCTTATGGGAAATGCATGTTAGCATATAAAGGGGTAGAAGTTAGAAGCAGAAAGCTCTTGGGAATCTCATTCCCTGGAGTAGAACCCATACTTTAACAGACTTCCAGGACACTTCTTGGCCACACTCTGGCATCCACTCACTACCCTGTGCCCTCCTGTCAAACCATGATGGTAAGAGAGACCCAGCAGGAGCAGAGTTCTTCAACCGCTGCACAGAACACAGAAGTGACTACTTGGACTGAAGAAGTAGTCTTGGGGCATTTTCTTTCCTTTCCAGTTCCCTCGAATAAGACAACCCTCAAGGGCTGCCAAGGGATTCAAACTTCTCCTGCTGCTCTGTGGCTTGAGATATGTGGCGCTGTCTCCAGTCTGGGGGCACTGGGGAAGGGAGAGAGTCTAAGAATGCTTGCTTGGTTTTTAACACCCTCTCTCCTTTTCTTACCATCTCCCTATTCCCTCTATAAAATTCATCTCACTTCATTAGCCACCTGGTAAATGCTACTCAGAATGGCTTGCTGGGTCCTACATTTCAAATCCCAGCCAAGGAAACAGACCAAACAGCTCTAGTAACTCACAAAGGTAATTAATGGCAGATGACAAACCTCAGAATATCCTGAGCACAACAGGAAAACCACAGGCTTCCCAACTCAAGAGCTAGAGCCACACTTCATTTCACTCATTCCTGACTCCCTGGAGTCTTACAAGGGCACTTGGGTATCAACCTGGCAGCTGGCTTCTTACATCAGATAAGACCAATGTGAATGGTTGTCTTGCTTCTTTGTCCCATTAGCTATGTAATTAAGCCTCAGCTTATTACTTGGAAAACAAGACAATAAAAGTAGCTACTTTAGAAACTACAGAGACTTTAAATAACCTTATGTTTGTAAATATATGTATAACATTATCTTTCATGTAGCAAACTCTGTTAACTGGTATTGGGGCTGGAGAGATGGCTCAGAGGTTAAAAGCACTTGCTGCTCTTGCTGAAGATCTGGTTCCATTCCCAGAACCGATGTGGTCATTTATAACCATCTGTAACTCCAGTTTTGGCAGATTTCACAGCCCTTATGACCTCTGAAGGTACTGTATGCGTACTGTACATACATGCAGGCAAAATGCTCAATCAGATAGAACTAAATAAATCTTTAAAAAAATGAAAGCTAGCTGGTAGTACGTATCATCATCATCATGCATAAATTGCACACCCAGGCCCCACTATCATCAAAACCAAAAAGGAATGACTTGTCCTGGGGATCTGGGTCTGAGCAACAATCTTGGCTCATGCTCAAACCACCCCTCCCAGAAGCATTTCCAAGTCAAGCATCATTCATGCACCCTCTTCCCCAGATACACCCTCAGATATCTCCTCAGAAAATAGGGGTCACCTTTCCTGGGGCAGGGAGGCCCAGGTCCCTGCATCTAGGGAACCTGCATCATCCAGATGAGCTGGGGGTGGGAGAACCCCCTACTGAACAGGGCTTCACTAGGACTCAGCGCTGGAAACTACATCCATGTGACAACCTACCTTTAGTAAAAACAGTAATTCTACTGCCCAGAGATGCAAATGAAGCTCCACCCAAAAGTAGAGTTTCAGAGTCACAGCGTACAGAGGCCAGAACCATGGTGCAAGAGAGCACAGAGGAGTCCAGAGGGGCCTCCATTACAGCTCAGACCATATAAGCACAGCTCTGCTCTGGTGGATGGCAGGAGGTTCACACTTCTCCCCTGAAGGCCAAGGCCTTGGTAATTGCTGTCCCTTTATTAGGCCAAGAGGAAACAGACTGAGATCCTTAAAGAGCCTGTCAAAAACAGATAACCTAAATAGAATCATGAGAAAACAGCTGACAAGCCCAAATTGAGCTTCTGACCAGAAGAAAACAAGAAGAATCAAGACCATGAACAACAGAAAAGCCATGAAATTTTTCCAGATTAAAAGAAAGTAAAGATAAGACGTTCAAAGCAGTAGGTGAGCACAGCCGTTAAAGGCTCAGTCAGCTCAGCTGATGAAATGTGAACATGCAGAGTTCCAGTCTAGATGTGAAGTGTCCCCAGAAGGCCCATGCACCAGAGGCTTGTTTGCCAGCAGACGGGCTTCTGGAAAGCTGCATCCTAGGAGAATTTTGCAGGTCGGCACACTAAGCCCGGATGGCATTTTTGGTGGTGGAGCCTCACTGGAAGAAGCAAGTCGCTGAAGGCATTCTCTGGACAGACACATCTTCTGTTCCCATGTCTTTCTGTCTCTCTGGTTCCCAGATGCCAAGAGCAACTGCTTCTCTAAGCCCTCTCTACCTCCCCATGGCAAAACACAAGACAGGATAAGAAGACTGAAACTGTGAGTCAAAAATCATTTTCCTTCCTCTGACTTGTGTATGTCCGCTATTTTCCATGATCACAAAAGCCAACAAATATATAGCAAGCATACTACATGATAATACCACTCCAGTGCTCATTTTCTATATGTCATATCCATACTGCCTTCATAGTAATACCACACCAGAATTTACTTCCTATATGTTATA
>CAJQZJ010033039.1:1151600-1169972 GCA_907164525.1 Lophiomys imhausi | reverse complement strand
TAGTAATAACACAGCAGAACTTACTTCCTATATGTTATATACATACTGCTTTCATAGTAATAACACACCAGAACTTACTTCCTATATGTTATATACATACTGCCTTCATAGTAATAACACACCAGAACTTACTTCCTATATGTTATATACATACTACCTTCATAGTAATAACACACCAGAACTTACTTCCTATATGTTATACCCTACTGCTTTCATAATAATAGCACACCAGTGCTCACTTCCTGCTACACTGCAGTTGTATGAGAAAGTATCCATGTCTGAAGAGTACTTAAGGAAAAAACTTCATGATGCTTGCTTTTAACTTAACTGCATGCAACCACAAAAGCGTATGTGGGTAAATAAGACAGATATGTAGACAGATAAATATGTCCCAATTATTACAAAATGCTATTAACAACTAGTGACCCAAGAAAAGAAATATGGGAGCTGTTTTGCTATCTTTATGATTATTTTGTAAATCTAAAATTACTTCACAACATAAAGTTAAAAAAAATATCCCTTGGCTCAGAAGATGACTTGGTTTAAAGGCTTGACAGGTATGCATAAAAGCCTGAGTTCATTCCCTAAACCCAAGTAAAAAGTCAGGTGTGGTAGCAAGTACCTGTAATCCCAGGGATGGGGAGGCAGAGCCAGGAGAATCCCTGGAGTGTGCTATCCTACCAGTCTACCTAAATAAGTGAGTTCCTGGTTCGGTGAGAGATCCTGCTTCAAAATGTACAGTGGAGGGGCTGGAGAGATGGCTCAGCAGTTAAGAGCACTGTCTGCTCTGACAGAGGTCCCGAGTTCAATTCCCAGCAACCACATGATGGCTCACAATCATCTATAATGTGATCGGATGCCCTCTTCTGGCATGCAGGTGTATGTGCAGACAGAAAACCCATATACATTAAAATAAACAATAAATCATATTTTTTTTAAAAGCACAGTGGAGAGCAACTGAAGAAGATACCTGATGTTAACCTCTGGCTTCCACACACATGCACACCAAAGCACACACAATCACAAATCCCTCAGGAAAGAAACAGCACCACTCCCACCAGCACCCCACATGCGCCTCACATAGGGTATTTATAACAATGGTTTAAATGGAAGAACTTGAAAATGAACTAAATGCCTCATAACATACTAAAAAGAATGTTTGCTTGTCAAATATAAGTACAGAATAACAAACTTTAGGTGGCCTCAGAGAATAATAAGACCCAGGTCCTGCTTCCCCTAGAGGCATTGCAGATGTGGCTGCTATGTCACATGTGTATCAGTAGGTGGCAGAGAGGAGAGAGACTATGTCTAAATTCAGTGTTCTGACCTATGAACATCTGAAGGAATAGTAGCCTAACATTCACAGAAAAAAAGCAAGCCAGAGATCAACATCAGTTCAGCGTCATGGGGCCCAGACAGGGAGCTAGCCTGTGATGACCACCAGTCCAGCACCAGGCAAACACAAGATGTGCTCCCAGGACGTGGTGGTGCACGCCTTTCATCCCAGCACTTGGGAGGCAGAGGCAGGCGGATCTCTGTGAGTTCGAGGCCAGCCTGGTCTACAAAGCAAGTCCAGGACAGCCAGGGCTGTTACACAGAGAAACCCTGTCTCGAAAAACCAAAAAAAAAAAAAAAAAAGAAAAAGAAAAGGAAAAAAAAAGACCCAAGTCCTAAGCTCCAGGCCCTTCTATGACAATATAGGTTGGCCATTCTTTCAGAACCTAGGAACCACCAAATGGCGACTGGGAGGTCAGGCTGCCCTTCCTATCCTGCAGCCTCACTTGGGGAAGGGGGAAGGGCCGGCAGGCTGGGGTGCAGTCTGTTGACACTGATGCTGGGCCGACAGGCTGAGACACAGTACCCGAATACCAAGCTGAAAACTCAATTTGGCTTTGGAACAAATCGCAATAGTCTCATCAAATCTAAGCCTCTTGAGACCACAGTCAGCAGACTGAACTATGAATGAAGAAAGAATTTTAAAATGATGATGATGATAATAATAATATGCAATAATGGAGGTCACACAGCAGAGACACAGAAACGTTACTGAAGAGAGCATATTATTGTAGCTCATGAGCTGGAATTGTGGACTGAAGGTCCGCAGGCTTATGTAAGCCTCAGAGGAAGCAAGTTGTGTTTCCAATTAGGTGTAAACAATTCACGACTACTTCACTTAAAGATCTAGGTTCCTTTTGAAAAAACCAAGAGCAAGAGCTGCCTGGGAAGCCTTGCAATGACCCAGGGTCACTGCAGAGTTGCTGCTGCCCCTTCAGACAGGGAAAATGCCTCCCCTGGTTCCTCCAAAGACACCCTCCTTCATCTCTCATACATGGACAATCCCTCACTTCTGTTAGCCCTGCTATGGGCATTCCAGTCCGGGACCCATACTGTGCAGAAACTCTGGAGTGTGACAAACTCCACAAACAGCCTTAAGCTTGGAATTTTAGGACCAAAGCAAGGGCTTGGTATAAAATTAAGTCACCACAGAACTTTGAGTACAGGTTCATGATAACAGTCTCCTGTGGTAGCTTGGGACTAAGCAACCACAGCATGGCCGCTCAGATACACTCTCTGCTATTGCTGCCAAGTCAGCCCCAGGGAGCTAGCCAAGTGAACCTTGTTTCTAAGGAAACAACTATTTTCCCCTTGACATCTAATGACTACAGGAATTGACCCAGTAAAGATAAAACCAGATTACCTCAGCAGTTTGCCACTAATATTAGTTGGCACATAACCAAAGCCCCTTTCTGCTGTGTTCCCTTTCACCCTCAAACCTGAGAACAAATTACTGGAAAACTATACTGGATACTCCTAAATAGAAAGATGCGTGCTTGTGGACTCCAGGTTGCCAGTATAAAGACAGCTAGCACCATGGGCTTTAAACATGACTGGGATGGAAAGGGTGCCTAGAATCCAGCTGGGCACAAAGCGTCTGCAGCCCAGGAGACTGTATGGCCTCTGTTAGTAAAGCAAAATGAAATTTTGGAATAAGGTGCCTGCAGAGGGCCCCGTGGAGGCTGACTCCTTAATGACTGTGTCCATAACATTGCTGTCTCTTGGCCATGGCCTCCTTAAAAGGACGTAAGCTCACCTAACTCTGTTTTCCCAACATAAAGGACAGTGCACCCAAGGAGCTCAGGCAGAAAGTCTGAAGGCAGCCCAACAAAGGGGAGTGCATAAACCTTGTCCAGCTCCTGAATGAAAAATGGAAATCACTATAAAGGATGAGTTAGGAGCAATTAGGGAATTATGACTATGAACTATGGAGTTGCTGTCAATTATCACAGGCATGCAATAATACTGTGGTGATGCAGAAGAATGCCCTTGTTCTCAGAGATAAACAAATGCTGGCAGATTGAGGGAACAAGAATCACAATGTAGTGTGGTTAGGTTTTTTTTTTTTTTTGTCAACTTTTTTGTCAACACTAGCCAGGCTCATTTGAGAAAAAGAAACTATGATGAGAAAATGCCTCCAACAGATGGGCCTGTAGGCAAGTCACTGGAGGCATTTTCTCCAGCAAGTGGTCCTGAGTTATATAAGAAAACGGGTTAAGTAAGCCCTGGAGGCAAGCCAGGAAGTAGCATTCTCCCATGGCTTCTGCTTCAGTTCCTGCTTCCAGGTTCCTGTCTTGTTCCCCATGACTTCTCTTCATGGTGGATTATGCCATCAACTGAAATAAACCCTTTCCTCCCAAGTTGCTCTTGGTCATGGTGTTTATCACAGCAACAGAAAGCTAACTAGGGCATGTTGGAAAACCCTTTCAGACACTCATATAGTGATCTGTGTGTATCTACATGCATCTATTTATACAGAAAATAAAGTGTGCAAAACATAAATATCTGTGGCACTGGTAACCTTTGTGTCATTGTAACTACAACACCTAACAGAAACAACTTATGGAGGAACAACTAGTTTTGGCCCACTAATTTGGTTCACACTTTGAAGGAATTTTAGTCCATTATGGCAGGTGAGGCATGGTGGGGTTCACTGTGGCAGGAGCATGTGGTAGATGCTGTTCATACCGAGGTAAGCCAGGAAGTAGAGAGCAAGGTAAGAACAAGTGGTGAGTGTAACCTTCAAATGAACACCCCAGGTGACCACTTAATGCCTGCCAGTTTCCACCTCCTAAATGCCTCACAGCCCCCCCAAAGAATCACCCACCTCCTGCTAGGGAAAACATCCCTAACATAGGTTTACAGGGAAATTTCAGATGCAAACTACAAGAACTAAGCTAGTAAACTAAGGTATGAGCTTAAAGTCCCCAAGATAAAAAGCTATGAAAATTTTAACATGTTGTTTTATGAAGAAATTAATCCATATGTAAGACTCATGATGACATGTCCCACTGAGGGTGAACAGCATAAGCTGCCCAGGCTGGAGATTAGGGGTGGCTCCTGCATGCCACTCCTGGCCCTGGCAGCCGCCCACACACAGGCCCTGCCTGGGCTGCAGCTCTGGGAGCCTCCAGAGCTGTCACTTCTAAGCAGCACAATGAGCTCTAATCCTCAGTAATCAATTGGCCCATTACCAGCTGCCTGCTTGCCTTCCATTTCCCCTGTCAGGCAGACTCCTTGCATTGTGCTTTATCTGGTGGGATTATCATTAAGGGAGGGATTTAGTAGTATTATTAAAAATGCCTATTTAGAAAAGGATTCTGGGGTGACAGCAGCATGATTTTTGAATCTCTCTAAATTCCCACATTATATAAATAATAAACAAACAAATAAATAAATAAAACCAAAGCCCATGGATGGCCATCTACAATGGGACTAGAGGTAGGGCCCCCCATGCAAACCCCAGAGTTTAATTAGGCCAAAGCCTGGGTAGCACCAGTGCAGACAGATTCAAAAAGGCAACCACGGAAAAGCCTGAGAAGAGGTCCCCAAATCAGCCACTCGGCATGCAGATAAGGGCTGAGGTGGAAGCAGAGACCCTTCCTCTCCAGATAACAGTGGGGTGCAGACTGAGAGGAACCACCCCACTGGCCTCGGTTCCCTCCGTGGCCATGGAACTCATAGAGAGGAAATGACCACTGAAATAGAGTGCTAAGAATGAAGGAGAGAAAGCATCCAGTGAAAGGGAGGGAGGAAGCAAAGCCCAATGGCTCCAAGAAGGAAGTGGTGCTGTTCCTGGAAATGACAGAAGAGGGAGCTCTGGTCCCCATGCCTGTCACACCAGCATTAAGAGGGCCAAGGCAGGACATGGAGGTGCAAGCCCAGGCTGGACTACAATGGTTAGTCCAGGCTAACCTGGGCTTCCTAGCAAGACTCTGAGTTAAAATGAGAAGAGGTGGAGGAGGAAAAGAGGAAGGAAGAGGAAGAGAAGAAGTGGGGAGGATCATCTACAGGTAATAAAAATATATCAAAAATGTCCATGTAACTGCAACCTTCTATTTTAAGACAAGCCAAAAGACAAGGTACAGATGATGCAACCCTTGGAAGAACAGCATAAACCACAGTCAGAAAACTCAATACTGAGGAAGAACGTGGGAACCCAAGAAAAACACTTCGGAAATGAAAACCAATGGGAAAGGAACATCTAGAAAGTGAAAATAAGTTATCTCAAAAATAATAAGCGGGAGTGGAGTGATTAAAACAAAATCTGAGACAAGTGGCAAATGTCGAAGACAGGCAAGTAAGGCCCCACATACATACATAGACAGGAGCCCTGGGAGAAGACAGAAGGCCACCCTGATGTAAAGACCTTTGTCACAACAAACATTTCAAACTACTGTTGTAGAGCATAGATACCTAAGAATACTGTGAGTGACAACACCAAGATCTATTCTAAAAAATCACCCGGCCTCAGGGAGAGGACAATTCTGGATCAAGTGCCCTCCAAGAAAGGAGAGTCAGATTAACCTCTTCTGATAGCAACACTTCAAATGAATGCAGTGGCACTTTTAAGATACGAGAAAATAGGATCTGAAGATTGTAAATTGACAAAGCTGACTTGAAGGGGAAAGACAGAAACCAACATGTAAGAAGTCTGGGGAGGCCACTGCTTGAGGCCACTGCTGGCCTCCCCTGCAGACTCAAACATGGAACAATCTGAAAGGATGCAAAAGCCTTACACATACATGTGGCAAGGAGTGATGCAACCACAGACATGAACCTGCCAAACGCACTGTACTCACCATGGCTGAGGGTAAAGAACACATGCACACACTCACTATGTGCTCTGGAGGGTAGAGAAGGCACAAGCAGGACATGTTATCTCTAAGCAATCACTAGCATATTGGTAACAGGTTTTATGCTATTTTTCTGAGACTTTATAAATATCTATGCACAGGAATATATATATGTATATATACATACATGCATGCATGCATACATACATGGAAACACATACTTAAGATAAAATATCCCATGATTTCATCTTGAAATCCCAAATTCAGTATGATAGGGTTGTTTCTTTAAACTACTTATATTGTGACAAGTACCTTTGCTCACTGAGCCACCTCACCACCCAAGCCCTTTATACTGTATGTGTATACTCTTTTCCCATCATACAAGGACTCATGGGATGATATCATTAGGATGTAATATACCAACTCATTTGCTTTAAACCGTACATACAGGAATTCTCAGAATATCAGTACTCCGGTCAATATGACAGCAAGAATTCAAAACAAAAAAGTTAGTATGTTCATCCAGCCACACACATTTCAGGCACAGTTTACAAGGGTAACTCTACAACAAGAAGAAAGTACCACTGAAGTTAGACTGAACTTTACAGATGTCTGATAACATGGATGTCCACACAGATCAGCACCACTATTAAAACCACTGCCTTTGCAGTGCTAGCTAAGGAATAAGCCCTTCCTTCCTGAACTTGCTTCTGTTCGGTGTTTCAGCAAACCAACAGGAAAAAGGAACTAATACCCCACGGTGGTGGGGAGATGAAGCCTAAAACAAAGCAGGCTGTGGCTAGTCACTGGGGAGGCCCTGCTCAGTAGCTAGAAAAGAGCCAAGTGAGAAAGTGCAGGCCCAGCTCGGCCACACAGTGCTGTCCTGACAACAAGAGCTGGCCGTGTGTGACACTGCTTATCCTAATGCTGAACCACTACGCTTTTTGGTTTCCGGTGGCAGGCACTCATGGCAGGGTGACTGGCTGAATGTACAGACATGATGGAGCACTGTTAAATAATGCACTTACTCATTTAAAGAAAATGACGGAAAGGAGGCTAGAGCTGTGGCTCAGCATGGTGCAGCATTCGCTAGCATGACCATGATTGTGGGGTCCACCCCAGGAACAGAGCAAAGAAGAATTGCGGGGAGGAAGGATAAAGGAGAAAAAAATAAAATATTAGCAACATAATGTATTCAAAAACACTGGCCTGCAGTGGCTGATTTGTAACAATATGCAAATCTCATTTCAATAAAGCTGCTTTTAAAATGAAAATAATTGAGCACTACCACATCCCAGGCACCAAGATAAGACAAGTCATTGCGAGTGTGAGAACAACACCAGCGAGGGCTCCTTCTGAGACAGACATCTTTATGTGCAAGTCCAGGACAGCCAGGGTTACACAGAGGAGCCCATTTTGGAGAAAAAAAAAAAAAAAAAAAAAGACGTTGCCCAACACATTCCCACACCATTAGAGAAAGAGCACAGGATAAGCACGTCTGGAATCAAAGAGAGCCGTACAATTCTACCATTGGTGTCACCTACAA
Source organism: Lophiomys imhausi (assembly GCA_907164525.1). NCBI lineage: Eukaryota > Metazoa > Chordata > Mammalia > Rodentia > Muridae > Lophiomys > Lophiomys imhausi. Next base: position 1,162,295 of record CAJQZJ010033039.1, on the reverse strand, counting down.
GAACCCCAGTCACACAGCCCAGCTCTAGTTTACCCCAGTGGACAGCTAAACGCACTGCAGCTGCAGCTGTCCAGCCACTGGCCAATGGCCACACCCAACAGAGCCAAAACCGAGCCGAAACCCCAGGAAATCTATCCTAGAATCAGCGGACTTCCCCCATGTCCTACTGGCTTGATCACAACCCATGGGCGCCAGTACTTGAGATAAAGACCCAATGTGGTCAATTCAAATCCATGGTTCAAACTAAAGCAACATGTGTATTGTTGTGTATTATAAATAATATCATATACGATATGCGCTATACATAACTACTGGAACATACACCCACCTCATGCTACAGGAAAGGATATCAGAGCATGGGAAGATTATGGCTTATCTCAAGATTCAAGCTAATAAAGAACAGAGCTTTGGGCTCAGACCTAATGGAAACTATGAAGTGTCAGTCTGCTTGCACTGCTGTAACAAAACACAAGGGGCTGGCTGAAATGTCAGACATTTATTTCTCACAGGCCTAACAAGTCTGCAAGCCCAAGATTGAAGTGTCTACTGTGATTATTCCTGGGGCTTCTCTCTCTTCGACTTATCGACTTTCATCTTCTTTTTTTTTTTTTTAAAGATTTACTTTATTTATTTTATGCATATGTGTGCTCTATCTGCATGTACACCTGTATTCCAGAAGAGGGCACCAGATCACATTGTGGATGGTTGTGAGCCACCATGTGGTTGCTGGGAATTGAACTCAGGACCTTTGGAAGAGCAATAGGCAGTGCTCTTAACCGCTGAGCCATCTCTCCAGCCCGACTTTCATCTTCTTATTGTGTCCCCATGTGACCCTGACTGAATGTGAGCCCTGGCATCTATTCTTATTTATGTAAGGGCAGTTCAACTGCCTTTATGGTCTTAATTAACTTTGTTTATCTCATTATGGGACCTATCTCCACATATATTCACACTGGGAGGTAGGGTTTCAACTTATGAATACAGGGGACAGAATTCGATTCATAACAAATACTGACCAACTTCTAGCCGAGGCCAATGCCTGCTGCAAATTTACAAGAGCCCTCGAGTGGCAACCTAGTAACAGAACAGAGGTAATGTAGATGACCCTGGAATACCAACTCCATAAACAGAGGAGCTCCCAAATAATTATTCCCAAACAAATCTCCTTTTAGAAGTTACCTAAACACTAAGCGAAAATTAAAATTTCTTTTTAGACCCCTCACAAGAGAGCATGCTAAGCTATTTACTGGCCCTCCTTACTTAGAGCCAAGAGAACTGGGTTTTAAAAAATACTAACAATATTTTTAGTGAATAGAATCATTTCCTCCCTCCAAGGAGATAAAATGCCAGACACAAAATCTCCTTAACATGCTGTTTATTGAAAAGGAGCAGAGTACCGAGCAGCTTCCCAATGAGCCACATGACACACAAGACATCTCCAGGTCTGGTTCATTACACATTACTCACAAAGCACCCAGAGTGTGAGTGTGTGGGGAATGAAGTCCCTATGGTCCAGCATGCTACACCCTACACAGTGGTCTATCTGTCCATGTTAATTCTTCTCCCAACCCCAGTCTGGGTCAATGGCAGTTCAAACTGCTGCAGAGCTGGCCAGAACCCAGCGGCAACCCTCTACTTCTGCCGGCACAGCATCCATGCTCTCTCTCTAGACAGAGGTCAAGGCTCAAAATCTCAAAGGCCTGCATGGAGCCAGGAGGAGACTTCCTTCTGGCCCTACTCTGAGTCATCAGACTAGGCCCCTTGCTCTCTTGATGGGTGCCAAGCCACTCACTACCTTGCATATCCCATAATTCCACCAGCTCAGGAACAAAAGAGATGCTCTGGCTACCTCTTGGGAGAGAACACCAGAGCGGCGGGGGGGGGGGGGGGGGCACGACAACACTGTGTCACCAAAGAAGCACGGGGAGGGCTAGTGATGTGCTCTCTGGATCACAGTGGGAATCAGGAGAGCCTGCCCTTGCCAGCAGAGAGAGGAGTGCTCAGCTGCCCTCCATTGACTTTGAGCTCACTGATTTTGGGGCGGTGACACTGCCAGAGAGTTACAGGAACCCAAACTCCCAAAGACGGAACAAAAGATATCTATCTGCAGGCCTCACGGGGATTTGGAGCCTGTCTTCTCCAAACGCAAGGAGTTGTCTGGCTCCTGGGTGAACACAAGACTCTGACATAATCTGCATGACTGCTGTAAAGCACAGCCTTCTCATAGGCCTGCTGCTGTCCTCAGGAGGATGGCTGGGGCTGCTCGCCAGGGACCTCCAGAGCGGGGCATGATGACTGCTCATTCCCTCACAGAAGGACCCTCATCCACTCTCCCAGCCATTTGTATTCAATTTTCCCCCAAGTGCACATGGCAAGGGTGTGGGTAGGGATCTTTTGGAAAGGAGCTAATTAGAGTATATATCATGGGGAAGACCAAGGAAGGAGGCTCTGGGGGTGGCGATGGGGAAGACACCGATGCTTGGTGAAGACTTTCCAGGGTAGATACCTTTAGGTTCTCCACTCTCCCTCCAGTATGGCCTCGCCTATGTTTGCTCCAATGAGTGCACTGGTGGGGGAATTGCACTTTTCTTTGTGGCTAGGACTTTATGAGGAGGGGCAGATGCTGTTCAGACCCCCTATCAGCAACAGTGTCAACATTGTGGCCTCAAGCTCTAGGAAGAAGCCACAGCTAGATTGAAGAGCCTGTTTGGCACTGGCTAACTAGAAGGTCTCAACTGGAGGAGTTGCAGTGTTGCAGACCAGGGGGCAGAGCCGCCCTGGCTCTTTATCATCATCAACTGCCCTGGCTCCTTCTATCATCAACTATATGTGCCCTAAGATCTTCATAACTGCCAGATGACAATGTGGGGACATGTAGCAAAGCCTGAAGGAGCTCCAACCTCTACCAACTTTGTACACTAAGAATGTACCAGTACCTAAATCCACTGAAAAGACCCTTGCCTGCCCAACGCCCCACTGAGAGGCTATACAAACACACTGACTCCTGGTTTTCTTTTGTCCTATAATCTCTTCCATAGTGGAGTGTGTTGTTCAAGGCAACCTAATGCTTATGTTCCCAGCATGAATGCTGGCCATTCATATTTGGGTCACAATGAGCTATTACTGTCCTTTAAAGAAGAGGCGTCGCTTTATGTTGACAGTAGCATTGCCCATTTCAACCACACACGTTAATGGTTTTTGCTATTGTCTTAGTGTGGCTTCTATTGCTGTGATAAACACCATAACCAAAAGCCACGTGGTGAGGAAAGGTTTTCACCCTCAGTCCATCAGGGAGGCAAGTCAGGGAAGGAACCCCAAAGGAGAAGACAGGAGTGCTGCATCCTGCTTCCTCTCCATGGCTGGCTCAGCCTGCACCACCCAGGACCACTTGCACAGGAGCACCACTGTCTCCAATGTGCTGTGCCCTCCCACAAAAATTACTAACATCAAGAAAATGCCCCACAGACTAACCTATAGGCCAACTTGCTGGAGGCATTCTCAGCTGAAGTCCCCTACTCCCAGATGACCCTGGCTTGTGTCAAGTTGACAAAAAAAAAAAAAAACAAACAGCATGGGTATCTTCATGGAATTATGCAGCCATCAAATCTAAATCATTTTGGTCACCTTAAAGAGAGCCCTAACCCCTTAGCAACAACTTGACTCCAGAACTATCTTCAGCTGCAAGGACACTGTTCTGGGGGGGAGCTTTCCATGTGAATGAGCCTGGAAGGGTGCTGTGTGGGTGGAACACAACCTGCTTCACCCAACCCAATGACAAGGTTCAGTATGCTTTCTCAGCAAGAAGCCAACATGCACTGTGAAAACGTCCATGTCACTTCTGTGCCTCTCAGTTTCCTAAAGAAGCTCTTCAGACAGCAATCCACCAAAGCTGGAGATGACTATGCAGTTCTGTAATAATAACTCAAGATGCCATTGCCACAAACTTCTAGTGGCTGAGGTGAAGGGGGGATGTGATGGGGAAGCAGCCCTGAGAAATTACCTCTGAGGAAACAACAGAGCAAGAGGCGACTGGGACTCAAACCACCCATTGCCCAGGGCACCCGTCAGCCTACCAGGTCAGGGGAACACGGTGCTGACTGGGGTGACAGAGGAAAGCCAGGGACGTGGGGACTATGCACCAGAGTAGCACAGGAGGGGAAGCTATTCAGGGTGCAGAGCCATGCAAAGTTGGCTTCACTTCACTGTTTGGCCTTGCTGTGGGGCTCTGACCAATGGCCATACGTAAACCAAGGAGACTTCATGTTCCATTTATCTTTTTCCTCGAGGCTGGGCTTTTGCACCAATAAAAGAAAGTTTCTGAGGTGTTTTAAATTTAAGTACAAAACCCAAAAGGGGGTGCAAGAAAAGCCATAAGTGAGGTAATTCAGTTTATGTTGTTAGGCAAAACCAACAGAATACTGTGTGTGGGCTAGGGACATGGTTCAGTAAGAACAATTGCTGCACAGCATGAGAACATGAGTTCAGAGTCCTAGAACCATGTCAAAAGCTGGGTATAGCCAAGCACAGAAACATCCCATAATGAGTACTGTAGAGGAGGACGGGAGGGTCACAGGGCTTGCTACCTGACTAGCACCAGACTCAGTGAGAATTACTGTCTCAAACGAGTAAGGCAAAGGATAATAGAGCAGGCCACCCAACATCTTCCTCTGCCCTCCATTCATGGACACATATGCACATGTGTGTACATATATGCATATGTGTGTACATATACATATACCCCACATATATACACATAAAAATACTATTTATGGATGGGCATGGTGGCACACACCTTTAATCCGAGCACTTGGGAGGCAGAAGCAGGAGGATGTCTGTGAGTTTAAGGCTAGCCTGGTCTACAGAGTAAGATCTAAGGTAGCCAGGGATACCCAGAGAAACCCTGTCTCAAAAAAAATTTTTTAAAAATACTATTTATTGGGCTAGAGAGATGGCTCAGCGGTTAAGAGCACTGGCTGCTCTTCCAGAGGTCATGAGTTCAATTCCCAGCAACCATATGGTGGCTCACAACCATCCATAATGAAATCTGGTGTCCTCTTCTGGCCTGCAGATATACCTGCAGACAGAACACTGTATACATAATAAAAATACTATTTATGTTGAAACCTTGATCAAATCTCATTGCCACATGTACAGCTCCATGGTTATCTAGGCTCTAATTCCCAACCGATCCAAGAACTAGGGGTTTGGAGGATCCTTTCTGCCCCAAGCCTTCACTGGCTCCAGGTCATGCTGCTGCTCTTAGCCATGGCTGAGCGTCCTCCCTGAAGTTCAGAAATGTCTTCACCTTTGCTGGCTCTGACTTTTTCCAGCTGTAGTCCAGCCCTGCTGCTGGTAGCTGTAGGGTGCTGTAGGGCAGTGGTTCTCTACCTTCCTAATGATGCTGCCCTTAATACAGTTCCTTGTGTTGTGGTGACCCCCAACCATAAAATTATTCTCATTGCTACTTCATAACTGTCATTTTGCTGCTGTTATGAGTCTTAGTGTAAATATCTATTTTCTGATGGTCTTAGGCGATCCCTGTGAAAGAGTCATTCAATCACCCAGAGGTTGTAACCACAGGTTAAGAACCACCGGTCTCGGGACCCAGTCCTTTGTTTAGCTAGTGTTTATGGTAGCTCAATGAGCTCCAGGAGGCTTGTCTCTAGAGTTAGAGTGTAACCACACATGCCTTTGCTCCTTATGCCTGCACTGTCCTCCCTCCACCGTACCAGCCTCTACAACATTTCTATCAAAGTGACATCCTTGTCTCCATCGCCCACCACAAACTCGGACACTAAAGGCTCTGTGTTCTCCTCTCATAGAAGCCTCTGCTCTTCCTCTGTAGCACTTCAGAGTGTGTGTGAGAAAGAGGAAGAGAGAGGGGGGGGGGGGGAACACGACCCCTCTCTCCTCACCAGGATCCTCCAGTCCACTGCTGCTTCCCAGTGTCTGGAAACTCTGATTTTTATCTTTTTCTTTTCTTTGTCTTCTTGAAATAGGGTGTCCTAAAATTGTCTGTGTAGATCAGGCTGGCCTTGAACTCACAGAGATTCTCCTGCTTCAGCCTCCCAAGTACTGGCTTTAAATGTGTGTGGCACCACCTTTTCTTGAAAGGCAACATTGGACATAGGCTAAGAGTACAGTGCTATATATAGGCCAAAGAACTCTGAGTAGAGGGCCAAATGGCAAATAGGTGAGTTTTTTTGAGCCACAGTCCCTGGCCAGCCACTTAGCCCCACTGCCATCATGTGAAAGCCATCAAAGACATTCAAAAAACAACAGATGTGTTTGTGTTACAATAAAACTTTACAGAAAAGAAAAGAGGAGCCAGGCATGGTGGCACATGCCTTTAATTCCAGTACAGGAGGCAGAGGCAGAGGTGGATCTCTGTGAGTTTGAGGCCATCCTGCTCTACAAAGCAAGTTCCAGGACAGCCAGGGCTGTTATACAGAGAAACCCTGTCTGGAAAAAACAAAAAGGAGAGCCAAACATGGTGGTACACATCTATAATCCAATCATTTAGGAGGATAACTCAAAAGGACCAGAGGTTCCGGGCTAGTATAATATACACAGATACATCAGAAAGGAGGAAGGAGCTGGTATGGTATTGCACACTTTTAATCCTAGCATTCTCTAGATGAAGCAAGTGATCTCTGTGAGTTCAAGGCTAGCCTGATCTAATCTACAGTCAGTTCCATGCCAACCCAAGCCAAGTAGCAAAACCCTGTCTCAAAAAAATCGGAAAAGAACTAAGGAGAAAATAAATCGAATGGTAGCCCAAGGGCCATAGTCTGCCAACAGTGGCTCCCAGACACTTCCCTGACCTAAGGGACTTCTTTTCTTTGTGCTTTAATCCTCTCATGTATTAAAACATGCTGACACCAGTATATGCCTCACTGGGCTTTGGGAAGGACTGAACAAATGTCTGAGACACACTGGGCACTGCATAACGGTGAGCTAATGGTGATGTCACAAGCTAATGGTGATGTTAGTAACAGAATCAACACACCTCCCAACACCAGACTATTATCAGGTGGTAGATACTGCCATGGGGGTGGAGGGGGTGGGAGGGGAGGTGGGGGAAGGGGAGGAGGTGGGGAAGGGGAGAGGGGTGGGGAGGGGTGGGGGAGGAAGTGGTACAAGTGGAGGTAGAAGAGGAGGTGGAGGGGGATGAGGGGTGGGGGAGGGGGAGGGGGAGGGGTGGTAGAGGTGGAGGTGGAGGGGTGGTGGAGATAGAGGGGGATGAGGGGATGGTGGAGGTAGAGGGGGGATGAGGGGGTGGTGGTGGGGTAGGTGGAATAGGAGGGGGAGGGGGGGTGGAGGTAGAGGGGATGGAGGTGGAAGGGATGGTGGTGAGTTGGAGGAAATAGTGGAGGTTGTGGTGGTGGAACCAATTCAGAAAAGGACAAAGGCAGAGAAGTGAGTCAGGAAAGGAACAAGGGGTACGCAAACCTCCATACAGTCTACAGAAGCTCTTGACAGGACAGCTGGACAGACAGTCTGGATGGTCAGACAGGTAACCCTCCACTCACCGCTCTGTGAATGGCTCATCTGTGTGTCTGGCAGAGCTCCCATAAGAACTGTGAAGTGACTCTGGTTCTGAGCAAGACAGACAGCTGGAAGGGTCACAGACCACTAGACAGTCCTCTCGAGAGGCAGTGCAACCAGGGAAGATCAGTCTTTCCATTCCTGGATGGGGACAGTCACGATGCCATGTGTAAGCCAGTTGGCAAGGTAAGACTTCATTTCGGGTCCTCGAGAAAGTTAAAAATTCCTCTGGTTGCAGATGAGGCATCATACGGCAATGAGCCATATCAGCAGTTGTCACAGAATGTCCCCAGCCTTAACCACTCCCAGATTCCCCAAAGCAGAGATCCTAGACCAAGGACAGAAAATATCCCCTTCATGGTTGGCCTTAAATGACAGTTTACAGGAGAAATACCGGAACAAATGGACCACAAGCTATCTTAATTCACGCTGTTCAGTTGGGCTGGTCTTCTCATTCTAAGCACTCCATATACACTACCCGGTGAAGGTAACGGTAGCAGTGATCACACAAAGAAACACAGAACTCAAGGCACAAGACGCCCATGGAATTCTCAGATTCTCTGGCATTCGTACCTTTACAGCAGTTTGTCATTTCATTTTTGGTTTGGTTTTGTGTAGTTTGGTGGTTTGGTTTGGGTTTGGTTTGCTTTTGACACAAGGCTTCACTGTGTATCCCTGGCTGCCCTGGACCCAGGCTGACCTCAAACTCAAGAGATCTGCCTGCCTCTGCCTCTGTCTTCCAAGTGCTGGCACTAAAGTCATATGCCACCACACCTGGTTTTGAGTTTGTTCCCTCTTGACTTCAGTGACTACCTGGGAATTGGTGGGAAAAGTCTATGATAAAGTGGTTTAATATCAAAATCAGCCTTGACTCATTTCAGCACCCCAGCCCCCAGCCCTCGCCAACTCTTCTTCCCTCTCGTATTCTGCAATTGGCTCCTAACACCACAGCATGGACGCCTTGCCCAGCACATCCTAGGGGATGATCCTTCCACTGTGCTCCAAGATCATCTTTGGCTAACATCCTTCCACACACAGGCCACTCTGCATCCTGCCCTAGCCCTTATCACCTCTGGCTGCTCTCTGACGGAGGCCCTGTCTGCTGACCTCTGAGCCCCAGCATCTTTCTCAGTGCCTGTCACACAGATGATGCTCCAGAACATCTGTTCTATCAATGAGCTAAGGCCTCTAGTTTGGTGATACCCTAACCACATTCTCAGCCAATGCTCCAATCTCTACTGCTCCTCTTACCACTACTAACAATACTATCACTCTGGATCTTGGGGTGGGGTCCAAATGCCCACACACGCACTCATGCCAAAATGAATGGATGCTTAAGTATGTTCTGTAAAATGGCATAGTATGTGCATATACTCTCCTGTATATCATCAGTGGTTGACTTATAAAGCCCGACATGACAGAAATGCTACACAAGTACCTGTTGTACTCTATTAGAGAATGATCAGAAAGAATTTGTACATGCTCCATACAGACAATTTTTTTGAGAGTTCCCCAGGCTGGCTCAGAACCTCACTATGTAGCCCAAACTGACTTCAAACTTCGATCCTCCTGCCTCCACCTCTCAAGAGCTAGGACTGCAGGCATGTGCCACCATGCTTGATATATGCAGTGCTGGGAACTGAGCCCAGATCTTTGTGTACATGACAAACGAGTACTCTGCCAGCTTAGCCACATCTCCAGACCCCAAGCTCCTGGCCAAAGACTGTCGGCTGCACACTGTGGAGCTCTGTCTTGCCCACTAGCTATAAACCTGAGAATGAAAGCCATGGTCATGTCATGACTCACATAGAAAGGAGCACAGAGTGATCATGCCTGAAGCAGAAATGTACCTGTGTCACAGGGGCCCATTTGCCCCCTCTCCACATCAGCCAGTTTTCATTCTGCTTTCTGATGCCAACAGCCCATGGCCTTAGATGACACACAGCCCCTCCAAAAGAGAATCAAAGCTTATCTTTAATACTGGAGTGGTTAGATACTCCCAGAACAGTAAGCTTTTAAAAGGCATACAGTGAGTGAGTGTTCAGAACCTGAAGGCTCCGCTCCTTTGCCTGCACGCACGCTCCTCCTTTCTACTTACACATAAGTGAGCTGACCTGAGACAAAAATGGCAGCAAGTTATCTTTTCACGCCACTGAATCACTGAGCAAGCTGATGGGCCCTTTATGTGACACTTAGTCACTAGAAAACACACTGTGGTAAGGAAAAAGGTGTTTGCAGATGGGACGTCACTCCAGTCAGTCTGCACTCAGCGTGACTGACTGAAAAGGCAGAATGTGAAGTCTCTCTGCTAACACTAACTCATTTTGAGAAGTTCATGTGCCTCTCAAAGTTCTGGTACATGCTCCTCCTAACCTGTCCTGCAAAAGGCTAAACATGACAAGTTCTTGAGTCATTCATACCATGGCAGTAAAAACTCAAGAACCAGCAGTGGGAGGAGTTGAAAGCCATGGATAAATGTGTTCTATGTGAACTCTGCTGCCCGAGAAAGAAAACCCCATGGTTCAAACAACTCAGCTCAATAGGAAATGATGTCAGCTCACTTCCAAGTGAGGCATTATCAGTCAAATACACTTATAAACAGCAATAAATGGTCTCAAAGTGACAACAGCTGCAGGCCAGAGGGAAACGTCATGGTTAATCTTCCATTGTGCTGGGGACACGTTCAGTGGATACTGCAATTGTTACCAAGCATGAGGACTGGAGTTCAGATTCCCTGGGACCCACATAAACAAAAAGGCCAACTGGCATGGCAGCCAACCATGTGTAGCACTAAGGAGGCAGAAACAGAGGAGCCCAAGGGCCAACTGCCTACACTGTTGCAGCCACTGAGTTCTGCATTCAGCAAGAGTCCCTGCCATATTAAATTAGTGGAGAGCAACCAAGGATGCTCCCATTAGCAGTTCCAGACCTCATACACATGCATGTGCACACACACATGTCCACACATGAGGACATGCATGCATACACAGACACACCACACACATGCATGTGCACACATACATATGCCCGCACATGAGGACATGCTTGCATACAGACACCACACACATGCATGCATGTGCACACACACACATATGTCCACACATGAGGATATGCATGCATACACAGACACACCACACACATGCATGT
>CAJQZJ010033039.1:1140014-1151590 GCA_907164525.1 Lophiomys imhausi | reverse complement strand
ACATGAGGATATGCATGCATACACAGACACACCACACACATGCATGTGCACACATACATATGTCCACACATGAGGATATACATGCATACACAGGCACGTCACACACATGCATGCGTACACATACATATGCCTACACGTGGGGACAGGCATACCATATACATTCATGCAAAAAAATAACCAACTTAGAAAATCACTCAAACCCTACCCATTTAAGCATGCCTTATAAGTCCAGTTGTGTTACAGTTCACTCCTGTGTGGGTTTCCTTTCTGTTCTTTTTTTTTCTATTTTATTACCTGTTTGTTTACTTATTTATGTATGTGTGTGGATGTTTTGTCTGTATGTAGGTCTAATGCACCATGTGTGTGCAGTACCCGCAGAGGTTCGATGAGGCACATAGACCCTGGAACTGGAGTTACAGACAGTTATGAGCATGTGGGTTCTGGGAATCAAATCTGGATCATCTGGAAGAGCAGCCCGTGCTCTTAAGTGCCAAGTCATCTCCTCAGCTCCCTATGTGGAACACCAGAGGCCTCAGCAGCTTTGTTTCTTACCTCTCCCCTCCCACAGCCTGCCCTCACCCTCACCCACACCCTCATTACATTCTTTGTACGTCCACATTGATCCCTACCTCAGAGTCTTTATATCTATCCTGCCTACTGTCTAGAATAGTGTCCCCTTCCCTCCAGATCTTGGGAGAACTGGCTTCTTCTAATTCTTCCAAGCTCTGTCTTCCTATCACCAAAATGTCGGATCCACGCTGCACCTAAAATAAATGCTTCTCTAACTGTGTGAGTTCCAGTTCTGCATCCTCAGTGGCAATTCCACTTGTACAGGACAATGGTCAAACCTCTAGGCATAGTATGAAGGACTCAAGGTCTGGCCTTTGCCTTGTCAAGCCCTGTACTATTAATTCCAAAAAGCTGCCCTCCCACATCCCTAGAAAAGTCTCAGCAAGAAGACTTGAGTCTGAATCCCAGCAACTTCAAAAAGAAGAAAAACAAAGTGTAGCCATGTGCGCCTGTAATCCCAGTACTGTGGAACAGGAGGTCCTGAGAACTCATTGGCCAGATGGCCAAAACACTGGGCTTTGTGTTCACTGAGAGATCCTGTCTCACAACAGTAAGTCAGACAGCAACAGAGGAAGACACCTGATGACCAACTTTGACCTCACACACGAAAATGAAGAAATAAATAAGGTTGCCTCCCTACCACCTTTCCTACTGACAAACCCTAACCACTTTTTGAAAGGAAACTCCAGGACATCCCCAAGAAGGCTGGCATCCAACTTGCCTAATAGAGCGCACCAACCTGAACTCTCCATCTACCATGAGAAGCAACAAACACATGCTGAGCAGACTCCTCCACCTCCAGGACCCCAGAGCAAGGACTGTCTTCTTTCACTGTTGCTGCCACTGCCCAGCTCAAAGATTAGATAGTGTTCGCACTCAGGGCACACCTGTCATGTGCCAGACACTATCCAAAGCTCTCAGCTCAAAGTCAACAACAAACAGCCTATGGGCCAACTCCTGCTGCTGTGACTCTGGTTTTCACTGACTTTATCCACACATTAATTCTCCTATTATAATCACCTCCCCCTGCCCCTCTCTGTATGCCAAGTTTCAGCAATGCACAGATGGGCCCTTCACTGATGTACTGTCTGTAACTGTCTTCTCACCAAGACCACTTCAGTGGTCATGACAGAGACCATATGTTCTACACAACCAGAAGTATTCACTCTAGCGTAGAGTGTTTCTATGCCTCTCATAGAAGGTGCATGCCAACCTCTGGTGTCTCAGGAAAGTCCAGATGCCCTGGCCAAGTCCAGAGAGCCAAGCCAAGTAGAGGAACACTTCAGAGGGTCAATTTGCTATCAAGGAAACAAGACATGGTACCAGGATGAAACGAGAGAGTGGACTGACAGACACCTCGGAGCCAATGACATCTGTGCTGGGCCTGGCACCCTGAAAAGGAGCCAGCTGTGCCAGGATCTGGGGCACAGCATTCGGGAGGGAAAACATTAAATGAAAAGCCATAAAGTTGGAGCAGGCTGGCATTCAGTCACCGTCCATCAGAAAGCAGATGGCACAAAGGGAAGGTGGTGGGACCTAAAGGGGGAACTTCTGACAGAGGAACAAGAAGCAAGGAACAGTGGGACTGGCAGTGTAGAAAGCCCAAGTCCCACACTCTGCCAGGCCTGCAGGGCTGAGGGGTAGCAGAGGGAACTGGGCCCAGCATGGCATAGGCAGCCATGCATTTAGTAAGAGGCGGACAATGGTGGAAGGCAGGAGCCACTGGGAGATGGGGCAGGGACCCAAAAGACCCCAAGGGCTCACTGGTCAGGCAGCCTAGCTGACCCAGACACCCTAACTTAAAGGAATAAGGTGATAGAAGATGTCTGACATCTTCCCCTGACTCTCCTCGTGCACAGACCCATACCCCGAAAGTTTAAAAAAGAAAGAAAATATAGCCAAGAGTCTTATCAACTCTGTCAGTAAAAACTTCGGCATTATGTTTTCGAGAGGGAAGTTTAATCCAAGACATTTGATGCCAAAGCCTTGAGAACTAAGTGGCAGGGGCTTCCCAAAGCCTCCGGTAGGTGCTCAGTGCTCGATGCTCTGATGGACAGGAATTGGTTCATACCACTGTTCAGAGTAGTGCACTCAGTGCATCAAACACAGTGCACTGAGCCACCACCACTGAAAGGATGGCAGGGGCGGAACTCAGCCAACTTCCGGAAGGGTTCCGCAAGCTGTGTGCACCAGGAGTGGGGGATTAAACCAAGGGATTAGCTTGGCTGGGAGTCTCACACACCTGTGCAGGAGCCAGTCATTGCTGGGAGCCAATGAAGGCCTTTGCAAGACTGGTCTCCTCAGCAGGGGTCACTTGGAACCTTCACTCAAGCTAATTACTAAGACAATCAACAAGCAGCAACTCAACCAGTATTTACAGCAGGTTCATTCAAGAGCTGCTCTGGCAGAATGTAAACTACAATCTCATTGTCCAGCCACTCTCATTCAGAGGAGCAACTTGGGTCCACAGCAAAGGAGAACGTCCCTTCCAAGTGAGAATCAAGCTAACAAGAGTGTCAGAAATCAGCACAGAGCCCATTGAATCTTCTCCCTATCTTCCCCCACTTGCAAATGAGGGAGACAGGTACAAAGACACCTGAGCTCACATGGCAGGCAGTGAGGGAACTCAGGGTGACTCCGGTGCACATGGTGCAGTTCTCAGCACTGTTGTACCTTGCTGCCCACAGCCAGCAAACAGCTAGGCACACTGTCTACATCTGAAGGAGTCTGCAGGATTAACAAGGGACATGGAAATACTCCAGCAGTATCTCTGACAAAAGACAAGCATCCTAAGGTGGGTGTTCACTCAATCCACTGGAGGTGCCTGCTGTTTGTGCATCTTAGCACTCACATCTAACACAGCCAGACAGTGTAGTACAACAGGCATTACCACACTCGGCCTGGGCTACTGGGAAAATGCAGAGCCTGCTGTAATGTCCTGGAGGCTTCTCAGATGTGGAGTGACATTACAGCAGGCTCCTAGAAGATAGCAGAGGCTGACCCTTGGACACAGGTGGGAAGGCACACGCAGATAACTAGAGACACAAAGAGATTTTGAAGGATAGCCCTATGTGCTGTTTCCATTTCACCAGATACAGACCACTGAAGCCTCGAAGCAAGGAATCCCAAGTGACAGGGCTCACCCTGGGTCTTCACTTCCTGGCTCACACAAGCTTGAGCAAGTCCATGCTGGTTACTTTTCTCACCACTGTGGCAAAAAACAGACAAAGGCAATTTAAGTGGGTGGGATTATCTGAGAGGACACAGACTATCTTGACAGGAAAGTCATGGCCAACGCTAGCCAGCAGCTCCTTGGTAGCAAAAATGTTAAGTGAGAACTGGGGGTGTGGCTCAGGGAAGAGAGCTTGCCTAGCATGAATAAGGTCCAAGGTTCCATCCCAACACTTCCAAATCTAGGGGGGAAAAAGAACATCAGAGTATAACACACCCATGTCCCTCACCTTCACCCTACCTGTGACTTCACAGAACTTCGGAGGCCAATTATATATACACTGCTTACTTCTTGCCCCAAACCACCAGGAAGTCTCTCTGCTTCCTGCCTAGTGGCTTTCCCCAGAGAGGAGAAGGGATCAGATATCCAGTAGGGCAGCCTGAAAGCCATTAGCACCCAAGGGACAACAGTCAATAAAAGATAAAGTCCTATTTTGTTCCTCAGGGGACCCTCCAGCTGCCCAGGCTCAAGCATCCCAAAGCCCCCACCTCCGACCCACCCATTCACCCCACCATGTCCACTGCCTTCCTTCCACCTCTCTCTCCTGCCCACTGCAGCTTCAGCATCAGCTCCCAAGTAAGGAGAACTGGACTAAGCAGGGTTCACCTGCACTGTTCACCTAGAAAGCCACCCTGAAAAACTTAATGTTTTACCCACATTAACAGCTCTAAAGCCCGAGAAAGCTGAAGGAAAACTTCCAACTCCCAGAGGGGCCTCCCCCAAAGGCTCTGCATTTCCATCCTTTGTGGCCTGGGTGAAAGTTAGTTCTGGAAAGAACTTGCTCACCTAGACAGCTGGTCGACCATCACAGAGGCCTGGCTCAAAGACAATTCACTTCCTATAACTAGCATGGGAGACAGCCAGGCTGACCCTGCACACCAAGATCCCAACTAGGACTTCCCTGAGCTTCTTGATAACCCTGGAACCATGAAGAAACAGGGAGGGAAACTGAGGCAATGAGATCATAAAGATTGCATGGGAATGAAACAGGTCACCTCCCAGAGGGTCCCCTTCACCACAGCAGTCATCAGAGTAGGAGGTCCAGGACTGGTAACACCCTAGAAGGGTGGACTACAGCAGTGGTTCTCAGCTTTCCTAAAGCTGCAACACTCTAACACAGTTCCTCCTGCTGTGGTGACCCTCAGCCATAAAATTATTTTGTTGCTACTTCGTAACTGTAATTTTGTTACTGCTATGAATTGTAATATAATATGTATTGTGCTGTAAATATCTGATATGCAACCCCGAAGGAATCACAACCCACAGGCAGAGAATCACTGGACTAGACAAAGTCTCAGCTTAAGACACCCTGGTACAGCAGACTCATCAGTCCCTTTCACATCCCACCAACCTTCCATTTTTCTAAGGCACAGTCTGGCTGGAGTGTCTATGGCTTCTTCTCTCCTCTCTCTCTCTCTCTCTCTCTCTCTCTCTCTCTCTCTCTCTCTCTCCCTCTCTCATTCTCCCTGTGTGTGTAAGTATATGTATGTACATGTGGTATGCATGTGTACACATCTGTGTTGTGCCAGTTCATGTATATGAGTGTGCTGGAGGTCTTCTGGCTCCTCACTATTTGGAATTGCTGTTGTTGTATGAGTGAGGATGTGTATGCACACAGCCCATGGGGCACAGTGACAATCAGAGGACAATCTCCCAGAGTTGGTCCTCTCTGCTGCGGCTTCTGGAGAAGCTCTGGTTACCCAGCTTGTGTAGCAAGCAGTTTTATCCACTAAACCATTCTGTCAACTTTCTTTTTCTTTTCTTTTTTTCCTCTTTTCCTTTTTGAATTTTTAATTGTTTGAGGCCAAGTTTCTCATTGAGTACAGAGTGTAGCGGCATATCCAGATTAGCTAGCCAATCCCAGGGATCCTCCTGTCCCTGCATCTCCACTCTTTACACATGTGCTACATGCAGATTTCTATGTGGGGGCTGGAGCTCACACTCAGCCCGTGGCAATTGTGCAGCAAGCACTCTGCTCATGAACCTAGCTCCCCTGCCCATGCCTGTGGCGTTTCTAATGATAATCTCACTGCCATGAGAAGGGGTTTGCCACCCAGGCAAACAGGTGTCTGGGTCTGTTTCTGAGGCAGGCCTTCTCCTCCACCTGCTAATGACCATGTCCTGGGCTCACCTCACCCCTGTGCTCTCAGGAACACATTCTCTGGCTCTTAACTGTAGTGGCTCCCCTAGTGGCAGGCTGATCTGTATTTCCATGCACAGACAGCTACGAAATTACACTGTTAAAATCTTTGAACCAAATGCATTCCCTCCTGAGATGCAGTCTTCCCTTCTGATTAGCACAGTGCAACAAGCCGCAATCGCCCAGGGCAAGGAAGGAGTATCAGCAGCGGGCAGTGACAGGAGTTGGACTAGGAAGGACTGCAGAGCAGGGGTGTGCAGCACAGAGAACCACTCACTGGTGGGGGAGCAAGAGTGGGGAGAGGAAGGCAAGCCTCTCTCAAGCCACACTCATTCACCCCCATAAGCTTTCCTGTGACATACCCTGAGGGTACAGAATGGGAACTAGGAACTAGCTAGGATTTTTTTATTTTTTTATTTTCTATTTTTCATTTTTTGGTTTTTCGAGACAAGAGTTTCTCGGTGTAATAAGCCCTGCCTGTCCTAAACTGGCTTTATAGAACAGGCTGACCTCGAACTCACAGGGATCCACCTACCTCTACCTCCCTAGGATTAAAGGTGTGTGCCACCACGCCCAGTTAGGATTTTTTTTTTTTTTTTTTTTTTTTTTGGTTTTTCGAGACAGGGTTTCTCTGTGTAGCTCTGGCTGTCCTGGACTCGCTTTGTAGACCAGGCTGGCCTCGAACTCACAATGATCCGCCTGCCTCTGCCTCCCGAGTGCTGGGATTAAAGGCGTGCGCCACCACGCCCGGCCCAGGATTTTTTTTTAAACAGGACACACACACAACATGAAGTTAGCTATAAGTCACGTAAGGGCTGCTGTTATGATTAGAGTCTGAAGTGTCTCCACAGCCTCTGTTCTGATCACATTTCCCAGTGGTGGGAGAAGGTAGGAACACTGCAGAACCTTAAGAGGTGGGCCCTCGCTGGCAGAAGAGGGCCACATGGGGCAGGCCTTTGGAGTGATGCGTGGTCCCTGGTTCTGGTCACACTTTCCTTGCCTCTGACTCACCCCAATTGCCACGCACACCCACTACCACGCCCTCCCTGCCTCCACGGCTGGGAGCCTCCAAACCCAGGAGCCAGAGCAAACCTGGGGCTCCCCAACTCAGCAATGAGAAAAATATCCAGTACAACAATGAAGAAAAGGCTGCTGGAGCCAACTCTGCTCTGTTCTGAGACTCAGTGGGGGACTGGGAGGTCAGCTCTCATTTCAGAAGGAATGGGACAGCTGGCTCTAACAAAGCCACCCAGTCCTGGAAGATCTCGTTTCATCCACAAAAGTAAATGTGGAAAATTTTCCCTCCCTTTGTGGGCAATTATACAGTAAGCCTGCTGCCAAATTTTTTTTTTTAAAGATTTATTTTATTTATTTTATGCATATGTGTGCTCTATCTGCATGTACACCTGCATTCCAGAAGAGGGCACCGGATCACATTGTGGATGGTTGTGAGCCACCATGTGGTTGCTGGGAATTGAACTCAGGACCTTTGGAAGAGCACTAGGCTAGGCAGTGCTCTTAACCGCTGAGCCATCTCTCCAGCCCGCTGCCAAATTTTATCAAAAAAAAAAAAAAGTTGAATTCCGGTGCTTTTAGAATTGTTATAAGGGGAAACAGGGAGGGAGGGACCTTCAGAAGAGCTTACTGCCCTTGCAGAAGGCCCAAGCCCAACACTCATATCAAACCGTTCATGTCCACCTCCAACTCCAGCTTCAGGGGGTCCAACACCCTCCTGATGTAAATTAATTATTTATGTCAAAATCTGCAAAAATAAAGAGATTTTACCTCTAATTGTTGGTTACACTTTACTAGTCTGGTCTCTAATAAAACCTCTCCCAGCAGCCCAAGCTTCTAGCAGGAAGAAGCCAGAGCCATCACTCAAGCTGAGGAGGGCAGGAGAGCAGGAGGACAGGACTGCAAACCATCAGACAAACTTCTGCCTGTCTCCAATTTACAGCCCAACAATTTGTCTTCCAGTCACACGGCCTGGCTATATAGTTTTTTGTTGTTGTTGTTGTTGTTTTTAAAGCCACATTTTTGTCGCAAAGACTAAGAGGGAAAAGCGACCCACAGGGAAGAGCCTTGGGACTGACCGCACTGGCACAGGACGAGAGACCATGGACATCCAGAGGGAGCTAGGAAGGAGGCGCAGGATCTGTGGACAATGAGACACAAAGATACAAAAAGCCCACTCTTGTCCAGGAATGAGGGAGCAACCTCTTTCAAAGTTTCACTGCCCTTGACTGAAAACAGCCTCAGCTGAGCCAAGAAAACGCCACAGGATCAGATAGGACCACAGAACTATTACTCTGTGACAATCACAGAGCCTCAAAGGCACCGTGGTGGTCACAAGGAGCAAATGTCAGGGGACTGTCCAGCACAATCAGGTAGCGGACAGACCCACACTTATTCATGCCACTGGGTGCAGAACCTTGTTCATAACACTTAGCCTGCCACTCTCCCGTGACCCAGGAAAACACCAGCCCTCCTCACTGCCACTGGGGGGGCTGACTGAGCTGGCATATGTGAGACACAAGAATCCTGGAGCACAGAGGACATAAAAAATTAAATTAAGGTGTACACACACACACACACACACACACACACACACACACACACACACACACCCCTCCATTAAAGTAAATCTTAGGAGCTGGACAGACCAACCTTCAGAAGAGCTTACTGCCCTTGCAGAAGGCCCAAGCCCAAAGCTCATATCAGACTGTTCATGTCCACCTTCAACTCCAGCTTCAGGGGATCCAACACCCTCCCCTGGCCTCTATAGGCAACTGAACTCATGTGTAAACACACACAGTTTAAAAAAATAAGCAGACTAAGTCTAAAGTACTCCTGTCTTCCATGAACTACTGGAGCTGCAGCGTGTAAGTAAGGTCTACACGAATTTTGAGACGTGAAACAATGTCTCAAAATTCATATATCACCAATAATTTAAAGGCAATATATTTAGATGGTTTTTTAGGTTCTTGTTATGGTTTGAACCTACACTGTCCCCCCCCTCATGTTCTGCATGTTTATTCCCAGCTTGATGGTGCTGTTTAGGGAAGGCTATGGAATCTTTAAGAACAAGAACCAAGATGCTGGAAGGCCTTAGGGACAGGCATTTGAAAGTTAGAACCCAACTCTGTTCTGGTTGAGGTCTCCGCTTCCTGGTCGGCTGCCACAGGCTTCCACGGCCACAGACAGCTGGTTGGCCACAATGAACCACAACCTTCCAAAAGCCAAGTAAGTCTTCTTGCCTTTAAGCTAATTCTCTGTCAGGAATTTGGCCATACCAATATAAAAGTAACTAATGTGCTTCTCTAGCCAAAAAGACAGGCAAAGCAAGAGTGATGGTAAGTTAGCTCAAAGCTGGCAGGGCCGCAGAGACTTGGAAACAGTCTATCCACATGTGCTTGAGACATTCCTCAACAAAAAGTCAAGCAGCAAGAAGAATTATTAAATTCTAGGGGTTAGGGAATATACCTCCATGGAAGAGAGCTTGCCTAGCATGTACAGGCCATGTTTCAGTACCCAGTACTCTCTGCTTATTTTTTTTTTTTAAGGAACTCGAGTAGCTGAAAGAAAAGTCATCCCTGCCTAGGCTCTGCTGCTCTGAAAGCTGAGGTCATGGGCCCGCTAGCATGAGGGAACATACTCTGCCTCAGCTGTGTCCTCCCTCCTACATTCCCATCAGCTAAGCTTTATCTCTTATGTGTCAGGTAATTCCCCTTCAGATAAAGGAGGCAAGGCAAATTAGCCTCAATCTACACAAATTAACCCAAATCACAGGCTGCGACCCAGCCAGTGACCTAGGAACAGCCACATCTTCACCAGCTGGGGCCTCCTGACACTGTGACTATGGTAGGCTCTCTAGAGATATGCTCACCAAGCACAAATCCACTCCTCAGTCACCATTCTTAGCCATAACACCATGTCACAGGGCCTGTATTTCTAAGACCTGATGCTTCACAGTCCTGGTTGCAAGGCTCCTATGATTACACACTGCCAGCACCAATGAGGGCCTGGGTAGGACCTGCCCTCTTATTTCCAGCCATGTGCAAGTAATTCATTAACATCTTGATTATCCACACTTAAAATGCGACAACAAATCTTCAGGGAAGACACAGTCTGATCTAAGAACCACACAACTAGAGCCCAGATTAAGACTGTTGGTTTTACCCCTATCCTCTGGAATTCTTCAATCCTGTCTAAAGCTAGGATCTTCCTATCAGAATCACTCACCCTGCAGCCCACACTCACTCCTTCCCTTAGACTAGCTTCCTTCCACTTAGGACCAGGAATGTGTAGAGGGAGACAGACCTGTTCTCACATCAGATCGCCTTCGCTATTCCCACAGAACACAGACTCACATCCAACCATGGTTTTTTGTTTTTTTTTTTTTTGGTTTTTCGAGACAGGGTTTCTCTGAATATCTCTGGTTGTCCTGGACTCGCTTTGTAGACCAGGCTGGCCTCAAACTCACAAAGATCCGCCTGCCTCTGCCTCCCAAGTGCTGGGATTAAAGGCGTGCGCCACCACCGCCCGGCTTCCAACCATGGTTTACAAAGGAAAGTCCCATAAAGCTCATGTGCTGAATGAAGGCTTGGTTCCTGGTGTAACATCTGGGGCTTTTCTGAAGTCACTGGAGCATGAAGACTCTTCCCCTGATTGATTACTGATTGATTCCCTCATAAAGCCACAATCTGGTGGCATTACTGGGGTATGGAGTGGAAACTAGGAGGTGGACGTTGGGTAGAGGAGGCTGGTTACTGGGACATGGCCCTAAAGTTTATATGTTGTGCCCAGCCTTCTGCTGTCTCTCTGCTTTCTGACACCCTAAGGGTGACTCTGTCTCACCATGGACCCAAAAGCAATGGAGTCCTCACAATGGACAAAACTTCTGAAACCAGGAGCCAGGACAGATCTCCTGTTTTCATTGTCTCTTGTGCCTGTCACAGCTGACTAACACAGATCCAGCTCTTTATTAGGACCTGTGGAACTGTCCTCAGACCCCCCCTTCTCACTCCCCAGATGAGCCCTGAACCCTGGAATTCTGTGCTACAGCCATAAAAGCCACCTGTGGCTTCAGCATGGCCTCTTTTGTGCCTGTCTCTCTTTGTCACAGGCTTTCCTATCTGTCTGGAATACTCTTGCTGTGTAGCAAGACTTTTTAATTATCAATATTTCCATCCGTTCAGCTTTACTTTACTGTGCTTAATACCTTTGCCTCCCTTCCACCCCTCGTTCCCTTCAACCCTAGGTGGGAGAGAAAAAAGGTTAGAGGGAGGAGGGACGTAGGTCTATTTGAGGGTATTATCAGTCTCATTAGAAGTCCAGCAAACCAGCAAACCAGGAGACAGCAGCAAGAAGAACAAGCAGCAGTTTGGGGAAGCACAGCAACTGGGAGAGCAGCAACCGCTTTCTAACTTGTAGCCCTTTCTCTTCTCTGTAGAGCCTTTTCTCCTACTTCTTTGTAGAGCCTCTTTACTCCTTTGTGGAGCTCCTTCTCTGATTTCTCTTTGTAGCCCCCTTCTCCTCGGGACTCTGGATTTTTTTCCTCTTTTGTAGAGCTCCCTTCTCCTTGGGGGTCTGCTTTTCCCTCCTTTGTAGAGCCCCCTTCTCCTTGGGGGTCTG
>CAJQZJ010033039.1:1119618-1140004 GCA_907164525.1 Lophiomys imhausi | reverse complement strand
GTCTGCTTTTCCCTCCTTTGTAGAGCCCCCTTCTCCTTGGGGGTCTGGCTTTTCCCTCCTTTGTAGAGCCCCCTTCTCCTTGAGGGTCTGGCTTTTCCCTCCTTTGTAGAGCCCCCTTCTCCTTGGGGGTCTGGCTTTTCCCTCCTTTGTAGAGCCCCCTTCTCCTCGAGTCTCTGGCTTTTTACTCCTCTCTCCCAAGTCCTCAGAGTTAAACTTGTTCAGCTGGTTAAGCCACGCCCCTGCTAACTCACGAGACTGTTAATACTTTATACCTGTGTCTTAAGCAGGCCACCTGGGATTAAACAAAAACATTCTCACAACTGGTTATTTTAATAAACTCCACTTTTTTGCCTTCTAGAAGAATATCCTTGCACCTAGAAGTCATCCTTGAGTGAAGGTAGTGGTGAAAACTCATGGTTGACATACACCTATTTACACACTGTGCCTCAAGCACCAGCCTCCTGGCCTGCAGGGTCTCAACCTCCTACCATGGGTGAGCGTGCTTCTAACTGCTGTCCTCATCTTGAAAATTTAAAGTATCAAGGATGGAATGGTGCTGCATACCTGGGAAGCTGAAGCCTCAGGATCACAAATTCCCCTGAACTTCACAGCAAGACCCTGTCTTAGCACATAGCAAAACTAAACTAAAGGTAAAAATAGAGGTTCACAGAGGCTGGCCCACTGCTCCATGGTCACAAGGCAAAGCTGACTATAAAACCCCGTTAGCCATCATGGTGATAATGACAATCTTACTCACAGATCTCAGCACCATTCCCAGCACACGTCACAGCAAAGAGTCAAACAAGGTAACTCTTTGGGTGAGTGGCCACCATGTGCCTGGCAGTGGCGCAGAACACTGTCTACCAAAGTCCACTTCCTCCCCTTCTCATTTACACTGATAACATTCTCGGCTCATAAACCAGCAACCCTAGCAGTCCACCTCAGGCCATTGAAAAGGGAAGGACAGCAGAATGGCAACCTCCTCAAAAAAGATGATGTGGGCCAGTGAAATGGATCAGCAGGCACTTGCAACCATGACTGCTACCCAGGGCCACGTGGTGGAAGGAGAGAACTGACTCCAGGAAGATGTCCTCTGACCTCCACAGGTATGCACACACATACATACACATACACATGCCTGTGAGCACACATACACATGCATGCACATACACATGTGCACATACATACATGCACACACAATACTCTTTAATTTAACAAAAAGAAGTTAGTGCTGGAGAGATGGGTCAGTGGTTAAGAGCATTGGCTGCTTTTAAAGAAAAGGAACCCCAGGCTGGTTCCCAGCACCCACATGGTGGTTCACAATTGTCTATAGCTCCAGTTCCATGGCATCTGATGACCTCTTCTGCCTTACTGGGCACCAGGCACTCATATGGTGCACATATGCACATTCAGGCAAACACACAAAAATAAAAGTAAATATTTAAAAGAGGTAGAAGTTGACATGCTTTTTTGCTATGCTGAGATTTAAAACCAGAGCCTCATACACATTTAGCACAGTTCACGGAGCTACATCATTCTGACACACATTTCCCACCTGATTCTGCCTTCCTTTGGTCTAAAGACAAATGCAGTACCAGGGAATTCATCAGCTGTCCTAGACCGTGAAATGACCTGAAATGTAAGCCGGAAACCGTAGCACATACAAGTGACAAATATTCAGAGGTTCACTCTTTCAACAAATTCCTCCTGCATCCCTGTGTGTGAGGCGTCCTGCCAATCCCTTGAGTAGGCACATCAGTGAACAAATGAGACAAAGTCCCTGACCAGATTGAGGTGTAAACACCAAAGGTAGAAATGCGCAAGATGAAAAATGCTACAGAAAACAAAAAGAACAGCATAAAAGTGCAGGGAAGGGATATGTTGCTCTGTGAGGTTTGAAAGTGAAGAAAACGGTGAGGAAGCCAAGCATGGTGTCTCACGCCTTTAATCCCAGCACTTGGTGGGCAGAGGCAGGTGGATGTCTGTGAATTAGAGGCAGCCCCATCTACTAAGCAAGTCCAGAACAGCCAAGAGTTGTTACACAGAGAAACCTTGTCTCAAAAAAAAAAAAAAAAGGAAAGTAAGTAAGTAAATAAACAGGGAGGAAAAACAAGGGTGTAGGAAAGGTCCTTCCCAAACAACCTGGAAAAGGAAATCACCTCGGGAGAAACAGAAGGGATGAGAGAGTGTCTGAGGACTCTTGCGAGCAGAAGACGTCTTTGTTCCCTATCATGAGGAACCCAAGGAAGCTGGGTTTCAAGGCAAAGCTTCTCCTCACTACAGTCTCCCCACAGGTTAGGCAAGCACTCTTCGTGGCCTTTGGTTTTCTAAAACAGTGCCTCCTCTATAGCCCAGGCTGGCCTCAAATTCACAATCCTCCTACCTCAGCCTCCTGAGCCCTGGGATTACAAAATGCACCATTTGCCATTATTCTAAAATAATAAGAATGCACTTATTATGTTATGTCTAGTGTGTTTAGGCCTGTGTGCATGCCTGTGCCATAGAGCACATGTGCAGGTCTTTTAAGAAATATATTGCTATGGTCCATTTGTAATATGAGGTGAACTTAAGGTTCATCAGTTAGAGATAGCAGGAAGTACGGGGCCCCTCTCTCCCAGCTATTGCTGGCACGGTTTTCTGGTAAGTGGAAAGTTACAAAGTCAACAAGGAAAGAGGAACACCATCTCAAGGCCTCAATTATTGCTTAGACCAGGCTCTGTGTCCTACAGCAATAGAAGGGAAGTGTGGGAAGAGGACAAGCCATGGCCTATGCAAGGAGAGGACAGGAATTCTTGAGATGCAGAGATATTAATAACCATCATCCTGAGCCACATCAGCACACCAACCATTTTTGTCTTTTCTCTGTTTTACCCATTTCTACAGAAATGTATTTTAAAAACTGACTCACTTTCCCAGGTCTCTATAATTTATTATCTTAGTTCTGACAGTCAGAGGACAACTTGAGGTAGTCAGTTCTCTCCTTCTACCATCTGTGTCCCAGGGATCAAACTCAGGTCATCAGGCTTAGCCAAGAGAACTTTTACCTGCTGGACCATGTAGCTGGACCATCTAGCTGGCATCTTTGTCACTCCCAAGTTCATTGAGGCTTTTACAGTCCAGAAGACAACCTTCCCAGACCCTAAGTCAGTTTCTGCCTTGGAGCTGAGCATTCAGTGAGGCTAAGTTTACAACTTCTGAGGAAGAAGCATCTAAAGAAGAGTTCTCTGTGTCAAATAAAACACCCTCTGAGGACTGTTAGTGGTGGAGCCATGTCTAGTATGTCTGTGCCTCTGTTGCAGTTCATGAAACCGAACATGTATGTGAACTTCACAGCTCAAAGTCTGCAAAACTCCAGAGCCACTAGACCTGACAGTTGTCTCTCTTTAAACCAAATGGCTGCTGTGGTCAAAAATATCTCCCCTCTGCCAAGCTTCCTGTTGCTCACCCTTTGGCTCCAAAATAACAAGCAGCGGCTTGGCAGTGACGTCACTACCACTGTCACTGCCTGCAGGGCACTCACATGCCAACTATATTTAAGGCCCAGGCTTCATGTCAGTGACATGGAAATTGCCACCTTGTGAGCCGAACTGTACTAGAAAGTTTTGAAAAATTGTTCTCTGTGAATAAGCAGGTCGCATATGCTGCCGTCTCTCAAGACAGAGGAAGAGCCAAGGGGCCAGCAGCAAGGCACTCCAGCTCTTCTCGCTGTTTCCGTAGCAACAACATCTTCACCAATCGGGTCACCTGTTCAGGGCTCTCTGTTATCCCTCCACGCTGCTCTGTCATTTTAACTCTGTCCCCTGGACCTTCCCTACGTCCCATTAGGCAAGGCAGCTGATGGAACAGTGGCCAAGTCCCCAGTGCATAATTAGCACAACCTGTTAATGAGGCCGGTTCATATCTCTTGGTGCCTGCTTCTGTGCTCAGGTGTGGGAGAGAACATTCCAGATACAACGCTCCCACTCCTCCCAGAACAGCTGCAGACTCCTCATGACTTGATGAACTGCCTACCTCTGGTGCAGCTTTTGTGGGAGAACATCCGTAGTGGGTACTAACGCTCTGACGTTTGCCCATGTAACGTGAGCACGTGCTTCCAAAGGTACAAATACAACATCCTGCTCCTCAACAAAGCCCGAGCCTAAGAAAAAATTTTAGATGCAGCAAAGAAACAAGCAACCAAACATCACATGGCTTTCTCCATCACCTATGATTGCTTGAGCAATGCCTAAGGCACTCCTGCCCTCCTCCCACCATACTAGGGTCCATCATTTTCAAGAGAAGGAATACCCGGAAAGCCCACGCTGGCCCTAAAGTACCAGAGGGCCGCACTGCTCCTTTTGTTTGAGAAGAAAGTTGTGTGTTTCTCAGCTCAGGAGGCAATGTTCGTGTGTTTGGCCTCTCTCCACCTCCTCCCACAGAGGGAACCTCATCCACCTCCACCTTCTAAGACACAAGAGCAGGAGCCAATCAGAGGTGAGCCAGGCAGTACCAGCATAGGCCTCGGGGAGTGGCCTTAGGAGTGGTCCCTCCTAACTTCCCTGGAGCTAAGAAAGGTATGTAGCCTGTTCCACACAGAAAAGAAACAGAGGAACAGAGACCTACAACACAAGGATCTTAGTTTCAGCTGTCACCTGCTCTCATATAAGTGGGTGTAGGCTCAGGACTTACTTGGCTGGAAAGTACCGCAAACAGTGTGACATACCACACAGATTCAGAAGTGACGGTGAGCTGGGTCCACTCACACCCTGCTGTGAAGGGATTGTATTAATTTGCTTTGCATTACTGCAGCACAACAATGAAGTGACCTCACTTTATAAAGCTAAGAGGTTTATTTAGCCCACAGTTTTGGAGGTCCAAGATGAACAGCCCCATTGACTGACTGACTGACTGGCCTCTGGCCATGGCCTCATGTCAGATGGTATCACAATCACCATCTCTGTAGCCCTTGTGTTTAGTTTTTAAGGTTTGAGGTGGGTTTTTTTTTTAAGATTTATTTCATTTTTATGTAATATATCTGTGTGTATGTATGCACACATGCCTATGGGTGCCCTCTCAGGCTGGAAAGAGGGCATTAGATCCCCTGGAGCTGGAGTTACATGTGGCTGTGAGCAGCCGTGTGTGCACTGGGAACAGACTCCAGTCTTCTGCAAGAATGGCAAGTGCTTTCAATCATTTAACTATTCCATCACAATTCTGGTTTGGAGGTTTTGGAGGAGAAGGCTGGTTTTGTTTGGTTTGGGGTTTTTGTTTATTTATTGTTGTTTTTTTGCTTTTCTTTTTTGTTTTTGAGAGAGAGGGGATAATGCTACATAGCCCAGGGTGGTTCAAACTTACTATATAGCCCAGGCTGGCCTAGAATTTACAATCTTCCTACCTAAGACTCCTGGTGCTAGGATTAGAGGTGTGCACTGCTGGGCTAGTTAATCACATTTTAAAGCAAGCAAGTCAGCAGTTCATGGGTAGCTTCCTGCTACCAGAGTCAAGACAGACGGAGGTGGGAGGGAGTCTCTACAGAGCTACCTTAGTCCACTTCAAGGGCAGCTCCCTCACTGAGGCAGCACCTCCCAGCAGGCCCCTTCAAGGTCCCATATCATCTCCCAGCACTACCATGCTGGGGAACCAGCTTCCTACATATAACTACTAGTGGGAAAAACTCATGAGCCTTTATAAATGCTCAGACCTTCTATCACCGGAATTCTACTCTAGGAATTGAGCCGAAGGAAATATTTTTGGAAAAAAATAACAAAGGAATGGCTTTATGAAAGCGGAATGCTGGCGACACACTCTAAGAACTCAGGAGGGAGTAAAGAAACAGTGAGATAAGCAGGACTTTGTTCAAACACAGCTGCGCCCCTGTGGCCGGTGCTGATGCTGACAAGGTTGACTTCTTCAAAGCTGCTGTACACTACTGGATCAGACTCTGTGCTGTGAAAGGAGTATGTACCTAAGAACATAAACAATAATTTATAATTTACATGTACATTTGTGTGTATGTGTGTGAATACGTGTGCCACAGAGCACTGTACAGGTCAGAGGACAACACGTGAGAGTCGGCTCCCACCTGTGAGACCCAGGAATCAAGCCCAGGGCACCAGGTTTGACAACAAGCTCCTCTACCCACTAAACCATCTTGCCAGCCCCTCCAAACAAAAACTAAAGCACTAGCAGAGACTGTGAGCAAGTGGGTGTCTTTAGGAAATCCATTCTCACCTGTAAGGACTATCAGTGACACACACCTTCATATGCTGGGGGCAGGGGAGGGGGCTACTTAAACATGATCTGAAATCTGCATCAAAACAAAAGAAAATATAAAACACATGACTGAAATTGCAACACACAACTAACGGTGGTAAAATAAGTTTGAAAAATGGACTTAATGGACTAGGAATAAAGATAATGATCCTGTCAGGTCCATGGCATGTAGGACTTCTCCCTTCTGGGGTTATTCCATGGTTTTTACAATTGAAAAATTTTTACAATTGTTTTTAAAACACAGAAATCAGAGCCTTTTCAAGAAATACCACTGGCCAGAGACAGCAGCATTGTACTCTAGCCATGCATGACAGCACACACCTATAATCTTAGCCCTGGGAAAGCTGAAGCCAGAGGATCCGAGTGAAGGCCAGACCAGGCCGTATAAAGAATTCCAGCACAGACACATGTGTGCATTTCTAACCTGGGAGTATGCAATTCAGTGTTGAGGGGCTGAAGCATGAGCAGGCTCAAGTTTACATACAGATCAGTAAACAAACAAAAAAGACCTCCCTCAAGCTGCCTATAGCTTACTTGAAACTAAAATCTTAAGCAAAAATAAAACATGCCAACACTCCCAAAAGAAACTAACAATATCAAATTGACTCTCCATTTGGTTCTGAAATAAAAATACCAAACGCCTTTACCTTCCTGGAATGGGGGCCAGTGAATGTCCCCTGGAGGTCACCAGCAACCTCAGCATCCCCTGGAGAACCTTGGAAGTGCCCACTATCAGCTCAGCCTGCTGCAGCAGAAAGAGAACACTCCTCCATCCCCAGGTACCTGGCAGTACATTAAGATCCAGGCACCAGTTGTCAGTCTTTGCTACAGGCCAGAATTACCTGTGTGCAGTTTGGGTCTCACCTCCAAGAGTCTAACTTAATTAGTCTGGAAGGCCGCCTAGACCTAATAGTTCTATAAGCTTCCCCTGGTGACTGAAATGTGCAGCCAGCGCTAAGCATCATGTTTAGCTCTTCAGCCACAGAATTCGTTATTAGAACGTTAGTTATGTTTGAGCAACATCAAGCTAGATGAACTCCAGAGAATGACTGTAGCCTTGAGGTAGAGGGATAAATTACTTTCATGGTGCCAGCTCTGGCTAAGGACATCTGCAGGGGCCTCTGACTGGCACATTTCAGCACTAGCTCTTGCATAAAATGTACAAGGACAAGACCATTTCACCTTGGCTTTCCATGGGAGAAACACTAGCCAAAAAGTGGCCATCTGAGACCGCACATCCACAAGGGGCAGAGGCTCCTTTGTGAACAGGTATTTCCTTAAAAGGGTGCCTGAGGTGCCTCACTCCACATCCTAGTCTCAGCTTGAGCTGACAATGGTGTCACACACTTGTAATCCTGGAACTTTAGAGGCTGAGGCAAGGGGATTCTGAATTCAAGGCCAGTCTAGGCTATACCCTAAGTGCAAGTCTGGGCATCAGGAGGTCCTGTATAAGTTCATGCTTTCCTACCACTGTCCTGGCCAATGTAGAACAGAGTCGGGTTCCTATTATAAATGGCTTCTCATTTATTTCTTTTATATAAACCATAAACTAGCTTCCTAAATCACTATGTGTTATATGTAGATTATATCAGCTATGTTATGTATGTGTTATATTAGCCATGGACTATTTTAGGGGTGTCACCAAGTATGTTGGAACAGCAAGTCTGCTAGAATGAAGTCCAAAGATGGCAAGATAGACAACTAGCAAGGTCACTAGAAGTCATGGTTTGTGAGACAGAGATCACAGAAACCGACAAGAGAAGAGGTACCACAGGGTGCTCAGACCCCTATCAGAGTCTCAGTCAGATTCCACCATCAGCTGTCGGCCCCAAGCCACTCCAAAGTCCATTCAATTTGGAACATCTAAAGAACCTAAATGTGATGGAGGAATCATAATGGGAAGTCCACAATCACTGCTGCCCATCAAGGGAGGTCCTCTTCCAGCCCACACAACACACTCTTGCAGTTCAAATAAGGAAAAGATGCATGGATACAGGGAGCATGTAAGCCAGGCCCCAGAGCAACAGTGAGGCCTGCCTGCTGCTGGGGAGATGAGGTGCAGGCCCAGCCGTGGTCTCTAACGGAACCTCTAGTCACCAGGAGAGAAGATTAAACCTGATAATGAAGCCAACCACAAGAAAAAAAGGAGGGAGAGATGCGGAGAAGCGGGTCTCCATGACCCCTGGCCACTCCACTGCCCTTCTGTAGAGTGGCTTTGAGTGGGCTTCTGTCATCCATGCATGCATAACAGCTCTCACTAGCTAGAACTAAAGTGGAAGGTTGAGGGATTTCAGGAAAGTCCCACTACCCAAAAGGTCTTGGGACAAGTAACAAGTAAGTCTAAAGCCTCCTTTGGACTGAACTGTGACGACAGAAGAGCACAGCCGGCACTTCTCAGTGACACTGAGGCCAGCGGTGGCACCATCCCTAACCCAGCAGCCACTTCCCTCCCTCACCTAACCAACTTCACTGAGCACCTACCTTGTTTCAGGCATTGTGTTTGGGGCAAAAGAGCGCTGCCCTTCCCTCAGGACGCCTTCGGCCTAAATTTGAGGACTTCATGACAGCACACCATCACTGCCGGTAGGAACTGTGCTCAGCAATGTTGGTACCGCCTGAACAGCGGGGAGAGATACCTTCTGTAGAGACCAATGTTCTTTTTTTTTTTTTTTTTTTTAAGGTTTTTCAAGACAGGGTTTCTCTGTGTATCCTTGACTGTCCTGGACTCATTTTGTAGACCAGGCTGGCCTTGAACTCACAGAGACCCACCTGCCTTTGCCTCCCAAGTGCTGGGATTAAAGGCGTGGCACCGCCACACCTGGCTCCGACAGATGCTCTTAAAGTGACAAGAAACAGAAAACCCAACTCCGATTTGCTTCAAGAGCAATGGGGATCCACTAGCCCACACTATGAGCAAGTCCAGAGAGGCCTTCAAGAGCAGAATGACCCAGCAGCCCAGTGTATCCTGAGACCTAGCTCTCTTACCCACCTCTCCCCATTTCCAGCTGCTGCATACCCCTCACCCTAAGGCTGTCTTCCCCCATGAGAACACACGAGCCAAGCAGCTCTAGCTTTCACATCACAACAGCACGTTATCCAGAGGAGAGAGCCATCCAATGTGCAAGGGTTGATCTCCCTCCACAGTTCTAAAGGTCCAGTCACATCTCCATGGCAGAATTAGACTGCATGCCATTTATGAAACAGGTCCAATTCCCTGAGGTAGTCATGCTTGGAAGGAGATGGGATTACTTTGACCACATTAGACATGCTGAAATTGAGCTGGGGCCTGGTAGAGATCAGTTTCTGCCCCCAACCAAAGGGGTGGAGGGTGGCTAATGCCACTCCTGGGTGTCTCTGGGAGAATGAGCCCAGAAGACTGACTTGAGAGGGTCCACCCTGAATGTGGGTGGTACCACTCCAAGGGCTGTGCCCAGAGAGAAAATAAAAGGGGAGAGGAGACACTGAGGCCGGCAGAAGCATTCTCCCATCTCTGCTTCCTGGCTTACCAGGCAGTGAGCGGCTGCACCCCACCATACAACTCTGGCCACAATGGAATGAACCCTCTGAAATCAGTAGTCAAAATCTTATGTTGGGGCCCCAGAGGAACTGTCATGGAACTGGTGAGAGAAGCATGTTCAAACCCCAGAGATCCCAAACTTGAGATGTTTGAGATCGCATCCTGACAGCGGGAGTGGGACAGCTCCCTCCCTGTTTTCCATGCCTGCTTCATTCAGAGCAGTAATCCAAGCGACCTCCCACCAGGTGGCCACAGCCAGGTCCCCAGCACCTGGGGTTCTTCCCCATGTAAATAGAGCATGGCTGGCATCTTAGACTCAGTCAATAGAATGCATTCACCCCCTAAATCCTTCCCACGGTTCATGAACCCTCATTCATCCTGGAATAGAGACACACACAAGCTGATTCATTAAATACAGTCTAAGCTATTTTAATATCGTCTAAAATAGTTGTAACATTAAAGTCACTGGAGAATGCTTTATCCAATCTAGGCGTTCCCTAATGGATCAGAATCCTGGAGAACCACACCCATTCCAGACTCAGCTCACTCACTCACAGCCTGGTGTCTGGCAGCACCCTGCACCTTGAGGAGTGACGGAACCCAGAACCGCAAGGTATTTGGTCAGAGCAACAAGTAACCAATAGAGTACAGTAAAAACTAAGCTTCCTTGCTGCCCCTTTAAGACACAGAAGGTTTCTTTTGCTTTACAGAACAGATCTCAGCTATTCCTCCAGAGCACCTTCGTTTGTTTTGTTTCTTAGGACAGGGTCTCACTACGGTAGCCTCAGTGGCCTCAATATGAATGCTGGGGTTCCAGGCATACACCAGTACACATGGCCAAAACATGCTTCTTTTACCAAAATGATCAGTGAAAGAGTGCCATAGAATGGTAAATTTCCTCCCTTCTTAAAACTCATGTAAATGTTTCCATCTTAGCTTTTGTCTTTTGGGGTCAATGCTGGGTGTTGAACCCATGGGCTTATTTATTATTAACACATGGCCTTAGGACATTATCTTAAGTAGTTGCTACTACTTCACCAGCAGCAAAGCCTTACACATGCTTGCCTCCACTTCTTGTTTCCATGGAAGACAGACGTTCCTAACCAATAACAGCAATCTTTTCCACTTAGCCCGGATGAGAGTACTGGAATCCTTAACCAGATCCAAAGATTTGGCTTTTCCTGTCAAGTGAGTGTTCAAACTGAAAAGATGGCAGTGATGAGGCCCAGGCCCTCAGTCCCAAGGCTACCCCTCTTCCATGACAGGCTCAGTGTTCCCTGTACTTGGCCTTCTCAAGTCTGAACATTTGGATCATAATAAAGCACCATCAGTCTTAGGACGAACGGACACTAAAGAAATACATTGCCCTAGTCCCAGAGAACAGAGTCTGTAGTTCTCCTATGACCAGGCAAAGCTAGAACCTTCACAGACTAAGTGAGGTTCAAAGCTTTCACTGAAAGCCAAAATCTCCCAGGGGTGCTAGACAGAGGATCTGAGCAAGGCTCCGAGGTCCCTGGTCTATCCTTCCTGGGAAGGCCTATGCCTTATAGGCTGTGCCATGTGGACCTCATTCTCACAAGTGAACATCATTGTGCAAGATCTCACTGGCCACCAGCACAACAGGAACAATAAACAAGAGGGTACACGCTGGCCAGGCAGGGATGAAAGAGCAACAGCCAGGGAAGCTGATAGCCAAACGGAGGTCAGTGTCAAAGGCTCCAGGATGCTCTGGACAAAGGATGAACCCCAAGACCCAAGTCAGCCCCAGAATCCAGAACTACCCACAGCCAAGGCACCAACCAAGAAGGAGGTTCAACATGCTGAGCCATGCAGGGCCTAGAGCTATGCTAGGTGACAAAGAGACAGTTCCATTACACCCAGGCTGGTATGGTTGATTCTTTACACCCCAGCTGGGATGCGCAGGGCTGTGTAGCACTGGGAGGTGGAGCCCAGCTAGGGAAAGGGTGAAGGAAAGCCTGAGCTCAGCCCCACATCTGCTGCTGACATGAAGGAACCCACTCAAACTCCTGCGCCCTCTCGACCCCACTATGATGAACTGTAAAACCAAGCCACAGTAACCCCCCCCCCCCAGTACTCATCAGATACTCGGTCATAGCAAAGACAACACCACCTCAGAGAAGTATTACATCACACCTCCCAGCATGCCAATCAGGGAGGAAACATCCACATGCATTGCCTGCCCCAGTCACCTGGCGGGGCTATTGGTCATGGCCGTCTACTCCACCAAGGATGAAGTACGCTTTCCTATTCCCTTCCCACCCCTTCCCAGATGCCACATATGCCTCTGTGTGGAAAGCCTATGGGAGACCACACTGGAGTTAACGAAGGTCAAGGTCAGGGAGAGAACTGCTGGTGTCACCAGAGTACCCAGTTCCAACAACAGCACCTGAAGAGAGTGACTCATTCTTAGACCCTCAGGTTTTGTCTGCCAAAGCATGTCCCTTAGACCCTCAGGTTTGTCTGCCAAAGCACGTCCCTTGGGAACAGATCTGAGAAGTTGAAGGTGAAGTTATGGACTAAGAAGCAGAGTCCTGGTATTGAGTTCTTCCCCACCCAGCTGAAAGGCAGACATAGCAGGACAGGGAGCACTGCCTTACACGAGGAGGATGGGATGATGCTGTGTGCCACCCCATTAAGCCCCTAGAAGAGGAAGAGGAAGAGCTGGAGGTGACAGTGGGCTAGGGGAAGTGTGTGTCACTAGCCTCCTTACAACACAGAGGAGACAAATATTGACAACAGGTCGGGAGCCAGGTACCACAGAGGAGACAGGAAGCAGCTCTCCAAACAATGTTTTAGAAACAATCCACTGTGTTTGTCTTCCTGAATGCCTGCCCACACCCTTGGCAGGTTAACTGTCAAGGGGACAGATAAGCCGAGAAAAAAACACAACCCACTCTGCCCCTACCATACACACACGAACCCTTAGTTAGAACATGTGGTAATGACAAGAGAAAACCAACTACAATCTGGATAAAGTAATAAGGAACACCAGATGAAAAGTGGTTTCAGGAAAGGCTGGACTGAGTATTTCGAGTGCCATTAACAGGTAGAGCTGGCATCCTCTCCCTCTACTCTGTCCTACTACCCAGGTTAGAATCTTCTCTTAAAGGAACAAAGATCCATCAACTCCAGCTTCCCTTCTGTGCAGTCGGGAGTCCTGACCTTGCTCTCAGCACATCAGCTTGCCCATACACCCACCCTTCCTAGACCCCATGATGGCGGACAAGCATGGGTAGCCTGGAAGGGCAAACAGCCACAAGGAAGACTGCTGGTGCATAAGCATCTAACTGGCTAGGACATGGATTCCAGGTATCTGATTCAGTCTCAAGTCGGGGTTTTTGAGAAGGTGCTTCTTGGAAAGTTGGCATCTGAATTAGTGGACTAGGCAGAGCACTGGGTCCTTACCAGGACAACCATCCTTCCACTGAGGTCTCTAACAAAACGAAAGGACCAGGGGAAGGTCCATGCTCTCTCTGCCTGACTGCTGAAGCTGAGGTGGTGCTTTCCTGCCCTTAGGGTCCTAGTTGTCAGGCAGTCTAGACATAGAGCAGTAGCCCCCTGGCTTACAGGCCTTCAGACCACACCTCTGGCTTTCCCAGGCCTCCACTTGAAGACCAGATTAGGAAACTCCCTGGCATCCAAGTCGTATGAATCAATACCTCAAGACACATGACTTTCTGGAAAGGTACAGACATGCTGTTGCCTTTGCTTTTCTGCAGGGCCCTGTGGCCTCAGAAGGAAGCAGAAGCCTGGTGACGGTGATGGGCAGCCTTTGAGATGGGCTCCACTGACCCTGGCTCCTGGTGGTCATACCCCAGTGTCATTCCCTCCCATACTGCGAGGGAAGCTCTGTGTAACCTCAAAGTACAGCATGCTCTCCAAGGTGACAGACACCCCAAGACCTCCATCTGAGACATGCTCATTCTCTACAGGAGCCACCCATCACACTGTGAATAGCCTACAGAAGCCTTCTCATTAGAGACCCAAGGCCTCTTGTCAGCCAGACAGACACAAGCAGGACAATGGGCCCCTAGTCCTAGTCAAGCCTTCATACACCAACTCTAGCCAGCAACTCAACCTCTACGTCCTGAAAGACCCTTGCCCATTCTCAGACTCCTAGCTCATAGAAATCATGGAAAATTGTAAATGCTTACTGTTTCAGGACACCAAGTTGGGAACAGACAATTTGTCACACAAGAGACAGCTAACACAATAAGCAGAGACAGAAAATGTTCTGAGTGACCCAATGACCTTGACCCAGCTCCCTAAATTCCTGTGTAGGAAACTCAGTCTCTGACACAGCAATGCTGAGAGGTAGCTATTAGGAAATGACCAGGGGCTGGAGAGATGGCTCAGCAGTTAAGGGTACTTATCACTTTTGCAAAAGGACCCAAGTTCAGATCCCAGCACCCATGTGGAGGTTCATAACTGTCAGGAACTCCAGTTATAGGCTTCCAGTGACCTCTTATGGCCTCCATAGGCACTAGAAGTATACACGTAGTGCACAGACATACAAAAAAGCAAAATATTCAGACACATAAAAATTAAAATAATTTTTTAAAAGAACTGATCAGGTTACAAGGGCTCTGCCCTCACCCGTGGCTTAGCACTAAACTTGCTTGTCACAAAAGCAGACCAGCTGGCTCTTCCCTCACACTCTCCGTGATGTGATACCTTCCATCATGCTCTGACACGCCAGAAGGCCCGGCAGGTACAGCCCCTCAGCACTAGCCTTCCCAGATTCCAGACTGTGAGGCACTGATTTCTGTGATGCTCTGCTACTGAAAGACCAGAGACTGAAACATTTCCTTCAAAGGGACTTCCCATGTAAATTTAGTCTCTTCCTCTCTAACATCTGTCTCCCAGCTGGAAGCAAGGCAATCAGTTATTGAGAGAGCTGTGATTTACACACCGTTAGCTGTACCTGATTATAATGCCACCCATCAGGAGTGAGTGGCAGCGGGCGCCATGAAAGCTCTGCACAAGTTACATGCTCGTGGTCCTTGTTGAACCACAGCAGATGATGAAAGTCGTTAATTTTGAGCAAAAGGAATAATCAAATGCTGAATGTGCTCAGTGTATTTTTGTTTCACCACCATGTACCCAGTAAAACACATGTACACACACATGGACTCTTAGTGTGTCCTTAGAAGAGGCTGTGCTCTTCTGAATCTAATGGAGTCTAGCTTTTCATCCTTCCTGCCTTGTTGCTATTAGAATATACCTTTGATTAGGCAAGGTTTTAGTAGCCTAATTAATAAAAAGTGATGGTAGTTAACAGGTATTACCTATGTAGAAAGTGTATTTACTGAACCAGCAAAACTGGTCTCTGATGGTCTGTTTTTATCTACGTGATAATTTATTGGAGTTTTCCTTCCCCTAGTTTACAACTAAGAAAACTGAGTTAAAACCTCACCCAAAGTCATATAACTAGTTAGGAACAACACCACACCCTGACCCCTAAGCCCAACACCAGAACCTGTACCCTAAACCACTAAGATCCTGCCACCTGACCTGGGGAGTGGGGTTGGGAGTTAGGAGAGGGCGACCAACACACACATGAGCCTCAGACTATGACAATCACTGCCCCAGTGTGACCATGCCACACAGGTCTTCTAGTCCCCAAGTGACAACTGTCTAAGTAGGTCCACTTGCCCACCAATATGGCTAGCTGCTTGGGGTCCCACTTTCTTTTTTAGAATATTTGTCTGTTTTACAGATGTTCTTCCACCTGCAAACTGCCAACTTCCAAGCATCTTAAACAGTTCTTCTTCACAACTGGGAAGTCTTAATATTATAAAACTGTGGTTTCTCTATCCTATGTGCAGGATAAAATGCTCCCTAAGGTTACCATAGCTGAAAAACACTCAGTATAAAACACAGGCACAGCAGCTTACCAAGCATCTCAAGAATCCCACAGCCTCCCTCCTCTGTCCACATCAGGGGATTAAGACCATCCTCTTCATCTCAGATGAGGAAGCACAAACTGGATGAAGCTGAGCAAGTCACCCAGAAACACAATTTCCAGGAATGGAGCCAGGGCTCAAGGCTAAGTTGTCTCTTAACACAAGCTGAATATAGTCCACAAGATGAAGGGGCTGTAGCCCCGCCTGCCCGACACTGATGTTCAGAGCCAGTGTCTCTGAAGACTTAAGTCTTAGAGCCAACAATCACCACAGAGCTACAGTGAGGTCAGGTGAGATGGGAGAGCAGGTAAGGAAACGTGCAATAGGCACCAAGTGCCCTTCTTCGGACGCCCTCTGACCTGGCTCTGATGCCCTGAAGCAGTGGCTCTCCCCCTCCCTAACGCTCAGACCCTTTATTACACCTCCTCATGTGGTGGTGACTCCTAGGCATTAAGTTATTTTTGTTGCTACTTTATAACTGTAGTTTTACCACTGTTATGAATCATAATGTAAACAGCTGTGTTTTCTGATGGTCTTAGGTGACCCCAGTGAAAGGGTCATTCCACCTCTCAAAGTGTTATGACCCATAGGTTGAGAACTGTGCCCCAGAGACAACATGTTAGGATGCAAAGGGGAGAAGTTCAAGGAATGGACTGTAGACAAGATCACGACTGCACTGAATTATCGGTGCATGAAATCACCGCAGCACCTAACTCTGGGTGTCTGGCACAGCCTTGGGCATGCTTCTCCCTGTCTTTATTCAAAAGCAGTTTAAAAAAACCACCGGTGTTACAGTTTTAGTATGACATGTTCCCGTGTGTTTTAGTACAGGATCCTCAGGTGTGGCCATGATTGGGGAGGGAATGGGAGCTTTGGAATACACGGCCTAGGGAAGAGAAGTGGGTCTTGAGGATGATACCCACTTCTGGTACCAGTGTGATTCCTCTGCCTGTCTGCTGTGGTGATGTAAGCAGCCACATTACCATTCCACATCCATGTCTTCTCTGAAAGACAAACCAAAATCCCCTGAAACCATGAGACAGAATCAGCATCCCTTCCCTGCTCAGCTTCTATTCTGTGTTTGGTCACAGCGACAAGACAAGAAGCAAATACAGCTAACCAGCTGCTCATATCTAAAATGGGAAAACTGAAAATGACCTAAATGCCAAAGTGACCAATTAGTGTGGCCAATTTAATACGCTACATTAATTCAATGAAGAATCACACACAGGTCTACAAAAAAAAAAAAAAAAAAAAAAAAAGGCTAACCTCAAAACTGCTTTTACAGAGAAAAATGGAGGAAAGAAGTAAGGTGAGAAGTGGTGGGGTGTCAACTGTGAGAGCAGCGGATGAAAGGACGCCACAGGAGAACAAACTCAAAAAAACAAACCTAGATGTCTTCATGGGAGTTGAGATTTTTAATTCATAATATTTTATTTAATAAGATAAAAGCAACATCACAGAAAAAAACAGTGGCTCCTAAATAAAACTAATATTTGTAGTTAGGCTTAATAATATTTGTAATTAGGCTGGGCATGGTGGCGCACACCTTTAATCCCAGCACTTGGGAGGCAGAGGCAGGTGGATCTCTGCGAGTTTGAGGTCAACCTGGTCTACAAAGTGAGTCCAGGACAGCCAGGGCTATACAGAGAAACCTTGTCTCGAAAAACCAAAATAATAATAATAATAATATTTGTAATTAGAGAAGTGCTACTGAAAAACAAGCCAACAGCCTCATTTTTCTCCTGTGAAGTTATGGGATCCAAAACTTTGCTCCCCTGCAATCATTCCTGGGAGCAGCACCATCTCCCACAGCGCGGTGAGGCCCGTGCAACTCAGCACCTGTGAAGGACACAGCCTGCACATGCCTCCACTTGGACCAGCCAATCCAGGACCACTTCCAAAAAGCACACTCAAGCGGGAACACAATGGCAGGCACTGGGGTTATGCGTTGGAAAGTATCACAGAACACCAAAAACCTCCTTAGTGTCCCGCTATTGGCAGAGTGGTTAAGCTTATCCTATTGCAGTCAGACCAGAACAC
Organism: Lophiomys imhausi; assembly: GCA_907164525.1. Lineage (NCBI taxonomy): Eukaryota > Metazoa > Chordata > Mammalia > Rodentia > Muridae > Lophiomys > Lophiomys imhausi. The sequence goes on along the minus strand of CAJQZJ010033039.1, from coordinate 1,122,265 downwards.
ATCAGGGGCTACTAGGAGGAGGATGGCAACCTTGGCACAGCCACACAGAACCCTGCCTGGGATGTAGCGTGAGTCCTGTAGGAAAGAGGGAAGGAATACTCATGCATACAAACATCTGCCTCATGCACATGGAGCATCTCTGGATTGCTTAGTTACGACAGCAGGATGCAAACTGAGTGGCAGAAAAAAAACGAGAATACCCAACAGTTAACCTCCTGATTTTGAAAAACATGCATGTGCGTCACTCATCCAAAGAAGTACACCACCAGGTAAAAATGCATGAATGTAACTTCCTTTGGTATTCCCTTCCTGTTTAATTAAAAGTGTGAGTGAGGTGTGGTGGCACATGCCTGTAACCCTTGCACTTGGAGGCCAAGGCAGGAGGATTCCACGTTTGGGGCCCACCATGGCTACGTACATAGCAAGGCCTTTCCTCAAAGCCAAACAGAGAAGAAGGACCATGTGGACCTGGGGCTACACACGCTTCCTCCCTACCCCTTGCCCTGACTACCTTGCCAGCGCCTGGACCTTCATGCTGTGGTGCTCCTGCTGTTCTGTCACCTTCCTCTTCAAGGCATCCACCTCTTGCCGGAGAGCGGCTGAGTGCTCCATCTCACCATCCAGGAGACTCCGCAGTGACCTGGAAAAGAGGGTCCCATAGTTCAGAGGCTGTCCATCCATTCCACCCACAGAACAACGCAGCTCTTAACCCAGATCAAGTTTCATCCCTGCCCACAGGCTCCACACAAACTACAGTGCAGTTCTCACCCACCTAAGCTGATGTTAGCAGACTGCAAACAAAAGCCAAGAGCCTGGGAGTGACAATAGCCCTGAGTGCAGGACAGACACCTGTGGTCAGACTCTGGGTCTTTGCCCCAGACAGCTGAGGTCAAGTAAAACAAGGAGCTGGTAAATGCCAGGGAGGTGCTTTTGAAGACTCTCAAGTCAAAGGTGCAGTGTGGTAAACAGAAGTTCTGACACAGACTCAGTGGGTAAAAGACCTCACAAATGAAGGACTACTCTGCAGAAAAAACACAGACTGCTCGCTCGGATTCCGTGACAGGCATCTCATCCTGCTCCCGCCGCTTCCCAGGGACAGCTCCCTACCACCTCCATGATAAGCTAGTGTGCAAGGCATGTTATGATATTCACTAGACACGGCACAGGCTAAGCTAGCATGTATGGCACTCTATGGACTACATGTTAGCACAGCATTGCCTTATATTCCTAAACTTCTTTTAGCATTTTAGCATGCCCATTTGCATATACATTTCTTGTCCCCAGAAAATGAGCAGGTGGAGCAGCTCTAGGAAAGATCATGTTGCCACCCTAAGGTGACCACACATGGTTTCTGCTACACGGCTGTTTCTAGAAAACCAGCTGTGGTATCTTTACAGGTCACGTCCAGGGGACGCCTGCTGTGAACATCAAGATGTTTCAGACACACCAAGCCCCACAGCGCCCCACCACACCAAGCTCTCCAAGAGCTTGGAGAAGATCCCCCTCCTGGAGCATGCCATCCCCTGACAGAAACATCCTGGGGGATTCTGTCTGGGAAGAAGAAATCAGCATACAGTTGCTATCATTCTTCACAAGGGAAGACAAACCCATGGCTTGTTCTAAGAGAACTGCTCCAGCTGGAGCAGGGACATGAACCTTACAGCGGCAAGAAGCCTCTTTGCTGAGAGTTCATGTTAGCTGGAAGTGGAGCTGTCTGCACCCCTTCTAATAAGAGCCTCTTCTGTGTTAAAAATGCTTCCTCACCTTCAGATGTCTCCATAAAGGACAAAGAGCAGTTTATCAGCTATACCCGAAATATGGTCTAAGAGAGAATTATGACTGCTGTCATCTGTAAAGGACAGCAGGGTGACCTGAACACACATGGGAACCTCCACCCTTCACCTCCCTGAGTCAGGAAGCCTACTCGTGCCCACAGGCTCTTGCAAATAACCTCAGTCAAGCCTGCCACTGGCCACCCAAGCCTCAGCACAGACTATAGTGGAGAGAATGGTCAACTTCAAACGGTGGCAACTAATAGAACCCAGTATGGATTTCAATAGGGAAGGAAGAAAAACATTAAGAAAACACTTTGTCTCTTGGAGGGCACCACTAAATTTTGGCCAAATTAAAAAAATCTAAATGTCATCTTGCTCCAAGTAACCCCAATTTGAGTGGGACTGGAACACAATATAGACCCTCAGTTAAAAGTAACTGCAAGGGAGTTTTATGGGCAGGTAGTTGAACAGAAGTGGTATGGCATTTGCTCGTGAGGTGACAAAGCTATTCTAAAATTGACCATGGTGATGGCTGTACATATCTGAGAATATACAAAAAAAAAAAACACTGAACTGTGGGTATATGGATCATATCATTAAAGGCTGCTCTCCCACATTCTTCTTGTTGGAAGGTGGCACCATGATTATTGGTTTTCCATCCCTTGCTTATGCGCAAATCACAGCAAATCTATTAAAGTGGTCCATTCCAGAAAAATAAGAAATCTGTTAAGATCCCAACACCCATGTCAGGCAACGCAAAACGGCCTGTAACTCCTGCTTCATAGAGCATCTACTCCCTCTTCTGGCCTCCATAGACAGCCATAAACACACACACACACACACACACACACACACACACACACACACACACA
>CAJQZJ010033039.1:1106907-1119608 GCA_907164525.1 Lophiomys imhausi | reverse complement strand
ACACACACACACACACACACACACACACACACACACACACACACACACAAGAATTTAAAGTACTAGTAGGTAAGAAGTTGCCAGTCACAGCTATGGCAACAAGGCACCATTCTCTCCACCACTCGTGTCAGAATATCAGAGAAAGAGACAGTGGTGACATCACAGTACCCGTTCTCTTCTTCCAACTCATCCTTTCTGTTCATCATGGCCACGATGGCTTGGCGTAGTTCATCTGAAGGAAGAAAGCAAAGGCAACATTTATGAGCAGATGGTCCCTGCTATGCCGTCTGTCCCCTTGCCTCTCTATCGTACATGCCATTATAGATGGCTTGTCTAAGGAAGTTCCCTGTTTCCTGACAAAAATCCTTTTACAGCCCCAGAGAGACCTGATGGACTCAACTGTCTCCTTCACCCACCATGCAAACAGAAGGACAAGGAGAGATGAGAACTATGTGTGTGTTGGGAGAAAGGGTGGGTATGTTCCTGGGAGAACATACTCAGCTTGCAATTTTTGAGTCCTTTCACAAGTCTCTGTTCCTGGACAACATCTGTTGTGAACAGTGATTTATTGCCTCTTACAGCTGTTTATCAGCCCAGAGAGCAGACCAGGTAGTACCGAGATCCATGCTTGCATAAAGACAGTCCATCAAGGTTAGTGGACATCTGGCTCTCCTACAATTCCTTCTGAGGTTAGCATAGAGCTGACATAGGACTATGTTCAATACACAGTGCATACATCCTGCACATACTCGGGAAGCCACTCTTCATTCAAGGATAGGGAAGGACAATATGCATCCACACTTCCTAGCTCCATCACACATATCCACTGGTACTGTCCACATGCTGACAGCATGGCCAGACCTGTGCTGCATCTCAAGAGCTAGAGAAGACAATGTTGTTTGGTTTATCTGCTTCCTTGATTTCCCCTATGGTGGCTGCTGGGAAGCACAAGGTCCAAATAACATTTCTAGTAGCAGTCTGTGACTATGTCCAGAACCAGCTGCCTGGGTCCAGGTGATGAGGTCACCACAGGGGTGCCCAAAGGCTCAGTATCCAGGTTTGTGTTTTAAGACCAGAGGCACTGATGATCTAGCAAATTTCCTCAATTTTAAAGTCTTTCATAATACAAAAAGTAGCTAGAAAATGGCTTCCCATAAAAGTTATTAATAAGAATTAACAATAACAGGAAGAGGGTGAGACTGAGGAACAAGAGGAAGGTTATGAATCTGTGGCCCAATCAAGAAGCCCTGAGAAGCAGAAAGGAGGCCCTAGGATAGTAAGGCTTAGGGCAGGAAGCAGGCAGGACTGAGCCACTCAACACCCAGTCACACTGCCTGGAAACACAATAGCCTGGGGCCACATTCATTCACTCATCTACCAAGAGCACACTTAAATTCAAGTACCTTCCCAGGGAAAGAGCCAGGACCTTCCAAGGAAGGTTCCTAAAGGAGAGTAACAAGTCCACCCCACGTGCAGTCAATTCAGTGAGGTCTTCCTTCCGATCTGGCCCTGGCCACTAGGGCCCCTGTTCAGAGCCTCACTCCCGAGTCCCAGCCTCTGTGTGGCCTTCCTTCAGACATGAGGGGAGCATTGCCCTTCTCACCTCCTGGAAGCCAGAAGCACCAGATGAGACTGAGAGAGGGGTGGCTCTGAGGCAGAGCCTCTCACAGGCTGCAGCAGGAAACAAAGAACTCAAACTGCTGCTAGCACCTAGAAATGTATTCTAATTGATAAACCTATAGAGGGAAAATAAAGCACATAATTTATCCCCATTCCACTGTGGTCATGAAGGGAAATAAAAACCAGATTCAATGTTCTGTCAACCGCAGGCAGGATAAAGCACTCTGGGCTCAGTCTTCAGATAAGCCAGGCCAGTACTGTGGGCATAGGCTTGGCTACTCTTCTACTCCAGGACCTGTGTGGATTCTGAATTTTCCTCCAGGCTTTCTTCCCCATTAGGCCTGAACCGCACATGAGAAAAGAGAATGGGTGCTCACAGTTGCCATCTGGGGCTGGAAGGCACAAGGTCTCCTAATTCATGATCCTGCACTGTCTGCCAGCAGCCCTGTCTGCCCTCCTCTCCACTCTGTAGCAACACAGCTGGTTGGCACTCATGTGTTGGACTCAAGGTGGGGCCAGAGTGCAACAGATAACAGAGGGCACCTCCACCACCAGGCACTACCACACTGACAAGCCCTCAGTCCCTCCACGCTGCTCCGCCCCTCCCAGAGGGCACAGCTCATCAACCTGAACTCAACCCTCAGCATGCATGCCCAACACCCTCCGAACTTGGCCACAGTGACAGCATCAGCTGGCCTAGAGGCCTCCTAAGGGGCTCTCCAAATAATTCTGACTTCATTTTTGTTGCCCAACCCATGGTCAGACTTTCCTTTAAGATGCAAGTTATTACCCTGAGATGTTATCCCATAGATTTGCTGGTCAGAATCCATGTTTCTTCATGTTAAATTCCCCACTTACATCCTATGAAAACCTGAACCCACCTGCCCAGGTACTGGTAAGGATGTGTCTCTTTTGAGAGGCCTCTCTGGCTCCCCTTACCTGGCAGCAGCTACAAGTATGAGACTGTGAGTCACCTTGGTCTTCCTCATGTACATACGGCATGTTGAAAGCAGAATGCATGCCATGCTGCACATCTCGGTTCCTGGGATCCCTTCTCACTGTGCATTTAACCAAGGTGTTTGGATTTGATTCCCAAAAAGTAAGTGGCCAAGGAGGTCATTCTGATCTAACTTCCATACTTCTAAAACCAACAGCAAAGTTCTAAATGACAAATGTCACATGTTTTCTCTCATATGTGGAATCTAGATTTGAATTTGTGTGTGTGTATCCATCCATAGGTGTGTGTGTGTGGTGTGTGTGTGTGATAGAAAAAGACAGACTATGAGAGGAAAGGAAAAGAGAAGCAGGGGTGAGAAGGTAACGAATACATGTGACATGAAAGCAGGGGGTGCTATTTCAATAGAGGAAGGAGACCAGCAAAGGGAAAATGTGTGAGGAAAGTATAATGAGATATAATTATGAAAACGGCACAATGAAACTCATTATGTTATATGCTAACAATAAATGAATAAATAATATATATATACAGAAATTCAATGACATTAATAGCATTTTCTATGAAGCTCCAATGCGTCTGCCCAGCAAGCCTTGTTTCTAGTCACAGCCTCCTGTCGAGGGCAATCAGTAACACAGAGCAGGAAACAGATTGTAGCCAGCCCTTTGGAATACACACTGCCTCAAACCTCTACCACCTAGGACGGCAGAAACTGTCGTGGTGAGCAGATGGAAAGGGCAAGAGGAAGTGCAGATATGGATTCTAGAAGCTTCCATTCCAGTGACAGAAGAGAATCCACAGCAACTGGCTACCAACAGGCTGTGGGACCAGCAGTCCTAAGTTCAAACCCCACTCAGCCACTTGTCACGGGCAACCTTGGCAGCCTTCTGCCTTTTCAAACTACAGGAACTGTGCCTCATTCCCCACAGGATGGCTAGTAAAAAGCACAGGGTAGCCATTACAGTCTCTGCAGTAAGGTGCTGACCTCAGAAACCAGCTCGCCACCTGAGTGACATTGTTTAGTGACCTTCTCTGAGAACCTTAAGGATAAAATGGGATCTTAACAATCTCTGCTTCACAAGGCACGGTGGCACACACTAGTAATCCCAGCATTTGGGAGAGATATAGATAGCAGGGTTGAGTTCAATGCCATCCTTGGCTACACAGGGAATTTAGGCCAGCCTGGGCTACGTGAGACCCTTTCTCAACAACAACAAGAACTAGAGAAACCTAGTCACTATCTCACAGAAGTGCTGAAAGGATTAAATGAGATAATGTGCAAATGAGGTGCCTCAAATACATTTAACAGGTATTTCTGATGTCATTTATGCTGGCCTCAGCTGTGGGAAACATGGGATATACCAAACTCCTGTACACCTCCACCCTGGACTATAAAAGGAAACTCTTGAGCATGCTCTCTGCCACAGAGCAGCAGAGCAGGTAAGAGAGTTCCCTCAGGGCCAAACGCCATCCGATGGGCCATGTGGGCAAAGCAGGCCACCAGCGATGCACTACTAGAAGAGACCGGTCAAGCATCTGAATTCTGGCTTCTTGGAGCCAGGAAAGAGGAGTCTGGATACTGGCATCCAACTTGCAGCTGAATGTTACATTCCATGGGCGAGTTTTGAAGACCTGCTTCCCAGAACCACACACAACGCTCAAGCAGTAGTAGCAGCCTCCAGGAACCACAGGAGAGGCTGGCCGCAGCGTGCCATGCAGAAACTGCCATCAAGGAGCAGCAGCAGGACAGCTGAAGCTGATGCGACCCTGCCCTGTCATCCTGGCATGACCATGCTCCTGGAGGGACCCTGCATTTGCACAAACATCAGAGTGACAGGCAACAATCACAAATGCAGACAAAGCAACACTCTGGTGGTGGCAACCTTTTTTAAAGTCCATCACAGAGAGAAGGGCTGTCAGCATCCCTCCTGCCTGTCACAGACTTCCACAGCAGAACAGTGGTAATGGTGAGAAAGGGCATGTGGCCCTAATGCTCTCTGACAGACTCTAATATGAAACTCACTCTTCCAGCTATGCTGGCTGTCCTGTGCCTTCCTGGACAGCAGTGAAGGAATGTAGTTTCCATGTGACTGTCACCGGCCACCAATCTCAAGCACTGTACATGAGCAGAGGCTCTCCCTAATGTGTAACTTCTCTCCACCCCGGTGCAACTCTCTGTTACTCTCTGTCATTGTGAGTCCTGCCTCTTTTCTGAGGCACAATCTTCAGAAAGACATAAAGCAGAGGCTCCGACCCCCAGCCTCTGTGGAGCCTGGTCATGCCAGGCAGTCCCTCTCTGGAGGCTGCAGGGCCCCATGGCCATCTCTCAAAACACTTCCTTGCCTGGCTACAGAAGAGTGAGCTGGAAATGGATTTTCAGTCCAGTCAGACACACAGGAAAATGTCAATTTCAGCCATCAGAAATTGATCTTGGATAAAAAGCATTTTGAATCACTATAACACAAAAGATGGCTTCATCCACAAATGCTGCCAAGTCAAGGAACCATTTTGGAAGCAGAAAACAAGACTTCAAACTCCACTTCTGCTATGGACTGAAATAAATCTCAGGCAGAACAGTACTTAAATATGGGAAATGAAGCAATCAAAACTATAAATATATGAGCAAACATGCCTTCAGTTCTCCTGACATGAAAGCAGAGAAAGGACAGCTGGCCCCACCTTAGTGTCTGCACATCAAGAACCACTGAAACAAACAAGCTTTTCAAGTAGACTCCCCTCTGGGCACCCAGGCCTCAGCCCCCAACCCCCAGAAGAGAGCCACTTTGCCTCTCAGCTTGCTCAGTGGGAGGACCTCGGCTAACCTCTTAGGATGTGGCAGGGCAGTAGAGCCCCCCCCCCCCCCGGCACTCATCCAGTTGTACACTGTCCATGGCTGCTTTCACAACACAACAGCATGCGTGGCCCCCCTCTCTACCTCAACCCTGCCTTCCCCAGTAAGGGATGAGGGAGCCTCTTTGCAGCTATGCATGTGGCCCTGACGCTAAGCCAACCACTGTGGGCCACTGGATGCATCCAGACAAAGAACTAGAGAGGAGTTTGGTAAGAAGGAAAGAGCTGAGCCAGCTATAGTGACCCTCTCCTTTAAACCCAGCACCAGGGAGGCAAAGGCAGACCTCTATGAGTTTGAGACTGGTCTGATCCTTCCCATTTTCCAACCATATCAAGTCTGCTCTCCTTCTCACCTGCCTCTGTGTTTCAGCACATGTTCCTGAAAGGCCTATCTGAACACCAATTTGGAGTTGCTTCTTCTCAAGGTGCCCTCTCCTGGTTTACCTTTGTTCTCTCACTGTGGCAGACCTGAAAATCACGGGCCTGCCTCCAGCTTATTCCCAATCCAGCTCCCAGGCTCCGCACCACAGGCTCCAGCCCATCTATACTTGGAGATACTGCCTGCAACTGAACCAGTCATATAGAATTTTCCCACAATGAATGGGCCATTGTCTATGACTGGAGAGAGAAAGGTAGGTGGAAACAGAGGCAACTAGCTAAAGGGCACCTAGTGCTAAATCAGTCCACAAGGTCCGTGAGCTAAAAGCTCATTTGCCAAGCAGCCAAGTTGGAATTGCTATCCTTAAGGGAGAAATTAAACTGTTTGCTACGGATCTTTAGTGACCAGGTGCAGGGACCTAAATATGACAAATGCAAACTCTGGTACATAAGCTCACCAGTTAGAGGCTTCATTACAAGTCTAGAGAAAAGGTACAGGGTCACACACATGCCAAAACCCTGCAGCCTCACACTGGGGCAAAGCCACGAAGGAATCAAAACTGCAGACAAACTGTACTAATTGTTTTGAGCACTGGAAGGCCTCCTGATGGTCAAAGGAGCCATGACAGCTACCTGAGTGGGAAGGAACAAAAGGAGCAGGCTGGCCTGAAGAGACCATGCAGCTACAGAAAACAGGGCAACCATGCATGGCCTCCTCAGCTGCCAGGCTCCTGTAAGCCCCAACACACCTCTTGCCTTAGTCTTCTGAACTGGAGTGGGCCTGCATCCCTGCATCATCATCTGGACCCTTCTTTCTCTAAGTTCCTCTCACACATGTATGCATCTATTGTCTGATGGAGGCTAGGTGTTCAATCAAAGTCCAGGCCACCAAAGTCTCAGCCCAGCCATCCTGTGAGTCCTTGGGGAATGGGACACTCAATGCCTGACACAGCACCTGACCCTTTGTTCATTTAATAGTTCACAAGTGTGTGTTGTGGTCAGGTGCTGTGTCAGGCATTGAGTGTCAAATGGGCTGGGCAGAAATGTCAATTGCCTTTAATAACAAGCTCAAGGCCTCTTCCCAGAACACTAACCAGCTTCACAGCTGTAATTTCCTGCCCCACTGACAGCCACTGAGGCCCAAGTACTGAGTTTGCCATCATGAGTCTCTGGGATGTGATCTCTACAACAGTGAAGGAGGTGGGGCAGCAGGAAGGGGTGAAAAGTTCCTACATGTCATTCCCATGACCTAAAGCTGGCTGAGCCAACAAATCCATGCCCACTCCTCCACCGAAAACAGCCACAGGGCCCCTCAATATGACTTCAAAAGGCTTAGAAGAACAAAAAACCCACCTCAACATACAAGGGCCTAAACATGACCAGAGACACACAGCTCAGAGCCACTGGCTTGTTCACACAAAGGGTTCCATAGTTACTGAATAGACTAGTGTGAAGGGAGGGGATAACCCTGAGGCTAATTGGTCTTAGAGTCCCTCCTTAGACCAGAAAGGAAATGATGGCCATGTTGAGTAAATAGAGCACATCTGGATGTGTACACCAATCTGTGTTGTAATTCTGGCTTTATAAAACATCTTTCCCGCAGACCTTCAAGAGCCTTTTTACAAGCACTCCCCTGAGGCCCATACTTGGTTACATTTAAAGAGAAAGCTCACAAGGCCATGTGTACAGAAATAAAAAAATGTTCTTCTATGGGTATATACTTAACCTCCATCATCATTTGAACTTAACATCCTGCTTTTTATAACTTTGTCTGCCTGCCTACTCCTTTTCCTTTTATCTACCAGAGAATGGATAAACTATACTGAGCTTCGAAATATAACTTAAAGTGAATCTCAGGCCTATTCTAGCTTTCTCTTCTGTTTCTTCTTCTTGTGTCCTATCCCCACCACCACCACCACCATCAAGAGATCCCACTCTTCAGTCATGAGGAAAAAGAAAAAAGTATCTCAGGCCAGTTCCCAGTGCTGAGATGGCCTAGAGCCAGCATACATGGGGCAGCTTTCTGTGTGCCCAGCAAGGCTTACCAAAAATCCCTTGTAGGCAAGAAGAGGTAGTAGAACTCATATTCACAGCACAAGGGAGGAGACAGAGGCCACACAAGTGCTAGTAAAGGGAGGGGCAGACCCCCCAAGGCAGGCTCCCCGGCAGCAGGGTGCCAAGCGTAAGAAAAGCTTAGGCACAGAAGAAAGCCATCTTCCAGCTTCCTGAGAAAGCTCCACACCTTCAATCCCTCCGTCCGTCATTACAGTCTCTTCCAGACAAGCACCCCCCACATACACTCACACATACAGCATTTGTTTCCATAACAGAAAGAATAAATCGTTAAGGCAGGTGCCCTGAGAATCACGAACACAGGCCCTCACACCCCTGGGGCACAGAAGCCACTTTCTGCCCAGCTCCTCCCATCCCGACATGTTCGGATTGTACCTGTCTCTTAGTTCATTATGACAAGGAAAAAACCAGTAAAGGATCTTGTCATGGGGTCTCCAGGGTCAAGGTGGGTATTGAGTTGTACCTTACATGGGGAAGTCCCCTTAACAAAAGGAATTTTTTTTTTTAATGGGGCTGAGAAGTAAACATCAGGACTTGAGTTCAGATTCCCAGAGTTCAGAGATGAGGCAACTCACATCTGTAACCCAACACTACTGTGGCAAGATGGGAGGCAGAGACTTCAGAGCCCCAGAAACTAGGCTGGTGTTCAGTGGCCAACAAGAGAGAAGCTGTCTCAAATGAGGTAGATGGCAAGGAACAGCATCCAGGGTTGTCCTTTAGCCTCAAGTCACCATGGTGTGTGTGTGTGTGTGTGTGTGTGTGATGAACATCCCCAGAACTCTCCAGGAATTCAATATTCCCAATTAATCTCTGGCCTGTGAGTTTGTACTGGGGCTTGGTTTTCATCTGTCTAATCAGCAGGACAATTCTCTCAAATTCTGTACAAGAGGCCACCTGGGAAAAGACAGGCAAGCATGAGCTCCTAAGAGGGATGTGGGCACAGAAAAAGACCCATTGTCCTAGGTGGGGTGCAGTGCAGGCTGCCCCCATTTCTGACAGCTCTGAGAAACTGGAACCCAGGCTTCCCACAAAGCTAGGCCTGAGCTGCTGTGAGCAATATGAACGTGCTGTGGACCACCACTGCTAAGCTCCTTGCTCCAAAGCTTGAGTCCCTGGTCCTCATCAAGTTGGGAATACCAAAGTAAGAAGCACACAGGTGCCTGGCCTTTTGATAACACACCTTTCTGTACTGTGGCAGATTTGTCAAACTTACAGAGCCGGGTGGGGCCTATGTCAGCTACGGAATCAGCTAAACTTTAAGTCAGAGAACATGCTTATGTTCATAAGCATCCTGGGGCAACTCTCCCAAGAATACTGTGAACCACAGGGAGTCCTGATGTCCTGCACTGTCCTGTCCCACTCAGAAAAGGCTGGAGAAAACAACTAGACACTAGGAAGTGCTGGAAGAAGAAACCTGAGCTGAGGGGGCATTTCTTTCACTTTTAATATTTTATTCATACATCTGTATATACACATACACACAGTCTCAGTATCAAAAAGTTAAAAAATAGTCATTAAAAATTAAGAAAAGTGCTGGGCATGGTGGTGCATGCCTTTAATCCCAGAAGTCGGGATGCAGAGGCAGGCGGATCTCTGAGTTCCAGGCCAGCCTGGTCTACAGAGTGAGTTCCAGGATAGTCAAGGCTACAGAGAGAAACCTTGTCTCGAAAAACCAAACCAAATCAAAACAAAATTAAGAAAAGTAAAAATATTTTTCTATTTCAAAAAAAAAAAAGTCTTCTATTTTACTATCTAAAGTTTTTAAGAAAGACATAGGCAGTTCAGCTTTCAGAAGTATTTAGCAAACCAAAACCAGAACATTTTAAAGGTTGCTTGGAAACGATAGAAAAAACAGTACTGAAGGGCCACTTAGAGCAGTGAACGGAGGTGGCACAATTCTTTTTTTTTAAACAGTGTATTGAGATGAAATTCACATGACATAAAATCAGCCATTTTAAAGTGAAAACCTAGTGCTGTTGAGGAGTTGTATATTACATCAGCACATCTGTCTGGGACATCTTACCCACCCAAAATAGAACTCACGGCCTGCTAAGTAGGTTCTTTCCTCCCACCCCCCCCCACCCTAGGGATTCCAGTCCCTAAGGAAATTAACTTGTGATGTTCTGTGTGTGGCCTCCTTCACATAGCACATTTTCAGAGCTCACCCGGCTGAAGCAGGCTCCATTACTCTTCAGGGCTGGGCACCATTCCATCCTAAGATGAGGCCCCTGCTGAGCCTGTGTTCAGCCACTGCAGGACATCTGTGCTACAGTGAGGAGTGTGGCCAAGGACTCTCTCCAGTCCTCTGCTGGCCTACCCCAGCGCTGGAGGACTAAGGCAGTGTAGAAACTCTATTTGATTCTTGAGGGCCCACCACTTACTTCTACAATGGGAAGAGAGAGTTGTTCTGTTTCAAATCACTGCACCTCACCTAGTAACTGTTCAGAAATCCGTGTAGTAGCTTAGCTCTATCAGTGTCCCCACCCCACACAGGCAGGGTCTATCACATATTCACTTCATATGGCTTTTAACACTAGCAATCAAGCTAAGGAGCCATTTGTGGGGGTCCAAGAGGTGGATAGGAAAGGCGAGGACAGCCATACCCAAGAACACTGCTGTGAGGAGCTAACCAGTAAACACACCAAGTTTTCCTCCCTACTCCATCACTATGCACAGAGGAGCTGGTGAGAGCAGAAAGAATGGCTTCGATGAGAGATATAAGGCAGACATCAGAAAATCATGTGGTTCAGGTGACAAGAAGAATACGAGTGTGAACGAGACAGTGCCATGTCCCTGATAATCTATGAGAAGCAGAAACTACCCACTAACCCCTGAGAAACAGCTATATCAAGAAGAGGATGGTGCATCTTAAGAAGGAGGAGCCACACTACCACCTTACCATGTGATTCTATTCACTGTATACACAACACAATATACAACAAACACACCACACATACACAATATGACAGAAGAATTGTGCTGTGCACCTGGTCCAGCAAAAACTCACCTGAATCTCTGTGGATGGAGCACATCCTGTCCCACAGGACCCCACCTTGGCCTGAGACTTTGCCCTGGGCAGTCTGAGGAGCCACTTGCTCCCTTGGAGAGTGCCAGTGGCACAGGTGCTTCCCTGCTGGTCCAGAACCCTCATGGTAAAGGGGTCTGAAACTGTCCCATAGGCTTGTAGAAACACATTGGTGGCAGATGCTATCTACAACAGTACCCTAGCACCAGCCGTCATAATAGCATTGCTGACATTCAAGGCGTCCTGCATCGAGGGACGAAGGACTACACCCCCCCAAGTCCTGCCTCCGCATCTCTCCTGAATGCAGGACCCTCCAGAGGCTGTGCAGAGAAAGGAACCTGCCAACAGAAACCAACGGGAAGGGAAGGAGAGCCCCTCCCCTCACACCTCACCCTGCCCCAGGAACAGCACAGAAAGGCAGAGCAGAGAGTGGACACCCTGACCAGTGAGGGCAGCTCTCCAGCTGGACAGCTGCACATTACTTCCCTATGCAGACCTCTCACAGGAGCCAGCTCACTCCATCCTCAGGGCCCAGGCATTGGTATTTTTGCTTAAAGCTCCTCAGCAGAGGCCAACGTGCAGCCAAGTCAGGGAAGCACAGCCATGGGATCCCCAGAAGAGGAGGGCTCGATACAGCTGGCGGCAGTGGTGGCAGGTGTCACCAACATTTAAAAGCTCCTATCTCCGGCTAGAGTAGCCAACAGATATTACCTCAGTCAGTTCCTCCCAATGATCCTCCAAGACATACACTGATACTATTTCTATTTTTCAGATGAAGAGGCTGAGACTCAAAGATAAGTAGTTCAGGATCACAGGAAATGAAGGAAGGTCCTTGCTGACCACAGAGGCCAAGTTCTCACTCATGTTTCCAAGCCAGAAGGAGGAGGCCCCTGTCCTTGGTCCTGACAAATTACTGTACTTTCTCTGGGAGAAGTCTGCAATGTTGACACATGTACCCTGTTATGGTCTGGATCTTAATTCACACCAAAGTCTTTAGTGTTGAGGGCTTGGTCCAGAGTGCAACTTCTGGAAGGTTCTGGAGCCTCTGGGAGGTGAGATCTGGTAGACAGAACTTTGACAACTAAGGCACATGCCTGAAGGGATACTGGAATCTTAATGCCTACCTTTCTCTAGCCTTGTTTCCCAGATTCTCACCAAGAGGCGAGCAGTTTCCTGCAATTCAAGCATGCACAACAACACTGTGTGTAGCCACAGTCCCAAAGTCAACAATCAAGCAGCCAGGAACTGAAACCTTTCAAACAGTGACCCTAAATCAACCTTTCCTTCACTGTGTTTTTTTTCCCTTAAATTCAAGAGCTAGTATCTTATTCAGATGGCAGTCTCATTATTACACATGGTCCAGGGACATCCAAATAAGAACTCAAATAAAATCAGATGTTAAAGATTGGTCTTCAAACATCACAGCCAATGATGCCATGTTTGCCTATGATCTCACCTCCATGCCTCAGTAGCCATCAAACCATTCAGTACAGCTTTCTTAACTGTAAGCTGTTTAAAGCTACCAGTTTTAGCACTTTGAATTATTTTTTTCACACTCTGAATAGCTGAAGGGAGTTCAGCAGGGGCTGGAGGAACAAGCTCAACCTTGGCATAGTGCCAAAATGTGGCCATTGGAGATTTGAAGTCACAGCAGCTGTCACCAGCACACCGGGGCCTTCTCCTCAAAGTTACAGACAAACTTAGCATGGTCTAAACCAAAAGGTCCATCTCCCCAAACCATCAGTTACTTTATATGTGTGTGTGTGTGTGTGTGTGTGTGTGTGTGTGTGTGTGTGTGTG
>CAJQZJ010033039.1:1077628-1106897 GCA_907164525.1 Lophiomys imhausi | reverse complement strand
TGTGTGTGTGTGTGTGTGTGTGTGTGTGTGTGTGTGTGTGTGTGTGCGTGTGTGTGTGTATGTATGTATATGTATGTATGTATGTATGTATGTATGTATGTATGTATGTATGTATGTATATGCATTGTGTATCTGTATATGTGCATTTGTGAGTGTGCATATACATGCACTTATGTGTGTGCATCTATGGGTATGCATGTGTGTGCATGCATGTGACTATGCACAGAGAGGCCAGAAGTTGACATCAGGAGTCTTCCTCAATTGCATTTCCACTGTATTTCTTTTTTTTTTTTTTTTTTTGGTTTTTCGAGACAGGGTTTCTCTGTGTAGCCCTGGCTGTCCTGGACTCACTTTGTAGACCAGGCTGGCCTCGAACTCGCAAAGATCCGCCTGCCTCTGCCTCCCAAGTGCTGGGATTAAAGGCGTGCGCCACCACCGCCCGGCTCCACTGTATTTCTTAAGACAAGACCTCTCATTAACCTTGAGCCTGAGGATGCACCTAAGCTGGCTAGCCAGTGAGCTTCAGGGATATGCCTGGCTCAGCCTCCCTATTACGGGAATTACAGAAGTGTGCCAGGAGCCTGGCTCTTCTGCGGGTTCTGGGTATCTGGATTCCGGTTGTATGCTGTGCAGAGGTACTTTCATGGCTGAAGCATCTCCCTAACAACCCTTCTTCCTAAGAGGTTGTCTGAGGTACCACGTCACACCACTTGAGGGAACGCTAACTAAGGTACAGTCCAGCAACACATAGGTAAGCTTCCCTAACCTCCCAGCCTAGTCTCAGATATGCTCACTGGAATCACAGCAACAACATCAGAGATACAATATTAAAAGAGACACAGAGCACCCAGCAGGAGCAAGAGGACACAATGTGAGTGCTGAGAATGGAAGAGGGATAAGGAGCTAGAGAGGAGACCTTGGTTTCCAGGTATACCTCTGCACATGGCAATTTTGCAGCAAGCTAACATTGAAGGAGAAGGCTGGATCAGCTGAGCTGAAAAAAACCAGCAAATTCCTTATTTTCTGGTAATAGTGGTACCCTTATACAGATGGGAAAACCATGAGAAGTTCCTATAACTGCCAGCAGGGTGTGTGCCATGTGCAAGGTACCAGGTGACATTGAATGCCATTTACTTCATGAAACCCTCCAAATCATCTCCCAAAGCAAGACCGGGATCAACCCACTCTACAGATTAAGAAAGCTAGGAGGCAAGAAGTGACTTGCCCGAGGTCACAAAGGCATTGTGACTCAGGACTAGGATGGGAACACAGGCCATTTGATAGAGGAACCCACAGCCCCAGGTGTAGTTGGTGTGTGTGCATGTGTGCATGCCCAATACTACAGCTGCATTTTGGAAGGAAGGGGCCAGACTCTCCAATGGCTCCAGTGGGATCAACATTCTCAAGCCTCAGGTGTGAGGTGGAGCCCCCGTCACAGGTCCTGGACATGTTTGCCTAGCTTCACTCTTCCACTTAGTGGAGCGTCAGGAGGAAGACCGAGAGACCAAACAAACCCAAAGGTCCAGTGGTCTAAATGTAAATGTGCCGCAAGTGTTGTCCCCTTATCAAACAAGTCACACTTAGTATGCCACAACTTGAAAGTCACACTGAGTTGGCACTGAAGGCTGTCAACATGGTCTGTAATGAAGGAGAGATGGAGGGTGAGAAGAATGACCTTATTCTTGCTTGCTGCCACCACAAGTGGCAGGTGGGGACTGGGGAAGCAGATGCTAAATGCAATCTGCTCTGTGTTTTTTGCACCCAAGTGGGCCTCACATGCTCAACCCATAAGTGAGCAGGTTGGACCAACTGACCCACCAAGCAGCCTCCCAGCTCTGAAATGCAATGACTCTCCAGGAGCAAAGGAAACTGCAGATATGGTGTTCAAGGATGGCCTCCATCTTGCTCCTATCTTAAGCTGCACAACCGGCCACGTACAACCAGAAACATACCCCTGATTTGACCACAGCTGCCAGTCTGTCATGCCCCAGGGCTGCAACGCCAGCATCTCTTCATGCACAGGGGGATGATGGGGTTAAGTCATGGCAGGGAAGACTAACTGCACATGAAATACGCGTGAATAACGAGGGTGCCAAGTTGCACAGCTTCCACCCACCCTCAGGCTGCCGGTATCAGATATACAGCAACTCTCAAACAGATTCACACATAATCTGCAATTAATTAAAAGCACCCAGCTACTGGGAGGGCCAGACAAACAAACCCCACACTATGAAACTTCAGCAGCAAACTACAAAACTCTTCAATAGACCACAAGCTCCACCATCAATATGGATAGGAGGTAATAAACCTAGTCACAGCATAGTGCTTGTGCAGCCCTCAGTGCCCTACTTGCCTTTTCTGAGCCTCAGGCTCTGGAACAGGATGGTGGTATCTTCTGTTTGCCTCCAAAGGTAAGGAGGTGGCCTAATAGAGGACGGAAAATGAGGAGCACACTGTGTGCATCCAAAGTTATGGAGGCGATGAGAATGAGTTGTTCAGTAGGATGCAGAGAGCTGAGCTAATGTCACCACTCCTCCACTTCCTCAGTCCTGGGCAGAACGGAGGGATGAAGAGGCAGCTCCCTGGACTTAAGAGGAGCAAGCAGGACTCAATGTTGTGATTTGGAGGTAAAAGTTCTGCACAGGCAGATATATCTGAATACCTGAACCCCGGAGGTGCTGCTGCCGGGAGGTGACTGTGGTCTTGATGGCAGGGATGAGTCACTGTGGGTGGGCCTTGAAGCTGGGAACTTTCTGGCTCCCAACCCAGCTTTCTGCTTCCTGATCACCAGGATGTGAACAAGCCATGCCACAAATCCCCATGGCCACCGACAAAGCCTCCCAGCCATCACACCAATTCACCCACGACGGACTGAGATCAGGAGCCAAAATAAGCCCTCCCTTACTGTCCCTATCAGCCACTGTGACACAGCCATAAGAAAAGCCAACCAACACAGTCACAGGAGCAGAGTCCAAAGGACACTCAGAGCATGGCTGCCAGAAAACAACGGAAGCCCCTGGAGATTCCAATATCCAGAGCCCGTCATGCTGCCCGGAGCCAAGTGCACCAAGCACTTCAGCCAACACTCATCAGGACTTCCCAGAGAGTGCCAGACTGGGACAAGAGCAGTCCGTTTCTTAAGATCCGAGCAGTTCTTGGCCAACTTCTAGTCCAAGCACTGGAAACACTTCCCCCACTCCTCAGGAAGAATTCCTGACAGATCCAAAAGCAACTCCCTGCAGAGACATCCAGAGGACGCTGAGGTTCAAACACCATCGTAGGCCTGGCACGGGCAGTAGACACACCCATGCAGAGGCCTGGCACCACCCTGTCATTCAGACGTCTCACCCTCTGCACATGACTTTCATTCTCACTTGCTCACTTGATCAACAATTACTGAACACTTCCAAGGAGCCTAGTACTGGACAAGGTGCTGATAGTCCCTGATGTATAAAAGCCAACCCACGTTCAATAGAAAGTGCAGGCCCAAGTTTGAATTCTGATGCTTTCCTGGGGGTAGCACCAGAGCACAGGCCAGTCTCTTTCTGTGCTGGGCAGCTGTCCATACAATTAAGCACAGGCTGTGCCACTATCCGACAGCCCTGGTAAGTTAGTTAATTAAACACTTCTGATAGCACCATGGAGCTATCATAATTCAAGAAGCATCTGTGAGCTAAAGCATGAGAAATGAGACCTGACCCGATTTCTGGCCCTTGCCCTCAGAGAGCACGGAGGTATATGAGGGAAGACCAGCAGGCAAATAGCAAACATCACTAAAAAAGCTGAGGGGTGAAGGATCAAGAAATTCTTCCTGAGCTAGGGATGGGGCTAGGTGATACAGTACTTAGACAGGAACAGAAGAAAGACTCAGACTACCCAAATGGCAGAGGACTAGGTCCCAAATGCAAATCCCATCTTACTTTGCCAGTGCTACTCAGCGTCTTTGCCAAGACAGCCTGAGCAAGAGTATTGGCCAGGGATAAGCAAATCAAATTTACATCAGCCAAGCATCTCAGTCCCCAGTGAAGGCAACCGCTCCTGACCCTCTCTCCTCCTTCCATCTGGTTAGATGGAGGCGTCTCCTCTAGGGGCTGAGAGCTAGTGCAGATGGATGCCACATGGACAGGCAATCAGTCTTCATCAACTCCTGCACAGGGCCGACAGGACACCCACTGCTGAGCTCTCTATGCAACAGGGTTGGCTCCCAACCTCTCCCACCAGTCAGTGACTAAGCACCAACACCATGAGAAATTTGCCAAACTCTTTCTCCAGGGTAATCACTCCACTTCAAGGAATATGGCTCATCACTATGATGGGCCACACCGATGAGCTCAGGGGCTTCTGGGAATAGTCCTCAGAACCGTGGACACCATCGGATCCTTAGCTTCCCATCACTAACTCAGCACCTGGAAAAGGCATCTTCCTGTGTGAGTCACCACCGCCACTTAGGAGACAAAAGTCAACTGCATTCTAAATGTTTGAGCTCAGTAAGGATTCGTGGATGAGTTGCTGTTGGCCTTTCCCAAAATGAACTACAGAAACTAGCTCCCTTCTGCTCAGGTTCACTGTGGCCCTCACTGAGAACATTGCTGCCTCACATTCTGAAGATGGAGGCTGATTTCCTTCAAACTCCCTGAGGAACATCCATCTGTTTCCTGTACAGATAAGCTGGGAGTGAGCAGGAAGAAGCCTTAATAAGGCACTAGGGAAAGGGTGCCTGTGGTTACACAAGCCTACTGGACAAGCTCCAGCCAATGAGAGGCCCTGTCTCAGACAAGAAGGTGGACATGCTAATGTGTATGAGAGAAAGCCCAGGAGTTGTCAACCCACACAAAGAGCTACAGGCCACTGTAGGAATGCCAAGAGTGGGACAGTCCTCCTCAGGAAAGACACACCAACTGGTCATCCGATTCCAAATGGCCAGCCCTGAAAACACACACACAAGTAACATTCTACAGACTAAGCAGGTTGTATTTATTTAGGTGTGTGTGTGTGTGTGTGTGTGTGTGTGTGTGTGTGTGTGTATATGCATGTAACAACTATGAAAAAAAGAGGCTGTGAACTTGAAAGGAGAACAAGAAGGAAACTATGGAAGGGTTGCAAGGAGACATGGGAAGGAGAAAGTGACATAATTATGTTATAATCACAAGAAATAAAAAGAAACACCTTTAAAAAAAGACCGGCATGGTGGCGCACACCTTTAATCCCAGGACTTGGGAGGCAGAGGCAGGCGGATCTCTGTGAGTTCGAGGCCAGCCTGGTCTACAGAGTGAGTCCAGGACAGTCAGGGATACACAGAGAAACCCTGTCTCAAAAAAAAAACAGAACAAAACAAAAAGAGATGCCTGGGAAACAAGAGCTGAGACTGTCCTCTAGCCCAACATGCATGTATGCACACATAAGCACACACACACACTTCAGTAACAAGGAAGCAGTTACGCTCAGAGCCAACTCCATCTGCAGCATCATATAGGCTAATTCAGACTGGCAGACACAGGGGGCAGCAGTGCAAGGCAGGTCTCCAGCACGCTTTGCAATTTCTATTCCTCAGTGACAGTCGTCCTTTGCATTTGTCCTGAAGGAGAGAGATGCTCAGAATGTGAGGCACATCATATTCAAGATTTCAAGCGGATGCGTGTAAGAAAATCTAACCACAGGATTCCCAAATTCAAAGAGCTCATTGCATCAACTATTCCACAATGGAGGATATTTCAGTAGGGCATGTGAGAATGGTGGAACTGCCTCCAGGGGCTGTGGATAAAGTCAGAGTGCCAGGCCACTTGGATGACAAGGAGGCAAGCAGACACCTTTAAACCACCTGGGCCTGCATAAAGTCTAGCCAAAGTGACCCTGAGCTGGGTTTTCCTAAAGAACAGCTTCCTGTGCTGAAGACCAGAAGTGTCACAGGAAACTCTCCTCAAGCAAGGTCTGTTGCTGGCAGATGGCTCAGACTCAGTAACGGCCATGGTTCCAGCAAAATGGCTCTCATTCTTTTTCCTGCTGTATCCAAAACTAGATACTGAGATGTACATTACCAGACCTAGGAATCTGGAATGGTATAGATTCGTGTTTTGAGTACAATTCATCTTTTTAGCAAATACTTATGGAAGGACAGGGGAGGGTGTCGTATGAGACTCAGAGCTCCGTGTCCACGAGCTGTGCTGCTAGGCCAGTCACTGCTCCAGTAGGAGCTCCCTTCCTTTCTGCTGTCCGACAGATAACAAACAGAATTTCCTCAGTGCTTCCTGACAGTGACAAGGGTGTGGATGTCCCTCAGGGCCCATGGCACAGAGCAGAGCTGCAGCTGAGAAGGGCTGCCTCTGTATCCCACCTTTCTTGGCAAGTGTCCCCATCTCTGCCAAGGCTTCCTCACCCTACCACACCTATGCCCAAAGCTTTTTCTCCGACTGCACCCCTAGATTCCTGTCGCTCCTCCCTCCCACCCCCAATATCAGTAAGGAATGTCAGTGGCCATCAGTTGCAGCACCAGGCCAGAGGTATTTATGCTTTCAGGCACAGGGCTGGGGGTGACAGTGCATAGCCCTGGGGCTCCTGTTAGCATTTCCTGCTCAGAGACTCGCTCCTGAATGAGATAGATGGCTGAAAGTCACAGGAGGTGGTCAGTGCCCACTGGTGACAAAACAATTCCATCACTCCCACATGACTCCCTTTCTTCCTGTCCAGTTGCCTCTCATGTCTTGCACTGAACCACGTGTCACTTCCAGACTTTGAACTCTCTGTGGGCAGAAGCTGCCGATACCCCCTGGGCACTTAGCACACTGCCAGACCCGCTTTCCACAGACGGCCTCAGGCCTCACAGCGGCAATGGGAATCTCATCCTGCACTTCAGTGGTGGGAAAACTGAGGCTCAGAGTTTACAAGTGGTAGAGATGGACCCTCATGCTTCCTCTCCAGTACTAAGAACAGTGTCCACTATGTAACAGATGTTTAGTAAACATTTGGGGAATGGGATGATCAAATTAAGAAGTGAGGCATGTCTAAATGACATCTGGAACCTTCCAATTTCTGAAACAGTCACTGGAATCTAGGAAATAAGATTCAGAAAAAAAGCAAGTCTCCAGCATGAGTAATCTATGCTGTATTATCCAGGAGCAGCCCATGTGGCTAAGGCACACATGGCTTGGACTGTGACCGATTTAATGGCCACAGCTCTGCCAGTTCATCCTAAAATCTCATCATTGAACCCTCAGAGTTCAGCCTTGGACTGGATGCTGGGCCCTGCCACTGGTTTCCAAGTCCCATAATGCATCTTAGTTTCATTCTTAAACTGTCCAGTGTTTAGAATGTTGTTGTCAGGCAACAAGCCAGACTGCCTCACTGAGACTGAGAATCCCTTCCCATTTTATCAAGGGGAAAACAGAGTGCTTAGTAAGGCCAATGAACAACAAATGGTGTTTCTCTTGCCCTCTCCACTATGGCTCAATATCAAAAGTAACAAAGGAACTGTAGTGACCGAATTGTTTGTCTTCCCTCTTTCTGCGCCCCACTCTGAGCCCCACGAAAGAAAATGAAGACAGTGGTCAGGATTCAAAAGCCACGTAGATATCTGTGACTAAGTAACCATAGCAAAGGAGAAACCATTTTTAGGTAGCAGTATATTCCCTTCTAAAGTGGACCCAGACTCCCCTCTTCCCGCCCAAAAGTCATAGGAAGGCATGACTGTAGTGAGGACCTCATGGGAAGCTCTGTGAACACCTGGTGTCTTTTACCTGGAAAAGACTACTGCACCCAACACCTCCACCACACCACCTGACTGTTGAAATAAGGCACCAGCCCTGAACATCCACAAGAGATGCAAAACCCCATAATTTGGGCAAGGACAGAGGAAAAGCCATAGCGCCCCCTGGTGCTGAAGGCTTCAGTGTCTAGCTACAGCTCTCAGCTCCCAAATAAAGAAATTAATTCAAGAGTAGAAAAAGTCAGCTGTTAAAACAAAGGTGATGTGAACAGAAGTGAATGTCCACCGGGTGGATTCTCACTACGTTCATGTCCTAATTGAATCATGTCCTAAAGAACAGCACCAGTGAGCCACATGCCCAGAGCGTCTCTGCAGCTCCAGACTCAGATCAGCCATCTGGGCCACCCTACAGCTGCCAGGACTTCTTCACACCAGGATGACAGAGCTGAAGAGATTCCAAACTCCCACAGGAGTGGTGAGCACTTCCTACAGTCCATAGGTCCGTTCTCCTAAGCTTCTCACAGACATCCCGCTGCATCCCTGTCCCCACCCACAAGGATACCAGGCCCGCAGAGAGCATGCAGTCATCGGCAAAACCACAATCATGCTTTGCCAAGGGCACCCTCGTGCCAGGCAGGGAAATCCAGTGTCTGCAGGCGTGGGCACGTATCCCTTGGGGGCTGAAATCTCCCCAACCAAGAACTACATCCATTTAAGTATGTATTTATATAAAAATAAAAAATAAATTTTTAAAGTATGTGTTTATAGAGAAATTTATAGAGAAAATTAAGGGTACACACCCAGGAAAGGGAAAGACCTCTGAAGAGGACTGTATGGTAGGGATGGCTCCAGTAAAACAAAAAAAATCACATCTGCCCATTTGGAGACCTGGACATTGTGTCTGGAATAATTATCCACCAATGAACCCTTTAAGGGTGCTTACAGCCTCACCTACAAGTCATTGAACATTTAACATGAGCAACTCTGATTTTTTCTACTTTTTCCCAATCCGTCTTTTCACGTGTAATGTACACATCTTTGAGTATTTTTCTTGCATGTGTGTGCATTTAACCTCACAGCCCTACCAGAGGAGTACGCACTAATGTTAGCCATATTTTACAGACCAGGATCCCAACCCACAACTAAGCAAATAAGAGGGAAGCCAGAGGGCCCCCTGGTGGTGAGGTTGCTGCAGTGCCGCTCTACAGCCGTCAATAAGGAGAGCTTTCTTACAATGCACAGCTCGCATCACATATTCCAACAAAAAAATTAATTCAATAGTACAGAAACTCAGCTGTTAAGCAGGAGGTTAATGAAGTTAAGCTGACATAAACATCAAGAAACATCTACTAAATAGTAGGAAAATACCCAGTCTGGGTGACTTTTCCAACAGGCAGACAGCCACAACCTTACCATGCCTGCTAGTGAGGTTCCCACATTCAGTGTGGTTGCCACAAGCTGAGCATGTCTGGCAGGCCTTTGAGCATGTCTGGCAGGCATTTCTGCACAGTTGTGCACTGTGCAGAGTGTGCTTGCGTATGTGTGCACACACATGTATATAGTCTCTCAATGCATTGGTATTTTGGCCTTATAAAAGTGAAGGATGAATGCAACCTGAGGAGGATTCACAGTGCATATTCCAGTGGCTCCCACATTATCCTGGCTGAGCTGAGGTCTGCACTGCTGGCCACTCCACATGAAAATATGACTGTGACACTTGCCCTTTACAAAGAAAAGTAGCTTTTCAAATCTACCACGGGGGCCTGCAAACTTAGCCAAAGACCATCAGTGTTCTGCCACCTTCCAACCTGGTGACCATATTCACCCACATGAGCCTGGGTATGAAGAGCTGGGGACCAGGCTGGGACTGCAGCTTAGCACTGCATTAACATTCACCAGACCCTGGGCCCCAGCCTCAGCACTCGGAAATGTTTTTAAATATAAAGGCTATGGACCAAGGGCAAGGGTGCTTATCCACACCACCTTATCAAGATCACTCATACCAATGACTGCCACCACTGAGCAAAGGAGACTGCACCAGGGGGGTGAAGACACCTTTCTTTGGTATCACAGCAACTACCAAGACGACTCAACAGCGAGCTCCATCTGCTCCCAACACGAATGCGAGTATCACCACAAGCACAGGGAACCCCAGCTGCAGCAAGAAGTGGAGGTGTTGAGGGTCAGCCACTATCACAGCCACAAACAAGTTGGGTCTTCCAAGTCCCCAGGCCACTGCTCCTTCCACCACAGCTAGCCCAGCCTGACCCAGCACAGGCTAGAGTTCACAAACTCTCCCAAGAAAGAACTGAAGTCCCTCCTGCCCTCCTGTCATCTTTTTTTTCCTCCTACACCAACGTATGCTGAGCAGAATCTGGAGCACCCAGGGCAGCAGTGGGCTGGCACCACCTGTCCTCAGGAGCTTGAGCTCCAGCAAATGCTCCAGAGAAGAACATCCAGGTCAGAACGGACCTGAAACCTGAAGTCAACAACACTGAGAAAATCAAAGTGGTACCATGTGACAAGGGTGGTGGCAGAAGCATACTCTTTTATCTGGTGACCAGAGTCAGGCAGCCCCCTGAAGGATGGTTGTGAGAACAGGTGGTTCAGACATTACAGGCTGCTCTGAAGCTAGACATCCCAGATCCGGGTGCCAGAAGGACTGGCACCTAGAGAGCCTAGTTCAACATGTTCTCACTGTCCTCAGGGGTCAGAAGGGGCTGGCGAACTCTTGGAGGTCTGCAATCAGCAATGCTCCCCACTCCCAGTACCACCACTCTGGGGATTAGCATTTCAAAAAGTGAGGGAATCTTGACTCAGCACAGTGGCCCGAACACCTGAAGAGACCCAAGGAAGGTCAGCTGGGAATTCCTGATAGATCTCCTCAAGCAAAAGACGACCAACAACAACTAGGATTAATTTCTAAAACGCAAAATGAATGAAAAGAAGACAGGCTGAGTCCCTGTTGTGGGCACGGCTCAGGGGTGTCCTCATGGAAAAGGCTCAAACCTAGCTGGTGGCTTGTCAGGGATGAAAATGGCTGGGGAGACCCAGAGACCAGATCTATGGCAGCCCCAGGAACTGCTGACAGAGAACCAATTGACCTGCTCCATACCTCACAGCGGAGAGAGCAGGGGAGAGGCTGGGAGGGCCTTAGGAACCATGCCTGACCACTAGAAGGAGATAGGTCATCCTCGCACACACTTTAGCATCTGCTCACCCTGCACGTGTGCAAGAACTCACACTAGCATTTCCTCCTTTGCAGCCAGGGAGGAAGGACAGAGAAGCAGGAAACTGTAAGAAATCTCTGGGAGAGGGCCTCACAGCAGGGCAGGGGCTTCAACTCATAGGGAACATGGGTACACCCTGCAGTTGGGATGCACATGGACTTCCTTCCAGGAAAATCAAATATTAGAAAATAGATGAAACACTCCAATGACAAAGGAATGTGTATATGTGCAAACGGGGTGGTCCAAATGTGAAGATCCAAGAGGCATGGCCATATGTAAGCTTCTATGTCACCTCAGGTAACTATTGTATTTCCAAGCAGAAATGGCATCCTGAGGTGCTGTAAAGGGGTCTGTAACTTCTCTGGGTGACAATAACTCCCCATCTGCCACCACTGCTATGCGCTCCAGGATTTTCTGAGCTTTCATATTTGAAGGAAATGCTCATTTTCACCCAAAGGCTGATGAAGAAGAAATGTGTAGTTTTTACTCTATCCAAGGTTAGATCTCTGAATGTGATGTGAAAATACAGAAATCTTATCCTCTGCCCCTCTCCTTCCTGCTATCTGGGGTAGGAATGAGACAGCTAGAGCTCAGAAAACAAATAAAACAACTAGTCAGGAAGAGCCCTGGCCTCTGATGACCACAGAGCCCCACACTAGCCACCTCTGCCAACCTAGTCAGGGCACCACCCCCACCCCACCTGCTGACCTAGTCATGGAGCGCCTATCTTCTTAAATAATTGTTGATGTGTATATGTGTGATGTAAGCCCATTCACACCTACCCTTCATCGCTGTGTCTCTAATACTTTTTCCAGGAGTGGGCGCTGGAAACTGATCTCACCACCTGATCATTAAACTACCTCATCAGCAAAACTTATTTGTCCAGGGTCACCAGGGAAACTCAGCTACACGAGTTTCTTGATGCTGGCTGCACACAGAGGGTAGCTTGGAAACCACAGGCACAGAAGGTTCACTCAGCTACAAGAGTTTCTTGATGCTGGCTGCACACAGAGGGTAGCTTGGAAACCACAGGCACAGAAGGTCCCTGGCATCCTTTAGTACACGCACCCCCATGCACCATGATCTGGCCAGGGTCTGGAAGCGTACAGGGATACCACGGTCAGATGCACAGCAGGTATACACTCAACACGCCATGCCCACTTACAAAGCCCACACCTGCATAGGATATGCACAGAGTCGCTGCCAGCACACACACCAGCCCCAGAAAGTACTTACGAACTGTCATGGACTCGGGCATGGAGGCAGAAGGTAGCAGGCTGCTCAGGGTACTTCCTTGGCCTGGAGAGCTGGCTTCCATACTGGGAGCAAGCAGACAGAAGGAAATTACATTCGGCCTAAAACACAACTTCAGGGCTCACAGCACTTGTAGGCAAAACATCTCCCCAGGAATCTACCAGAAAAATAGAAGGCAGCTGCCCCAACAGATGTGTCTGAAATTTACTGGTAACTCCAAAACCAATAGGAACAAACCTTTGCAAGCCATTCATGTGGGAAAAGTTAGAGTCACTCAATGGGCATGTTTGCAGCTGGAGTCAGACAAGATATTACTGTCTTTCTGTGTGAACACACATCCTTTCCATGGTCTGTTTGGTTTTCACATTCTTGTGGTTTGTATTGTTGCTTTTCTTGGTTAAAATAGTCCCTAAATGCATGTCAGTGTTCCAAGTACAAGACACATGCATGTTATATAAGCTTCACTCAGACAAACATGTAACATCACTATCCAATCCAATGTCCACCAGCCAACAGTATGCTTGTTTCTGAAAATCTCTCATGAATCCCAGGCTGGAGCTTGGTATGTGGCAAAAGATGACTTTGAACTTCTGATTCTTCTGCCTTCACCTCCCAAGCACCACACTCAGGTTTCTGTGGTGCTGGGGATCAAACACAGAGCTTTGAGCATGCTAGGCAAACACTCTCCTACAACTGAGCTCTCTCTCTTGTAGAGTCTAAACAAGATGCCTTTAAACAAGGACAGACAGACCCAGATTATGTATTCATCAATGGATACAGCAATGACATGACAACAGGCTCCCAGCAACCTGTCTGTATCCCCACTGTCAGCCGGGCTGGTACCCAAAGAACCTTAGGGAGCATAATGAGTTCAGGCAAGTGGACCAGCTGCACATCTACATCAGTCTCCAATGGGAACAATAGCACTGGCTTGTCTGTGACAAGCAGGGAGAAGCCACAGCTCCGGCTCAGGTTCCTTGATCACTGTGCATTTGGAAAAGGCTCAAACACACAACAAAAAAGGACTCAGGGCCCTGGGAGGTTGCAGTGATACATACCATCCTTCATGAGACTGGGCTCAGTGGTATCAGACCCCTTGTGGTGTGTCATTTTGAAAATCTTGTCTGACCGGGGTGACAGGGCACTAAGTAAGGTGTGGGGAAGCCATGACCCCTTCACCTTGAAGCTAAGTTGACTGACCATAAGACACCAAATTAAAATCATGAAGGAGAAGGGGCTATAAGAAGGGAATAAGAATCAGAGATGAAGGTGATGTTGAAGAGACCTTGGTGGCAATGTTCCCTCTGTGAGCCACAGTGACACTGGGCAACTTATTTTCCATCTGGACTTTTTTACGTGAAAGAGAAAAGCCTTCTGCACTTACAACCTGCCGGGCAGTAGACTAATTACTTACCAGCTATGACATCTTTCCCCGTGACCTAGCCATCTTTTAACAGGAGGGCTGGTAAGATCATTATCAACTACTAACAAACCTTAGCTAGGACAGTTGGGGAGGAAGTACTCATTATAGCCTCAGAGAGGACGGGGCATATATATGAGCTCTGCTGCCTGCTGCCTCTCTTTTTGGCACTGGGGGTGGAACTCTGGGCTTTTTGAACACTGTACATGCACTCTACCACTGAGGCCCGCCTAGCTCTGACAGCAAACCATAGAGCGGTTTATCTGGGTGAGCCCGACAACTGCACTGAGAACAAACACGAGGTCAGACCTCGGCCTTCAACCCCAACAGATGCCACCTATGTTCAAATGAGAATAAAACGCAGAGCTGTTTTTAAGCAGCATGTCACTGTACTGACCTGTACCGAAGACCAGGCTCTGGGAGTACATGGTCCTCTGGTCCTGTCCCGTTCTCCAGACTTCCCACAGGGGCATCTGTGCCAGAATCAGAGAGAGTGAGGCTTTACTTTCAACTCCATGTTCTCGTTACCATGCGCTCAGCTGCTTCATCAGCTGACTTTAAGTTCTTCTCACCTACACACTGGACTCGTCTGCTCCCCATTTCATTTGTTCAGGAATCATTAAGGCTTGGCACAAGTTGCTACATGGTTTGTTTTTTGTTGTTGTTGTTGTTGTTGTTGTTTTTAACCTTGAAGCAAGGGAAGTTATTCCCAAAGTCCTTACTCTAGAGCCTACGGCAGAATCAAGGTTTTTGTTAAACAAATTGCTCCTGCTTGTAGTGGACACTAGAGGGCAGCAGAGTCTCATAACTGGCAAAATCTGCCACTTTCTACAGAAGCCACTAAGCATTTGAGAAAGGCATTCCCAAGACTTGAGGCGAGAAATCCCCGAAGCAAACAGGCAAAGAACATTAACAACTGTCACACAAGTATTAGCTGCTATCCAGGCCTCCTTCCAGGAAAACGTGCAGGTCTGCAGGCCTGGTGCTGGGCAGCGACAGGAAGACTGTCACTCAAGGGAACCCTTGCTCATTCACGAAACTCCTGAGTCAGGAGTAGAGCAAGGCTCTGAGCCTGGGGGGCCTGCCTCTGCCAGGCTTAAGGGATGTGAGCCTAGAACAGACAAAGCTTTCTCACCTTTGGCTGCACATCTCACTCACCCCAACTGTTTCCAGTAACCCAAGAGCACTGCAAGCCTGGTTTCCATCCCAGGACTGCGAGGCTTCGGATGCAAAGTCAAGCAACTACCTCAGACCCTGCTGGCTACAGTACAGAGTCCCTGCTCCAGAACTTCAATTCAGCAAGCCTGGTAGCCTCTTTGTGCCTCACTTCCCCTTTTGTTTTGCTTCGCTCTGCTTTGTTTGGAGACAGGGGTCTCCCTGTGTAGCCCAGGCTGGCCTCTAACTGCCCTATCATACATTTTAACACTTATTTGACATAATTACATTTTCTATTATTGTAGTTTTGAGACAGGATTTCACTCTGCAGCCTGGGCTGGCCCAGAACTCACTATGTAGCTCAGGCTGGCCTCAAACTTGAAACTCCTGTCTCCACCTCCTCAGTCCTGGGATTACATATATAAGCCATCAATGGCTCTTTGGCCCTCACCCCTTTGGGTAATCCTGCAAAGTCTAGTGTATACTCCTACCTTTCAAGATGATAACTCTCAAACTCTCTCCTTTGGCTGAGACCTCAGCCCTGAATCCTGGCTCCACATTTCTGGCTATCAGAAAGTTCTACTGAGACCTTCCTGGGCCCAGCAGTCACCCTCACTTTCAAAACACCTGGCTTTAGATCCCACTTCCCTCTGAGATGTTAGCTCAGGAACACCTTCCCTCTGCCCACCACTGAGCCCGGTGAACCTACTGTGGTCTGGCAAAGGCCTATGGTTCCCAGTTCACAGAAGCACTAAGATGCAACAGGACCTTAAGAGGCAGGACCTGGTTCCCTGGAGGATGTAGCCTTGAAGGATCAGATACTGGGACCCAAGATCCTTCCCACCTCTCTGTTTTTCCTGGCCACAATGAGGTAAGCAGCTTCCTCCATTTTGCATTCCCAACCAAGATGTTCTACCTCACCACAAGCCCAAGATAATGGAACAGCTGAACATAGAATGAAATTTCTGAGCTTATGAGCCAAAATAAACCTTTCCTCCCTATAATTTGATTATCCTGAGTATACTAGGAAGTTGACAAACACAATACCCAAAAATCTCTAGTGTCACCTAAATTATCCCTCATTCTGCTCATGTGCAATGGACCTTTTCTGATTAGAAGATTCAGGGTCTTCTAAGGACCCTTCAGCATGAAGCTACCTCAGCTCAGTCATCCTCACTGCTGAAATTCAGCCACGACTGACAGAGTCCACATATGAAGCAAAGCCAAGGCTCCAACACCACACATAATGAAAGGCAATGCATGGCCAGAATAAAGGTCATTGCTACATTCTAGATGCAGCGTTGACTTGGCCTGACTGACCACCCACATCAGCCCCTCTGTGTGGCTGGCACACATGCATGCATGCAGCTGGCACTGTGGTGGGCCAGATACCCTGGCATACACAGCATGAGCTGTGTCATTTATCCTCTGGACCCTCTCTGAAACAACAGCCACTGCCATCTTTTATTACGTGTGTAGAGGTGGGGATAGAACACGGATGCTGGGCAGATGTTCTACCTCTGGGCTGCACCCCCAGTCTATATTATCTTAGATGAAGAGACAGACCCCAATGGCTTAATTGAGTTATCAGGCTCACAGAGTCAGCAAGTGAAACATGTGTTCTGTCAGGCACTGAGCTGAGCCCTCCTCTCTTCAGCAGGCAGGCTCATTAAACTGACCTGAAGGGCCTGTTTGCCCGTCTGACCTCCTGACTCTCCTGCCTCAGCACCTGGGTCCGCCCTGTGTCCTCGGTGTGGCATCATTCTCCCAACACTGCATCCTTGCCCTACTCCGTCTCTCCAGCATCTGCAGCCATGCACTCGTTCATTCAGCAAGGCTTTCTTTACAGCCCCAACTAAGGGCTCAGAACTGAACAATGTCAAAGTCAGGGTCACACTGGAAGACAGACATGGTCTTGTACTTGTGAACCTCACAGACTACAAGGAACAGTCCCTGTCTACACAATGTCTCCATCAGAACAATGAGGACAACTTTTCAAGGGTTGCACAGTGTGGGACACGAAGCTGGCCCGTCTGAAAAGGGGGTAGAGAAAAAAAAAGCCACATGTTGAAAAAAGTTATTTTAAAAATGCTATTGGTCAAGAAAGCTGTGTATTGTAGTTCCAGAACTCAGGAGGCAGAGGCAGGGGGACTGCCACCAGTTTAAGGCCAGTCTACATAATGAGTTCCAGGCCAGTCAGGGCTACATAGCAAGACCATGTCTCAAAAAGAAAAAAAAAAAAAAAAAGAGATGACATCTGAGGTACCGCAGGGGTAGAGAAGGTAAGAGGAGTGAGTGAGAAACAGAAGTGGGCTGACAGGGAGCAGGGAAGGGGTGAGTGGGAGCAAGTGAGGTTGCCTCTGCTTGGGGGGTGCCTAATGGCTACAGAAAGACCAGCAACCTTTACCCCACTGCAGAGAGAGGGCCGAGCACGGGAATAATGCAATCTGACTACATTCTCCATGTCAGCTCTGGCTGGTAAAAGAACAGACAGAGATGGGGACAAAAGGAGAAGGTGCAGGCTTGTTGAGAAGTCTCAACAATTTTGCAAGAGCACTAGCAAAAGTAACAGATGGACTGGGGATATGGCAGCATTCAGAGGACACAGTCTATATATTTCTCCTTCACGAGGGTAATAAAAAGCAGGGCTGAGCACTTGAGAGGCTACAGCAGGAAGACAGCTAGTTGAAAGCCAACATGAGTGGTCTTTGTAAAGCACTGTCTCAAAATAAAAACTATTGTCCTGGCAAGATGGCTCAGTAAATAAAGGCACTTGTTGCCAAGCTCTTGACCCTGTGCTCTGTGATCCCTGGAATCCACATGGTGACTCCCAAAAGTTGTCCTCTCACATCCACGCATACACAGTGACACATCTCCACACACTCTCACAAGTGAATGTAATTTTTAAAGGACTTTAATATGGGCTAAAGAGATGGCTTGGTGGTTAAGAGCCCTTCCAGAGGACCTGAGTTCAGTTTACAACACCCACATCTGCTGGCTCACAAGTGCCTATAACTCCAGTGCCAGGGGATCCAGTGCCCTCTTCTGGTCACCATGGGCACCTACACTCATGTGCACTGTCAGGTACATAGCCACATATAGACTCTTACACACGCACACACACAATTTTAAAGAATTTAAAAGGCTACTGATAATGCGTCTTTAATCCCAGCACTCAGGAGACAAAGACAGGAGGATCTCTGTGAGTTTGAAGCTAGCCTGGTCTACAGAGTGACATCTAGGCAAGGTAGATCTACACATGAAACCTTGTCTCAAGAAAAAAAAAGTTTTAATTAAAACAAAAAGTAAAACTATAAAAAGAAAGGAATGCACAGCCTCAGGTGGAACTTCCCTTCAAATCCCCCATGGGTTAGCACAACATACCTAGCAGAAAAGATAAATGCTGAACAAAGAACACCATGAACTCCGAATGTCATAAGACCCATATAGGTGGGCTGGGCATACAATGCAGCTATCTCTCCGCTACCAAAGCATATTGATTGTCAAGAGTAAATCTGCCTTCCCAGAGGGCTCCAAAGTCTACCGTATCAGATCACAGCAGTACGTGACAGTCACTCCTTATACTGGTGCGAATGAGACATTCCACCCCTAGGTGCAGGGACCTCGGTGTTAATGATGTTTGGAGAGGCGCAGCCTTCCCGAAGGAAGGATCCCTGGGGGCGGGCTTTGGGAACGTAAAGCCTTATGCCATTACCAGTTCCTCCTCTATGCGCCTTGCTTATGGTGGATGGTGGCAGCTCTCAGCTTCTTTCCCTGGTTGTCACACATGCCTGCTGCCATGCCTCCCACCATGATGGGCTCTTATCCCTCTGGAACTACAAGCCAAAACAAACTCTTTCTTTCATAAGTTGCTTTTGGTCATGGTGTTTCATCACAGTAACAGACAGCTATACCAATGCACACACAAGACAGAGAGAGAGAGAGAGAGAGAGAGAGAGAGAGAGAGAGAGAGGGGGGGGGGGAGGGAGAGAGGGAGGGGGGGAGGGAGGGCAGGAGAGAAGGAGGAGCAGAGGTGCAGCGAGCGAGGCCTTTACAGAGTTCAGGTGCCTTCTAGGATGTAAAATAGTGGTCACTATGTATAGTTAACTTTGATATGGCCATGTTTAGCAGCAAACTGTTGGGGGCAGGCACAAGAGCCCCCTAGGGTCTTACAAACCAGTTCATCCAAAGGCACTTAGCCGGAGCATCTGTAAACACTCCAGTTCTGTAGGAGACTCTAAGCCACTTCTTACTTCTGAGTGTCCACAAGCCATCCTTGCCCTGAGCCCCAGCTCTCCTAGCTCCCATTCCTGCCTGTACAGGCAACTCAAGAATCCCAACTGGTTCTTGGAGTAAAAGCTCTTACTGGAGAAGAGAAGACAGGAAGCACCCACCTGCTGCGACATAGGAGCCCACTTCACTGACAGGGAAGAGGACATCAGTGTCAGCATCAGCATCTCCGTGCAGCACCTGCAGCGGGGCCCAGCCATGCACCTGGGGGAGGCAGGTATCCCCATCCAGTGGCCTATGGAGAAAGAATACAGTTGCATGACAGGGCCTCCAGACTTATCACAGCATATGGGCTCCTCAAGTCCCCAGGCCTAGATGTGGCTAAGATAGAATAAGCCATGGGGCTGAAGTCAAGACCCCAGAGCCCAGATCAGACCCCTCTGATCTACCAGAACTTGCTGAGTGTCTACTGAAAACAGGGTACCGTGCTCACCACAGGGGCAACTACCCAGCAAACAGTTACCATGTGCTCATGGAGCTTATGGTCTGCAAGAGGACCTGGAAATCAGTCATGTCATCCTGCAAGAAGGTGGGAGGCTCAGCTCAGGATTGTGGAGCAGGACAGCAAGGCTGAGGAGGTTTTCAGCCAACTGTGGTAACCCCAGCCTGGGAGGACAAAGCAGGGAAGCACTCACTAGAATGCCCTGTGGACAGATGACCCACCGTCCACATGGGTTCTTGCTTTGGTTTTGTTTGGTTGGGGGTGGAGGGTATATATTTTTGGTTTTACCAAGAGGTTTTCCTTTTTTGCTTCTTTGAGACAGGGTTTCATCTGTCCCAGGCTGGCTTAGAATGCTGTATGAGGTTGAGGATGACCTTGACCTTCTGATCCTCTCAAAGTTTACACAATCACTACTGTACACTAATTTAGAAACTCGATAGATCAAAATCACACCTACTACACTAAGTAAAGAAAAGGAGAGGAAGAAAAGTCAAATTTTGTAATTTAATTAATTTTTAAGATTTATGTGTATGGGTCTTTTCCCTGTGTGTGTATCTGTACACTGTGTGCATACAGTACCCACAGAGGCTAGAGGGTATCAGATCCCTGGACCTACAGATGGTTGCTATTAGGTATAAAGTGGGCCCCCTAAAATGACAGTCTGGGCTCAGCTCAGGCTGCACTCTGACCAGGTGGACAGAAGGGTTGCTATGCTAGTAGATAAACAAAACCCTAAAAGCAGCATTCTTCAGAACCTTGTGAGGCAGGTTTCTGTTTGTCAGGAGAGTCACTACTGCCCTTCTCTGTCCCTAACAGGCAGCAGGGTGTCCAGTTCCCTATTAATGAATACTTGTTACACACATCAAAACCCCCACGCTAGTTTCCAAGATGCCCTGGCCCTCAGTCCCATCCTAACTTCCAGGCTCCCCTTCCCACCTTTCTCTTTAAAAACTAGAGATGCTTTCTCAGCCTTTTGCTATTCTCTATGCCCTCAAGAGATAGCTATAATAGCAACCTTGAATTTCCCCAAATAAACCTTTCTTTTTACCCATGATGTAGTCCAGTTCAGTGATTTTACTATGCCCTCACAGCGATGAGCTGGGAATTGAAGTAAGGTCCTCTGGAAGAGCAGCTAGGGCTCTTAACCAACAAGTCATTTATCTCTCCAGCCCCAA
Organism: Lophiomys imhausi; assembly: GCA_907164525.1. NCBI lineage: Eukaryota > Metazoa > Chordata > Mammalia > Rodentia > Muridae > Lophiomys > Lophiomys imhausi. The sequence continues at coordinate 1,086,232 of CAJQZJ010033039.1, read as the reverse complement.
ATTATGTAATTTAGCAGGGCCTGGTAGTGCACACCTAAAATCCTAATAGTCAGGAGGCTGCCCAGCCCAGGTGACATAGAAAGACCCTGTTTCACAACCACATGGTTCATTGGTACAGTTTTTACATGTACAAAGCTCTAGGTTTAATCTACAGATCTGCAGCACCACAAAGGGAGAGAAAGACCCCAACCACAGGTTTGGCGGTTCACTCCTGTAATCCCAACACTTGTGAGGTAAAGGCTAGAGGATTGCAATGAGTTCAAGACAATATGGGCTACACGATGAGATTCTGTCTCAAACCAATGTCGGCCATACACAACAGCACCAAGGCTGAGACCTTCCGATCTGAACTACAATGGTGTCCAGCCTCCTGCTGCATGAGCCTCTATATGCGTGAAGCCTTTCTTTATTTAAGGCACAGGTCAAGACATTTTTCCTGTAAACATTTTAGAATGTGCAGCACACCCTCGTAGGTGGTGTTTCTTTATAAACCTTTAAAATCTAACAACCAAATCTAGCTGGGGCAAACATTGGGTAGGTGTTATGAGCATACTAAAAACACCTTTTAGGTATGTAAACATAGCTTCGTCAGGAACTCCACTATACCCAACGCTGCACCTGATAACCAGAACCCAGTGACATCACTCACTCAACCAGACACAGTCCTAGAACCCCATGACACCCACTGGACAGTATATGAGCAGAGACCAAGAGCAATGCTCTGCTTTGAGCATCTGGAGAGATGCCACCTTGATCTGCCCTGTGGCTGGAGAGTCTCCCCAAGATCCTGACCCTCAAATCGGAGACTTCTGTTAGAGACTGGACCAAAGATTAGTCACAAAGATGAGCAGCCTTGGGAAGACAGGCTTAGGATTGTAGTTAGGACGTTAGAGTGAACCTGTGTGAGGACTCAGGATAATAAAATATTACTTTTCTTATAATGACTATGCATATCTACCTTCTTACTCCTGACAGCAGGAAACTCAGGGAATGGTCCTAACAGAATCTTACAAATGAACTGTTTCCCTCAATGGCTAGCACAGGGACATTTAGTCAGCAGGGTGAGGAGGAAAAGGGAAAAAGCTCCTGCCTTGGTCCTGGCCACTAACCCACTCCCCAAGTTTTAGGTAAATATGGCTGTGTCTCTAGGCTATTAGAACCACTCTCTTGGGGCTCTGATGCAGCAGGTGGTCGTCAGGTTGCTCCAAGAAAGGGCAACCCAACTGACCCCTCCAAAATTGAATCTAGGCCCAGATCAATCTGAACTATGGGAAGTTTTCCAAGGAGTTAGACAAAAGCCACCATTCCTCAGGAACTTGTGAAGCCCATTCTACCAAAGGGAGTCACTCCCTTACCTCTACAAAAGGGACCTGTGGTTCTCCAATGAACATATACCTATAGTGTCTTCTGGCATTTCAAAGTCCATGCTAACAACCTAGTTGCCTCCTCCCCTCAGCTCTCATCCTTTCTATAACCTGGTTATGCTCTAGGCTGCTGCTCCTGCTGCTCACTATGTTTTCTCTATTCTCCATCCCCTGCTCTTCTCCCCTCCCTCACAGACAGCCCTGACCATATCCAGTCTGCCAGCTATGTTCAGTCTACTTCTTTTTCTCTCTGTTCTGAACTCTTCCAGATACCTCTGACTGTTCTCATATCTACAATAATAACCTTCCCCTTAACAATACCACAGAGCGGTCATGTTATCAATTTATACAATGGTGTCCAAGGGAGTAGCAGGCAGGCAGGTCACATTCTCAGAGAGGGTAGCAGTACAGGTCAGTCTGTGAGAACTAAAGTTACATTTTAAGTTTAGACTACTGTGCTTAAGAGATCTATAAAATAAAAATGCCTCTAATCTGTAAGCCCCAATATGCCCAGATAGATAACTTGGAATGCTGGGGGCTATTGTTCACGTAAAAAGTCAAGCCATGATTTTTTTACTTTTGTAAACAAGGTTGGTTGCCCCAACTATACAGGATATCCTTGATCATATGTAGGAGGAGTTACATAGGCAGGAAGTACATCAGGATGTATGCTTACCCACAACTGGACAAAGGTGGGGAGTACATAGCCTTGTGGGTTTTGCCTTTATAAGCATCAGACTAGTATAATCAACTCATGGCCATTCTCTGGGAATCCCAGGTATGGCCCTGGCCAGTGTCCATCTTCCTAGCCAGTATTTAATAAAGCTTGCTTCAAATTTAGCTCAAAATTGTGGCAGTGGTCTTATTCTCATCCAGTGGGAATAACAAATCCTGTCTCCAAACATTCCACTACCTCTCTGGGGATGTGGCCTTTCTTCTTGTTTCAAAGACAATTCGTGCCATTTCCCAGCAGCCTATATGAGTCAGAGTGGAGGCAGACCCACAATGGGTGAGGCTGCAAACCCAAGAGAAAGTAGCCCCCAAGGGTCACTGTCTCAGTTCACTCCTGAGGCAACAGGCCTCAAAATATGGCCTGGAGATTGGCTTCAAAGGGCCTGCAAGATGGCTCAGCAGATAAAGGAGCTTGCTGTCAAGCCTGCTTACCTAAGTTTGAGCCCCAGAACCAATATGATAAAAGGAGAAAACTGTCTTTACAAATGTTTTACAAACACACACACACATACACAGATACATACACATACATATACACACACGTGCATACACACATAAACACACATACGCACACACGCAAACACACATATATACAAATAATGTTAAAAAAAATAAGATTGGCTTAAAAATAGCAGAAAGTATTGCTTATCATTAAAACAAAATATATGTTTCAAAACCTAGACAATGTCAAAAATAAAGACTAAATACAACTGGGTGAAAGGGTTTCCTAGGCAGCCAACATTTGTGCTACATACTGAATAAAGGGGAATTGGGCATCAAAGAAGGTTAAATTACCCTCAGAGATGACCAAATTTGGGCCACTAGATCATCCATCCTAAAAAACGAACACATATCAGATCTATCGTGTTGGTCATGCCTCCTCGTTTACATAGTTGAAATAAACATGCATGTAAAATTTTCTACATCTTTCCTATTCAAAATTAATCCATAAGTTCATCTTCATACTATCAGACAAGCTCATTCATCACTTAAGATGATGTTCAAAGTGAGCAGAGTGGTACGTTCCTTTACTCCATCACTCAGAACTGGAAGCAGGAACATCTCTGGGAAATTAAGGCCAGCCTGGAACAGGAAATGTCCTGTTCCAGGAGAGCCAGGGCTACTTAAAACTGAGTTCAATTCCTAGGACTCCAAAAACTGCCCAAGAACCCATCCCCACCACAAAACCAGTTCTAAGAACAAAACAGTGTTGGGATTCTGTACCCTGCACACATAGGGACAAACTCCCCGCAGTTAAGGCCTGGTGCGCATTCAGGTCAGACCAGGTATTCTGCTTCTCTGAACAAGGACTTTGGAATCTTGCTGCTCAGCTCTTCCTGAGCTGAGACAATGTCCTCAGGGCAGATCCTCCACCCAGCTCCAGATATTTTGTTAATCATCTTCCGCCCCCAGGGGGCTATCAGCAGCCCACATGTGTAGCCTTCAGGCCTGACTGTGCAGGTGCCTGCTTGGGCCTGGGATGGCCAAGGAGCCACCTGGCCCTTGCAAGCACTGGGTGGAGGAGCAGGAGATCACTGCTCATCCCACTCTCGCTGTAGACAACAAGCGGGTATGAGGAGCAGGGTGCACTCCTCATTTGTCTTTGCTTAGTCATTAGGAGATGGACATGGGCTCATGCTTGTAACTCTGTGTTACCCCAACACCCTCCAAACTCACTTCCTTACTGGTATCAGAGCACAAACAAGATGACTGAAACCCTCCTTTCTATAATAATGTTATCGTCTATTCTGAAGAGAAAAAAAAAAACAAAGCCAGTGTTTATGACAGATACTGGGAAAAGGGGATTGGGCACCAAAGAGTTAAATTGGTGCTAAAAAAACAAACAAACATCAGATTTTGCCAGAAGCAATGGCAAGTCTAGCTGAGCCTCCTGGCCTTGGCCACGCTCCCCACCATGACTGCTATGGGCAGACTAGACCTCTCCTGTGTGACTAGCTTAAACCAAAAGCCAAGTATTACTCAATAAGCCACTGATGGCTGCTCATCTCCTCCGCAGGCTGCTCTGCAGACTCTTCAATCAAGATGCCCCTGTACACCAGGGGGAGGTTGTCCATCGTCTATGGAGGCCCAGGCTGCCAAGGTCACCCAGCACTGCTTTGTGCCTGTTACACATCACAATGGCAGCAGCCACCCTGGCTTACAAGGTGGCCTCCCCTTCAGGCTGCTCTCCACAGCACAGGGGCAGGAAGAGAGATGACTGGGTCTGGGGCATTGATTCACGCACACTCATCTACAAGGCCGCAGAACACAGTGGCATTTCCAAGGCCACTCAGAACTGAAGGCCACTTTAGTGATTAACTGTTTGTGCCAACTTGGCCAGGTAACTTTGTCAGATATTTGCTCAAACATTATGCTAAAAGTTGCTGTGAGGGTATTTGAAAAAAAATACTAACATTTGCTTCAGTAGATTCTTAGTTAAAAGATTATCCTGCTGGACTAGGTGGGCCTCAGCCAAACAAACAGAGGCTGTAATACAAAAACACCCAACTTCTCCACACACAGAAGGAATTCTGCCAGCAAATTGCCTCTGGACTTGAACTGCACTCCTCTGCTCACAGTCTACCTGCAGATTTAGTCTAATCACATTCCACAATCCCGTGTGCTAATTCCCCAAGTCAGGAGAAAGAAACAAACAAAAAAAAGGATAGACATGGCTATGCACACCAGAATCTCAGCGCTTGGGAAGTAGAGACTCAGCTAGCCTCAGCTCTAGGCCAGCCTGGGCTACGTGACACCCTGTCTCAAAACAAATAAACAAAAACAAAGAGTCAGAGACATATAGGCAGAAATAAAAATAAGTGATGAAGGAACACACACACATGAGCACACATGCGTGCATGTGCACACACGCCCACCTGCTGGCGTGTTTATTTCACAGGAGAACTATGAACAATACAAGATGTCACAGACTTTGCTCCCAGGCTCAAAACATCCATAGTCTGTGAACATGAATGATGCTGCTGAGAAATGACTCTAACAGACAGTTTGGGAGTAGAACACCGCCGTATACATACAACATTCTAGAGGCTGAGGCAGGATGATGTGTCAAAGGCCAGCCTGAGACTCTGCCCCAAAACAACATAAAAGTGAACAACCTAAATACTCAATAGTAACAGAGCACTCTGCAAGTGAGGGCTCTCTTGAGACACAGAACCAGTGAGAGGGATCCCGATGAGGCGCTGCTTCTCGAGACTGAACGCTGGGCATCCTGCAGTCTCCAGTCTGTGAGCTGAAGCCAGGAGCACTGAGGCTGTGCTTCTGAGAAGTCGTGTGAGTCCCAGTCCGTGGGCAGGAAATGAACAGCACCCAGCTCACACTGTCAGGCATGAAGGCTCTTCTGCTCTCGTCAGGTCCTGGCTGGCAGGAAACCCTGTCGTTAAGTCAATCCATCCAAACACTGATCTCAGCCCGGAAAAAGCTCCCAGATGTCAGAAACAAGGGTTTAACCTGGGTATCTCAGGGTGCAGCAAAGGTGACCATCATATAAACAATTGAACTATGTACTAACATGGAAAATATTAACTTCTGGGGAGCAACATGGGTGAATCCAACTCCCAGCATGGCCAATCTCTTTGCCAGATCTCAACTTTTCTTTCATCTGTACCTTGTAGCCTGGGGACATCACAGAAGATCACAGGTGGGGTGGCCAATGCACAGGTGAGCTTGACAGCCAAACCTTCTATAATTCTTAGATGCATTTATTTTTATGTGTATGGATGTTTTGCCTCCGTGTGTATGTGTGTCACATGCATGGTGCCTGGTGTCTGCAGAGGTCAGAGAGAGCATCAGATCCCATGGGACTAGTCTTACACATGGCTGTGACCCATCAGGTGGGGACTGGGAATCAAATGTGGGTCCTCTGCCAGAGCAACAAGTGTGATTAACTGCTGAGCACTCCCTCCAGCCTCAAAAAGATTCTAAGCAGGCATAGTCTCCAAAGAAATAACATCATTAACATTACACAAACATGTACTTCAGAAGCACAGCACTGGAGGTATCCTGTGGAGGCTAACAGCACCATGGCATGTCAGTCCCATAGAAGGACACCTCACACACGTATACACCACACTCTGTGAAGTGAGTCATGATTGGCACCGTGTACTCCAGAGCTGAAGGGGGAAAGTCCTTAACGGGCTAGTGCAGCTGTGAGAGCAGGAGTGAGCAAACTGTGAAGAGCAGCTAACAGCATTGGTTCATATGACATCACTCAGTGTGCCAGTGCATGTGTCAAACGCTTTAGACACCATGTGACTTGGCTCTGAAACACCTCCTATTCTTTCCTCTGCAAACCAGACAGAAATGGTACCCACTAACCTGAAATAGCACCATACGGGTCAGAGGTTACTGATGTTCTCAGCATTCTTTATTCTTCTTTTTAGTCCAGGTGCTGACCTTGAACTTTCTATAGCCTAAGATGCCCTGAACTTCTGCTCCTGCCTCCACCCGCCCACAGTGCTCTGATGATGGATGTGCCTCAGCACACCCGGCTTACGCAGTGCTGGAGCACAAGCCCAGAACTTCACGCACGCAACTCAAGCACCACCTGCCCTGCCACAGTTCTTAGGTTCAGTCTTATTGCTACACGAGACAGTTATCTCGTCTCTTATACCACCGTTTCTCAGCCTGTGGGTCATGACCCTTTGGGGGATCAAACAACACTTTCACAGGGGTCACCTAAGACCACCGGGAAACACAGATATTTACATTACAATTCATAATAGTAGCAAAATTACAGTTATGAAGTAGCAATGAAAATATTTTTATAGTTACAGGTCACTACAACATGAGATGTGTTAAATGGTCACAGCAACAGGAAGGCTGAGAACTACTGACCTAGGCTCTGCAGAGCCAATCAATGGTACTCCTTCAGGACAAGTCCACTTTCCTCATGAGCTTCCTATGCTCGTGGCAAGTTAGGGACAGTGGAAAACCCAGAGCATGAAAGCCAAAGCCACTGTTCAAGCAAAAAAATTTCAAAGTAGGCATTCTGATGCTAATTTTATGTTAAGTCCATAAAGATCTAAAGAATGAATAATACCCCCAAAGGAATACAAAAATTGCACTATTTTTATGTGTATGATGTGTGTGCATGTTCATATGTTCATGCTCATGTGTATAACTGTGGATGCACACATGCCTTGGTGCACATGTGGAGGTCAGAGTTCAAGTTCATGTGTCTGCCTTGTCCTTCTACATGTTTGAGGCAGGATCTCTTGCTCTTCCCTGTTATGTATGCCAGACTACCCGACTGCAACTACAGACGTGGGTTCTTCTATACTCACTTCCCACCTCCCCTCAGGAGCACTAACATCACAAATGCCTGCTCTGCTACATCCAGTTGGGATGCTGGGAATCTGAACTCAGGTCGTCAGGCTTGCACGCCAGGAGCTTTGCCCGCTGGTCCATTTCCCCAGCCCCAAACTCATTTCACTCACTTCCACAGAAATGGCTCCCTCATCGAGAGCTCAGCAGAACTCACTTGTCTGGAGACTCCGAGTGGCTGGTGTGCTTCCTTCCCGATGGCTTCCTGTACACGTCTTCCTCGTTCTCATCCACATCATTGTCGATGCTTTTCACATCAAGCTTCTGGTAGCTCAACTCCCCATTCAAAGACACAGAATCAACTTTCCACGAGTTGCTGCTCTGGCTCCCGTTGGAATCTGGTCCAAAGGGACCTTCAAATGCTGCCATGATGTTGATGGAGGATCGGTCAGAGTTCTCCTCTGAGTTTTCTGCAGTCCCAGGCATCTTTTTTAAAGTGTCCCCAATGCTCTGCTCCTCCTCATCATCATCAAAAGAGACAATGTTGGTCACCTTCCTCCTCCTCCTCCTCTCCCTTTTACATCTGGCATCTGGCAAAAGAAAAGCTGTGGTAACAGGCAGAAGGAAGGGCCAAGCCACACTCCCATGGGGCAGCACGGAAGGAAGGCCAAACCGCACTCCCATGGGGCAGCAAGCCTATTGTTACACTAAGAAAAAAACTAAGACTAAATCAAATTTTGTTGAGTTTTTAGGATTTTTTAATAGATTTTTTCATATAATATACTCTAATTATGGTTTCCTTTAGCTTCTCCTAGATCCTCTCCACCTCCCCACCCACTCAAATCCACACCCTTTCTTTCTCTCTCTCATAAAAAAAAAACAGGCATCTAATAATAAAAGAAAATAAAAACTAGTCAGAATAGGACAAAACAAACAAAAATAGAAGAGCCAAAAAAAACCCAAGAAATACATACAGACACAAAGATATACATATTCGCACACACAGAAAACCTATAAAGACCCAAAATCAGAAACCATGATACATAAAGAAAAGACCTATAAGATTAAAAAAAAAAAAAAAAAGTCCAGACAAAGCTCTCCAAAAACATCATTGTGTTTGTTTTATATTGACCATCTACCTCTGGGCATTTTTTAAAAAACTATTTTTAGAAGTAGGGGTGTGTGTGTGTGTGTGTGTGTGTGTGTGTGTGTGTGTGTGTGTGTG
>CAJQZJ010033039.1:1057486-1077618 GCA_907164525.1 Lophiomys imhausi | reverse complement strand
GTGTGTGTGTGTGTGTGTGTGTGTGTGTGTGTGTGTGTGTGTGTGTGTGTGATGTGTCCAGATACAAACAAAAGTCAAAAGTCGGTGTCAAATCCCTTAGAGCTGGAGTTCGAGGTAGCTGTGAGACATGGGTGCTACGAACAACCTCAGGTCCTCTTGAAGAGCAGCAAACACTAGGGAGGTCAGAGCACTACAGGCAGAACCTACTACTTATTGTCAGATATTTATGTTTATACCCATAAGGTTAGTGATGCTCTACAACTTTGGTGAGTAAAGTTTCTTTTTGTACTGGGCAGCATTTAATGCAGAGACTTATAGCTGGTCAAGGTGTTGAGAATAAAGCAAGTGTGAGTGTTCAGCCCTAAATGAAACATCTATATCAAACCCACCCCACCCCACCAAGGCATCACAGAAAGGAGCCAGAAACAATGTAAGAGCCGGACAGTAGGGAGGAGTGGTATAAAATGATGTCTACTGGACAGGATTTGGTGGTGTATTAGTGAACTCACAATAGTGTTTCATTGCATAACAGCAAGCCAGTCAACATTCCAGGATTGTGGAGGAGTGGATCAGCAGGCCTCCCTGTCTGAGGAGCTATTGGCAGTTGATGGCTGCTGGGGAAGGGATTGTGAATTTCCTTCAGGGGTGTGTGCCTCCCAAGTTGCTCATGCTCTGCTGGATAGCTCCACACCCATGCTCATGAAGTCAGCACTAACTGGACACGATGAGTTGTTATTTATAAAGAGGAACGACAGTGGGAAGGGGAAATGTTAGGGGAGGCTGGGAGGTAGATATAATCACAACACATCGCAAACAAATATGGAATTGTCAAAGAATAAAACCTTTTTTTTAAAAAAGGTTCTGGAAAAAAAAAGTTCTGAAGCAAAGGCTGGGATTGGCTCAGTAGGTAAAGCGTCAACTGCACAAGCAGAAGGATGAGTTCAGTCAGACCCAGCCCTGAGGGAGAGCTAGGCATGGCGGTGGACACCTGTAACTCCAGCCCTGGAAGGGCAGAGACAGACAGGTCCCTGGAGCTCGGTGGCCAGCCAGTCTAGCCAGTCAGTGAGCTCTGGGTTGTGATTCTACTGCTCAGGAGCTAAGGCAGGAAGATCTGAGTTCAAGACCAGCATAGGCTATGGAGTCAGTTGAAAGTCACCTAACAATACAGTAAGACCTTGTCTCAAAAGGAAAACAGAAAAAGAGCTTGGGATACAACCGGGTGGTAGAGCACTGGCCTAGCATGTGCAAGCCTCACTACAACAAAATAAACACCTGAAGCAGTTTCCCTTGCCTGCTCATAGTCAAAACTGAGAGCTACCCTCTTCTCTTAGACCACTACTTAAATAGCATCCTCCCAACAAAGGCAAGCCCACACCATTCTCTCGGGAGCACCTTATGCTTTCATCCTGTATACCACAAGAACAGTAAGTTGTTTGTGTCTTTTGTTTTGAAATATCACCCCTGCCCAACTCCAAGAAGACTAAGCAAGATGCCAGCAGAATCTGAGTGCACTGCTGAGCACAAAAAAAAAAAAAAAAACACAGGAAAGGAAGGAAAGAAGGGAGGAAGAAAAGAGTGGGGAAGATGGCCACTTGGCTTCCTAACTGGCTATTTGCTTTTCTACTTTTCTGTTGGGTCCCTCTCACAGTGAATGATGATAACACACAAACACCAACAGACTTCGCTCCCCTGAGAAGGAATGACAATATACACTGTGTTTCTCTCAGCCCCATTCTCATTTCCTTTTCAGGGGCCCCACCGTGCTACCTCGAGGGCCCCTCTAGCTCACCAACATTGACGTTCTTGGATATGACAGGCAGAGGGTCAGTCTCCTGCTCTGGCTTGATGAGAATGGAGACAGCAGAGGATGCTGTGATCTCCCTGAGCAGGCTGCTCATGCCCTGCGTGGACTCCTTCAGCAAAGATGTCACGTTGTGCGTTGACTCCTTTAAGAGGTCAGAGACGGTAGGAGCAAATTTGCTCTGCCCATTCAAATCCTTGTTGTCAATGTTAATTGCAAAGAGTATGGAGTTCAGACCTGCCAAAACAGGGAGGAGGGGTTTTACCGTGCTTGTCACCAGGCAGCCACACCTTCATCATCAGCAAGAAAACAGGGCACTTGTGTCTACAAGGGACGCAAAAGGACAAATACTCATCTTCAGCCCATATACAACCATCTGAAACTGCACTGGCAGACAGAAGTTCACATGAACACTCTTTCCATACTCCCTTCCTGAACATCAGGAAGAAGCACAACGACAAGAATCACCCTGGAAAAGATGATGCAGAAGTTCTGGAGAAAGGCCACCTGGGTTGAGGCACAGAACAGCCTCTTAGTAGCTCTAAGACCTTGGTCAAGCAACATGTCATCTCCCTGCATTTGAGTTTCCTTACCTGTGCAATGATGACAGCAGTAACCCTCTCAGGACGTGAGCACTGAAGACCTCAGTGTGCACTGAGAATGTCGCTACAATGACTTTAGCCAAGACTGACATCGGCAATCTACAGCCCATAAAGAAAACCACAGCCAAAGCCCGACTCTCTCATTCCTAGATGAACCTAGCATGGCCCTCAATATGTGGGACTCAATGTCAGGGTTTAAAAGAAGATTGTAAATGTAACAATAAAGAATTTGGCCAGGCATGGTGGCACACACCTTTAATCCCAGCACTCAGGAGGCAGAGACAGGTGGATCTCTGTGAGTTTGAGGCCAGCCTAGTCTACAAAATGAGTCTAGGACATCCAGGGTTACACAGAGAAACCCTGTCTTGAAAACCCCAAAAAAAAAAAGAAAAAAGAAAAGAATTTGGAAGAAAGACAAGCTGTCATGTTTATGATTTCTCAAGCCACGATCATACCAACCCAAGGCCTTGCTTCATGCCAATAAGCCACATTGAAGGCCTTTTATTGTCTATGGCTCTCCAGGTGACTGGAAAGCTAACAGCATTCTCACCTCACAGAGGAGGAGAGAAGAGGTAACAGAGCTCATGGAATTCAACTGCCATGCAGAAAAAACAGGGTGCAGGGCAGTCTGCCAATCCCCAGGTCTTTATAATTCACCTGCCAGGCTGTAAGCCAAACCCTTCAACTATGAGCTTCATCTGCTAGGTGTCAAACTCTAGATAAATTGTCCCAACTTAAAAAAAAAAAAAAAAAAAAAAGTCGGGGGCTGGAGAGATGGCTCAGAGGTTAAGAGCACTGACTGCTCTTCCAGAGGTCCTGAGTTTGATTCCCAGCAACCACATGGTGGCTCACAACCATCTATAATTAGATCTGGTGCCCTCTTCTGGCCTGCAGGCATACATGCAGATAGAACACTGTATACATAATAAATAAATCTTTAAAAAAAAAAAAAAAAAAAGTCAATATAACAGTGACTCTTCCAACCAGGAGGACACAGAACATCAGAGCATCCTCTTGGGCAATAAATCCACTCCAGAAGCTCTCTATTCACCAAGCTTCTCAGGACTCATCACCCCTGGCCTCAATCAGGCTTACCAGCTGCCATGGTAGGAAGCATGCTGGACCTTTCTTCATCCATCACAAAAGACCAGTCTTCGTAGAATGTGCTGCAAAAGCAAATAGAAAAGGGAAAGCTCTTAAAGGAAGGTAGTTCTCAGCATCCATGCCCTGGCTAGTGATGTCATTAGATCATCATCCTGCTCGCTAGAAACTCCAGGCCTAGTCGGTCACCAAGAGGGAATCTGGTCCCTCTCCACTTTGAAGCTTCTCACTAGAAACAAAGGTCTGAGTGCACAAATCCTATGACTTCCTTCTTGCTCCCCTGAGATCCTGAACTGTAGAGGACTGAAACAGACATATGCAAATGTACTTATAAAGCAGAAAAGTCAAAGAGGACAGAGGGACAGATTCCACTCAACAAGGTACCCCAGAGACAGACAGGAAGTCCAAGCTCACCAACAAGGCTCACCTGATTGGCTAATGCAAGCAGAGATCATGTCAGGAGCAATTACAGAGATGCGGGGCTCTGTCAACCAAGGCATCCATTTATAATAACTTCTGGGCTATAAACCCAGACTCCAAGTTAGTCATGGAAAGGGCTGAGAGAGTACAGGGCCCCTGTGAATTTCGGCTTAGATAGGGTAGCCTATCCAAGACAATCTAGTCAATCAATGGTTCGGCAGGGCTTAAAAGCAGGTCTCCCAAGGTCTTTATTTTCTAAGCACTTTATCTGACTCTGTTAAGCAATAAACCACCAGACTCCTTGATGCCAGGTAACAGAATTGTAAATACAGCTTCAATAATATCAGTTCAGTACTGAGTGGCCTGAAGCTCAGCAACAGATTGGAAAAACGGGCTGCTGGTGTGACTGAATACTTACAGGAATAGATGTAATAGGAAGATAACAAACTACCACGTCAAGCTAGCATTTTGACTGCATTCAATCCCACAACAAATTAGGATTGTTTGAAAATCTGAACTAGCTTTCATATACATAACTGAACCTGGAGTGTGTGTGTGTGTGTGTGTGTCAGAGAGAAAGAGTTTATACATGAATGTGCTTGACATGGATGCCAGAGAGCCGCCACGATGCATTCACTTCAGGATCATTTTGAGACAGGGTCTCTCGTGGGTCTGGAGAGCATCAAGTAGGTCAGGCCGGTTGGCCAGTGGCTCCCCAGGGGTTTTGCCTGCCTCTGCCTCCTTATCATTGGGACATGCACCACAGTGCTAACTCTTTTTATGTGGACTGTGGTTACTGTTGTTTTTAATTATCTTTTTCTCTACTATTTCACTTTTATTTTTATAATTGTATGCATATGTATTTGCAGGATGTGTGAAATTTGGCACACAAATAGAGGTCAACAGACAATTTTCAGGAGTCAGTTCTCTCTCCTTCTACCGTAGGATTCACAGGATCTGAGGGCTTGAACTCAGGGTTACATGCCTGTATGCCCAGCCACTGAGAGCCATCTCACTGACCAGTTTAGGAACAATCCCAGAGCATGCACAGCATTGCTGATACATTACCAATAGGAAAAAGCATCGCCAACAGCAGGGGCAGTGCATTTGTCTGCATGCACCAATATCTGAGTCTGATTCCAAGTAAAGCAGAGAAGAAAAGGGAACGGGAGGGCTGGAGCAAAGGACAGAACTGCAGAAGCAGAAAGGGAGACCTGAGCCTGCAAAAAAACTGGCAAGACTGAAACCAAGGGACTGTCTGAGTGCTGAGAAGCTAGCTCACTGCACTAATGAAATTTGAGTGTCAAGTCTAGGCCTGCTAACATGGAAATTACTCAAGGTGCCAGAGAGGACTGACCATGGCCCCTTGGGTAATCAGGTGACATATACTGTGTCCAGCCTACCATCTTCACAGGCAGGTAACAACATGAAGAAATAAAACAGACAACGTAGAACAAAGGAATAATCAAAAGTAAGCAGGGCCTCAAAACCCCCCACCCAGAAACCACCATTCTTAACTCAGGCCTCTGAGGCTTCTTAAGTGTCACTACAATGCAACATGACCTGGGTAAACTTTATGTTCAAGGAAAAAAAATAACACATGCTAAAATGAAGCTTTTAATGGAAACAAAACACTTCCTTCCCTAATGTCTCATATTCTGAGCAGGCCTGGTCATGCAGGCCTCTAATCCCAGCTCTAAAGAAACAGGCCAGCCTGGGCTACACAGTGAATTCCAGGCCAGCCTGGACTACATGTGAGAACTTGTCTCAAAATAAACAAGGGAACAAACAAAGCTCCCATGCCTTTCAGTCCGTTTGGGATTAAGTAAACTGAAGAATCCCAAATTAAAACTCCAAAGAGCAGGGGCAGTCTGTGTCCCACAGCAATATCTGTCTGTATCCAAGCCTTAATCACAACAGCACTGATGGAGTGCTGGCTAATGGGTGCCACACAGAGCCCCTTCTGGGCATGGTGGCATCTTTTCTCCCACCAAGGGAATGGCTGGCAGAGCTGCAGTGGGGAAGCCCCTTTTTCCTCTGGTAGGGGGACAGGAAAAGTCTGTCTCCAGATTCTTCCACCCTATTCAGAACCTTCCTGCTGTGTACCTAAGCCTGGCGCGGTCAGCCAGGAGCATGTGCAGGTAGCGTTCGAGGGAGTGCTCGTTCAAGGCGCAACGCAGCCAGGCCCGGCCTCGGCCCACATCCACCGTGATGTGGTGTAGGGAGTAGAAGCGTTGCAGTTCGTGCTTGTTGAGGACTTCCTTCACGTACAACCAGAACACAGGCTCTGGGAAGAGAAAGCAGCAGTGTGTCACTGGGCCTGCGAGCTGTCATCTTCAGAGCAAATAGTCACTAGGCAACTTTATGGAGTGTAAATGTAACTACAACATGTCACTCCTTGGCACAGACAATGTAGAACAAAGGAATAATCAAAAGTAAGCAGGGCCTCAAAACCCCCCACCCAGAAACCACCATTCTTAATTAACATTTTCAAAACCTTCCAGTCAGTCTGTTTTTCTTGCACCTTTTTTCTTTTTTTTGTTTTTGTTTTTTGAAGACAGGGTTTCTCTGTGTAGCCCTGGCTGCCCTGGACTCACTTTGTAGACCAGGGTAGCCTTGAACTCACAAAGATCCAACTGCCTCTGCCTCCCAAGTTCTGGGATTAAAGGCGTGCGCCACCATGCCCGACAATTGGACAACTGGAACTGCCATATGGGTACTGGGATTTGAACCTGGGTCCTTTGGAAGATTGGCCAGTGCTCTTAACTGCTGAGCCATCTCTCCAGTCCCTTTTCTTGAACCTTTTTAATACAAAAATCAACATTTGTGGCAGCTAAATTATGTCCCCAAACATAACTACACCCTCTGGAACCTGTGAACAGACCTGACACAGCAAAGGACTCCTGGCAACTCTGATGGTGTCAATCCCTGTGGATGCAAACATATTAGCAAGGGCCCTTCATAAGAAGGCCAAGAAACATATCTACAGGAAAAGAGGTCATGTGACTAGGGAAGCAAAGATTAGAAAGATATGACCAATTCCAAAGAACACCAGTGGCCAGCAGAAGCTGGGAGGGCGAGAATAGCTGCTACCTGCAGTGTCAGCAAGGACCAGCCTGCCACTGTCATCCTGACGGCTAGCCCAGTGAAACTGACCTTGGAGTTTCAGTTTCCAGGACTAGGAGAATAGATCCCTTTAAGCCACACGTGGTGCCATGTACCTGCAGTCCTAATCAGGCAGCTGAGGCATGAGTGTGGCTTGAGCCAAGCAAGGAGTCCAAAGTTAGCCTGGGCAACACAGCAAGACCCTATCCCATCTCAACAACAAAAGACTACATCATATAGCGTATTATTGTATATGTATACATACATATAATTCTGTGAAACGGAACCTTTTTAATTATTCAATAAGTATTTATTGGTAACTATATTCACTTATAAACGTTCATTTAACTACTAACCTTAAGAATGACTACAACAGCCGGGCGGTGGTGGCGCACGCCTTTAATCCCAGCACTTGGGAGGCAGAGGCAGGCGGATCTTTGTGAGTTCGAGGCCAGCCTGGTCTACAAAGTGAGTCCAGGACAGCCAAGGATACACAGAGAAACCCTGTCTCGGAAAAAAAAAAAAAAAAAAAAGAATGACTACAACTTCTATTACCTAACCACTAAACCTACTGATAACTATTACAACTATTTTCATAATCTTTTAGAAGGATACAGTCTCTGGGGCAGGTCCTCAGTTGTCAGGAACACAGTCTCTGGGGTAGACCCTTTAATGCACTTAGCAGTCTTTCTTCTGGAATATCTCAGACATAGATCCATCAGGGTAAATTGGCTATGGCGGCTTCACCTTAAATAAGGCTTGAAGCTTTCTTCTCTCTGGGAGACCTCAGCCATCTGTAAGCCAACTTATTTCCTTTGTATCAGCAACTCTGCTGCTCTGCCTCAGTCTGCTGCTCTGCCTCAGTCTTTAAAGCTGGCCACAGTTTCGTTTAGGCCACTGTTCGCACAGGTCAAACCCCTCTAGGCAAAAGCTGAGCCACAGGGTTTAGTCCTTGGCCTTTTGCTGTCTTGCTGAGGCTTTCTCCGCTCACCAGCTTCTTTCTGCCTCAGGGAGATCTGGCTGTCAGTCCACCAGCACTTTTTCTAGCTTGAGGACTCTCTAGCATGGAAGCCCTCTAGCATGGGGCCCCTGGGCTCCATCCACTTGTCCTTAAATAAAGATCTCTCCATGTTCCATCTGGCTTCAGCTTAATCTGGGCTCAGTCCACTTAGCAGCTGACAACAATGCCAGGGCATTTCACCTGCCTTCAGCCTCTGGGCTCTGCTCACTTAGCAAATGAAAACAATGCCAGGCCATAAACCTTGTTTTTAGTCTAAAGAGTCTCTCCTTGTTTCACCTGGCTTCCTCCTTGTTTAGTCCATAGAGACTCCCCTCATTTCACCTGACTTCATCCTTGTTTTTAGTCCATAAGTTGATAAGCCCACAGCCAAGTTGATCTTCATGCCCCAGATTAAGAGACTGTATCCAAAACCCCTAGATATTTACTAAATCTAATTTATATTAATCTAACTCCCCTTACAATTCTGTAACTTGATTCAGTTTTTTTAAATCATGAACGCTTTCCAGATTCAAAAGTCCTCAGAACAATTTTGTGTTATTACTTATTCATTCAGTCTTCTGAATGCTGAAGGTGATTCCTGGCAGTTCCCTGGTGGGACATGATTTAGCTCTATCTTGATTACAAAGAGTTTGCTGCTTCCCCTCACAGAGGAAAGACAACCTTGACCATGAATAATTTCCCTACATTCTAGATTCCCAGGAGAGCTTCCTAAATGGTGAACTACTTGATGCAGTGATCTGTTATGTATTCTAAATGTTAATTGATCTGCTCCCAGAGGCCTGCTTGCCATGCCAGGCCATGAGTGCACCAAGTGATGCTGTTACTTTGCTTGCCAACCATTGTCTCTGATTGGTGCTAATAAAATGTTGCAGCTTGGATTGGGTAGAAGACAGGTAGGCGGGCCTTTAGGAGGGAAGAGGATCATGGGAAGAAGCCAGGAGAAGGAAGAAGGAGACACAGTATGGGTTAGATGGAAGAAGATCATTCATTCCACGCAACCTGGAACATCTGTATAGTGTGGAGAAAAACAGCCCAGGGGATGTATGTATATGTTATGGAGTTTTATTTGGGGAATAGAATTATAAGCTAGCTTAGATGGGCTAAGAGTACACAATCCAGGCTAAGGCTTGTTAAAATCCATCATGTGTCTCTGTGTAATTATTTATAATGGTGGGCTAAAAATTAACACTGCCAACCAATTAACTATAATATGAATACTGGTAATAATTTAATTATTTATTTCTACATTATAAGGACAAGAACAAATTTAAGGCTACGGGAAGGCTAAATAAGGTTGTGTTGAGCCATAGATGGCCAGCTATTCTTCCTGGCATCTCTTCAGGTCTACCTTTCTTATCCACAGGCACAAATTATTAGGGCCTAACTCATTTTATGATCAATTTTCTTTACAATGTTGGCTCACCAACATTTCTTCAGTTCTGTAATGACAGTTATTAGAGTATTAACTGAGTACCAGAATTGCCCAAACTATTAGAGTATTAACTGAGTACCAGAATTGCCCAAACATTTCATAATTGATGTCACTCAAACCATGGCCATCTCACTCAAAGGCAAAATCTGGACAAATCCCACCAATGTAAACACTAGTGAGCAGCACAGGTGAGCAGGCGTGTGCGCATGCCAGGCACATGCCACTGACACCACATTTTGCCTCTGCCACCTTCAAAATGAGCACGCTCACAACTGTTTGCTCTCTAAGTGCAGAGCCATGGTCTCTGCTGCCAGCCTTCTTTTTTTAACTTATTTATTTTTATCATTATTTATTATTATTATTATTATTATTTGCATTGATGTTTTGTCTGTGCAAGTCTGTGTGAGGGTGTCAGATCCTTTAGAACAGTAGTTACAGACAGTTGTGAGCTGCCATCTGGGTGCTGGGAATTGAATCCAGATCCTCTGGAAGAGTAGCCAGTGCTCTTAACCGTTGAGTCATCTCTCCAGCCCTGAGACCCAGCTTTCAATCCAGGAGCCAAACAGGTTCACAGACCCTCTGAGAACATTTAAAGTCATTGAGGTTTCCTCCCAAAAGAACACAAATACGCACAACTCCAAAACTTACATCCCAAATTAAGACGCTTACCCTTACACTTCAGTTCAACTGACTGAGGCTTAACTATGTCATTCTAGTGAGCCCTGAGCAGTCCAAGTAAGGAGAGAGAACGACGCATGCCTGAGGGGCACTCAGTCCAGCAGGACAAACAGGTGATGAGGTCACTCAGTTACATAGTCTTGGGTAGGCACAGAACCACACTAAACCTCAGATTCCTCTCCCATGAGGACAAAATAAGTGATCTGGGATTATGGGTTAACTGGAGAAAAGAGCAGGTAGAGTGTTGAGCTCAAGGCCCACATGGGCCGCCCAACAATAGCAGCCTGACACCAGAACCAATACCCACGGCCAAGAAGAGGTGCCATGAAGCCTTCTCCTTCCCTTTCTGGACCAGTAGCACCTAAATGTGTGTGTGAATTTACAGGCCCAGCTACCCTTCCGGGTCTTTTAACTTTGCTACTGTGTTTATTTAGTGTGCGCATGTCCACCACAACACATGGTCGGAGGACAACTTGTAGGAGTCAATTTTCTCTTTCAGCATGTATGTCCCCGAAACTGAACTCAGGCTGTCAGGCCTGCTGACAAGAGCCTTTTCAGCTGAACCATCTCACTGGCTTCATTTTCCAGAATAAACTTCCCAGGATGAAACAGAAAGTATAGTTTACTCTCAGCCTCCACATGGCAAACTCATGGGACTATAGAACCACTGGGGAGAAGCCGCAGACCTTTCTCTGCCTCTCTACCATGTCCTGCGAACTGAACCAGCCTCTCCAGGAAGGAGGGAGGCTCTGAAGACTTACAAGGCTTAGGAAGCTCCCGAAAGTGACAAGATTCACAGGGTCCCATCCAAAGTCATAAAGGCAGCAAACAGCTGCTGAGGAGAGGAGACTCTTTGATGGAGCTCCCTATAAACTGGACAGAAAGCCCCAGGAATGCACCTTTGGTGAGTCCTCCCCCATGCTGTGGGGGCTTTTCTGTGATACAGCTTCCCCTGAGTCATTCAGCTTCTGTAATCCCAATAAACCCACTGGTTCATCAAACTAGACTTAGGTGGAGTCATTTTATGGCTTGTCATTTCCCTATCTGCTCTGAAAAGACATTTATTTATTCATATCCAAGCAAACTTACATTCAAACACCAGCACAGGGGACTCTGGGAGCAAAGTAAAGTCTTTAACATCAGGTAACTCTCCCCCACACCCTGTCTCCTCCAAAAAGTGCAGTGACCTCCCTCTGACCTTGAATACCAGAAACACTTTACTGTAAAGTGTGTTTTCACCTTTCAAGTTTGCAAATTGCATACCATGAGGATCTTTTTCACACCTGTCAGTGATAGCACTGATGATAAGAATTATCCCAGCAGGGCTCCACTTCAGAATAAATGTGATCTATTTAAAGTGTAGCGTACCTGTCTTTTAATTCAAGAGGTGGCCATAATTTAATTTGGAAATCTATACTGAGCTGCTTTAAAACATGAAGAAAGTTCCAGAAGCATATGCCAGGGCTTCAACTTCTCAGAGCACATGAAGCCAAGTACCAGCAAGAACAGAGCCAGGAACGGGGTGCCAAAGTAAGCTGTCTGGAGGCCCTGTTCATATCCAGCTAGCAGAACCACCTTTTGGCAGTTTCTAACGGGACTTGGCGCTCATTGGCAGTACCCAGAATTCATACCTTGCATAGGCTCAGTAGGTAAAGTGCTCAAGGAGCAAGAAGGGGGGCCTGCGTTCAGACCCATGTGTAAAGCCGGGTGCCACCGGGCATGGGGCACATGCCTTTAGTCCCAGCACTTAGATATTGGTGGGCCATTTCAAAGCTGACCTGGCCTACATATCAAGTTCAGGCCAGCCAGAGCTACACAATGAGACCCTCACTTAAAACCTACGTACAGGAGTGCACCTGTAATCCCAGCACTGGGAAATCAGAGACAGGGGGATCCCTTGGCTTGCTAGTCATCCATTCTAATCCAATCAGTGAGCTCTAGAGTCAATGAAAGATCCTTTCTCAAAAAACACGACAGAAAGCAATCGAGGAAGACACCTGACATGACCTCTCGCCTGCACAGACGGACACATTGAAATAACATAAAATGCACATATGGAGTTGACTCAATCAGTGTCAGCCACAGCACACACGCCGGCTGTATAAAGTGTGTAGGCGTAAGCAGCTATGATATTGTCATTACACTGAAGCCTAGCAGAAAGGTGTCCCAACAGAATCCCCTTGCTTCTGGCAGCACCTCTCTTTCCTAAGACAAACATGTCCCTTGTGGTTCCCTGTGATGTTGTCTTACCCTGTCCTCTTCCTCCCCAGCAGTGGCAAGTCCCATAGGCTGGAAGACAATCAGACCTCGTGAGGGTGTCCACTCTACAACACACCTTCACCCCAGTCCTGTTTTAGATTTGTGATCTTCATGGAGCATTCTTCACATTAATTTTCATAATTGAAAAAAGTAGATGTATATGTGTGTGCAACAGGGTCTGTGCACGCAAAGGTACATAAGTGTGTGCAACAGGGTCTGTGCACGCAAAGGTGTACATGTGTGTGCACAGGGTCTGTGCATGCAAAGGTGTACATGTGTGTGCACAGGGTCTGTGCATGCAAAGGTACACACGTGTATGCACAGGGTCTGTGCATGCAAACACAGGTGCCCACAGAAGTCACAGGTGCCAAAGGCTGGAGTTACAGGCAGTTGTGAGCTGCCCAACATGGATGCTGGGTCCTCTGCAAGAGAAGCACATGCTCTTAATCTGTAAACCATTTCTCCAGGCCTAATTTTCATCTTTTTAAACACTGTGTGAAGATATTATTTATTTTGATTACTGAGGGGGGTTTAGTATCCCTTAAATTTCATGGCCAAAGAGTCAATCTCATTGGCATCAGACTAGTCCTGGCCCAGAGCCACAGGCTCCTCCACACAACTCTATGTAAAACATCAGAAGAAATGCCCTGGAACTGAAAGCTACAAAGTATGGCCTATGGACAAATTCTAGCCAAAAGTTTTTTGCAGAGTTTTATTGAAACACAGCTACAGCCATTTGCTCACCTAACACCTGCTACTGCCTTCAGGTAACAGTTAAAACAACAAAGCTAAGCAGTGTGACCCAAAGTCTATAATATTATCTGACTATCCCTTAAAAAAGAAGTTTGCAGACCCACAGAAGTAGGAGCTCAGCTCTAGGGGACATGCAAGCCCAGAACCACCCGAGACTATCCTGCAACCCAACACCCATCATGGAGACACACACACATCCCAAAACCGTAAAACCTTCAATCCAGAAAACCACCATACTGAAAGACAAATAGAAATAAATTTGGGGATAGCTAAACCTGGAGCTGAGCTCAAATGCTGGATCTCTAGGACCAAAAGGGCCATATCTGTCACCTGCGAACAGAACACGGCCATGTGAGGAGACGGGTTTGTTCTCTGCTGGTATGATCAGCATCTACGAAGGACTGGTACCAGAGAGTAGCAGCTCTCCTCCAGAGCCCAGGGAGGAATTAGCCCACTGAGCAGCCACTCTCCTTCAGAGACTTGAAGGGGTACAACTGAGCAGGGTGAAGCGCTGCACAAAATTAAGCAATGTATCATCCACCTCTAAGGACCTGGTCTCCTTGCATCTCTCTCATGCATAATTAGACAGAATAGGTAGTTGGCTCCAAGGCTCTGAATCACCAAAGGCTTGACTTCATCTCAAGGTCACAGAGGGTAATGACACCTCTAGGCTTCACATTGGCAATCAGAAAGTGAAGAAAGGCTCAGCTGTCTTTTTATCAGGCAAGGATAAGCAATCCCAGAAAACCACAAGGAAGCAAAAGTGGAGAAAAGAGCAGTGGGACTGGCTTGATCACTCCTGGACACGGGGCAAAGGAAGGCGAACTGCAGTGAGAACTCAGGGGACAGGCACACACAGCCAAACCCTGTCATGCACACTGAGGCAGGAGCAGTCCACACTGCTTAAGTCCTTTTTTTTTTCTTTTCTTTTCTTTCTTTTTTGGTTTTTCGAGACAGGTTTTTCTGTGTAACAGCCCTGGCTGTCCTAGACTCTCTGTAGACCATACTGGCTTCGAACTCACACAGATCCACCTGCACCACCATGCCTGGCTTTTTTTTTTTTTTTTTTTACTGTTGTTTTTGTTTTGTGTTATACTTGTTTTGAAATTGTGTCTCTCTCTGCAGCCCTGGCTAGTGTGAAACTTGATATGTTTTCCAGGCTGGCCTCAAACTGGCTGCATAGCTGAAGCTAACCTTGAACTCCCATTCTTTCTGCCTCTATGTTGGAATGACAGGAGTATACCTCCAAATCTAGCTATTCCTTTCCCTTTCCCTCCCTCCCTCCCTCCCTTTCTATCCACCTCCCCCACAACTCAAAGACTTGCTGTATTTATACCAACCTGGCCTGGCACTATCTTATGAGCCTCAGATCTTTCTGCCTCAGCATCTGAAGTGCTTAATCTCAGGCATCTGCCACCACACCCAACTCTTCACTCCTCATGGATGAGTAAAAGTTGGGGAACATGTTGAATAGTATAAAAAGTAGGAGTAGAGTAGACTATACATATTGAGAACTCAGGTTCTCCAGCTTGCCCACTGCACATTTTGCCCCACCTGGCCACCTCCCTGGCACCAGAAAGCCGGGCTTCTAAAGCGTGTGACTCATCTCCTTTTAGATGTGAACTTCATCTTCTCTGAAGAGACACATTGATCCTGTGACGGCAAAGGACCCATGAAACTTCCAAATTGGTAATCATGTCCCAAAAACTGACAAGTCAGGTGTCAAATATGAGCATAAATGACACATCAACAATAAATACCTTTAAAACAGCCAGGAGTCACAACATCCCGAAGAGACATTAGTCTAGATATACACATTGTTTCTCCGTACTGGGGCTGGAACCTAGGCACTGGCTAGGCAAGCTCTACACCACTGAGCTATAGTCCTATACTGTTTTTCCTCTTTACAGAGTCAGGATCTCATTTGAACTTGCAATCCTCCTGCCTCAGCATGCAGAGCTTAACATACTGGAACCCACTTAGGCACTCATGTCCCTTGCATTGGTACTGACCCTATGCCACCTAGATGTCAAGGCCCTGCCTCGGGGCCCCATGGGCATCCTGAGGAACAGCAAGTAGCTCTCCCAATAAGGCCAGCCATTCTCTACTGGTGCTAACCACTTCTGTCAGTAACCTGGACACAGTCTGTCATCCACTCCACACCACTGGCAAACATCCTTCCGAGGCCTCTTTCACCAGAAGTAGATTTGCATGTTCATAATAATAACATCGAAGCCCCAAGAAGGAACTGAAAGCGCCACACAGAGGGGAGGCTGACAGAGCGGACTTCCCCGCTGAGCACGGGAGGCTTTGCTTGCACATGCAGCTTCCTCAGAAATCAGCGGTCTATAGAAATGAACACAATGCCCAGGGGGCCTTGGTGAGTCAAAATATAAACTGCTTTGGGTTAAGTGCAATGGACCACTTTCAAAAATCCCCACCGAGGTTCAAGAGGTCAGCATCTGCCTGGAAGGTGTGAAAATAGAGCAGGGGGCTGGGGGTTAGTGTCCCAGGAAAATTAGCACTTTGCCCGAAGTCATGAATTTGACACAGTCCTCACTCTATGATGTCACACTCTAATCCACAGCAAAGAGGCTGGACAGGGTTCCTTCCTTTCTAGGAAAAGCAGCAGGCAGAAGAGCAGGACACACCATGGGAGGCCTCAGCACTGTGGAGGTACAGTCCGGGTGAACTAGGTAGGGAGGTCTCTACCTAGAAATTTGAATGTCTAAAGAGTATACATTAGAACCACAATGAGACAGCACTTCAAGTCCATTTAGCTTTTGTGAGGTTCTTTTTTTTTTTTTTTTTTTTTTTTCCCCCAAGACAGGGTTTCTCTGTGTAACAGCCCTGGCTGTCCTGGAACTCACTCTGAGGACCTGGTTGGCCTTGAATTTACAGAGATCCGCCTGCCTTTGCCTCCTGAGTGCTGGGATTAAAGGTGTGTGCCACCGCGCCCGTATTGTAGGGTTCTTAAGCCAAAGAAAGAGATATGGAGACGTAATGAAATAAGAGGGAGACTTGTTGAGAAGGAAGGAATGAACATGAAGTGCTACCTCACTGTGGTTTTAGTGAATTCTCTCTAGGCAAGACAGGGCTGAAAATGACTACCATCCACTACAGAAACACTCTGAATTTAACATGTGGAAGACGGTGCAGCATCCCTGCACTGCTGGGTGGGACTCAGAGGGCAGCACTGAGAACAATTCAGTGTTTCCTCAAAGTGTTAAACACAAGGCCAGACACTGTAGAATGTGCTTGCTGCCATGCCTGGCCCTGGGCCCCAGGTGGAAGAAGGAGAGAATACACCCACACACCCACGCACACACACACACACACACACACACACACACACACACACACACTAGTTAAGTAAATTTTTCGCATGCGCGCACACACACTAATTAAGTAAATTTTTATTTTAGAAAAAAGGTGAGTTGAGATATGATTCCACAAGCAAAAGCACTTGCCACGCAAGCCTGAAGACCTGAGTTTGACCCCCAGGGCCTAGGTGGGGAAGGGAGAAAAACATCTCCCACAGGTTGCCCTTTGATCTCCACATACACAATGGTGCATCTACACAGCATGCAAATAAATAAAATAAAATGTTACATTAATCCTAAGATTACCAGAAGATCCAGCCATTCTACTTCTGGATAATATCAGAAGAAGTCAAAGAAAAACAGCACAAATATTTATTTACCATGCTCATTGCAACATTACTCACAACAGCCCAAGTGTCAATCAGGCAAAAAAAAAATATATGGTCTATCTATATGCTGGGATATTACTCAGCCTTAAAGGGGGGGTATGATACTGTAGGGTGGGTTAGCCTGGAAGGCTTTGTGGTAAATGAAGTCAGATACAAAAGGGCATGGAACAAATCTCACTTACATGCAGAGCCTATCTATAGTAATCTAGTTCAGTAAGACAGAGGTAGAATGGTGGCTGATAGCTGCCAGGGGCTGGGACTTAGAATTAGCATTCTAATGAGCACATCATTTCTGTTTAGGAGTATCGACATGGTACACTGAGCTACAGGCTCTCTCTTTAGATTTGTTTCATGTGTGTTAGTATTTTGTCTGCATGTGTGTCTGTGCACCAAGCGTGTGTCTGGTCCCCGTGGAGGCCAGAAGAGGTGTCTCATCTCCTGGAGCTGGAGTCACAGGTTGTGAGCCAACATGTGGGTGCTGATAATCAAAACCAGGTCCTCTGCAAGAGCAGAAGCTCTCCACACCACAACCTGTCTCTCCAGCACCCAGCCGCAGACTCTCAATGGTCAGGATAATATATTTCATTACACATATTTCACCATAGTGTGTATGGTGTGTGCAGTGTGCACGTGTGTGAGCCTGTGGAGGCTGGCAGGCAGCATGAGGAGTCTCCCTCCATGGTTCCCCACACCCTACCCTGTGTGTTTGCCTATGATGTGGGGTATGTGTGAGGGGGTGCTGGGCACTTCTCTCTTTCCACCTTGACATAAGACTGACGCCAGGTGGTGAGGCTTGCACAACTCATGAACCTTGCACCTTATTTTCCCAGCAGGGTCTTTCACTGGGCTCAGAGTTCACCTTTCCACTAGACTGGCTAGCTAACCTGTAGGCTCTGCCTGCTCCACCCCCTCCAATGGTAGGGTTGCACACACAGCCGGCTTATATGTGGACTCAGGATCTGAACTAGATCTTCTTGCTTATGCAGCAAGCACTTTGCCCATGCAGACTCCTCTCCAGTCCTCAACTTTTCACAAGGATACACAGGAACAGAAGCCTAAGCTTCGAAATGTTCTCGTGACTTTACTGTTGCTATGATAACATGCCCTGACAAAAGCAGAGCACCCTGGGAAGGAAAGGTTCATTCTGGCTCACAGGCCAAGGAACAGTCCTCCAAGGCACCAGGAGCCTGAAGCAGCTGATCACTCTGCCTCGCTCAGGAAGAGGGTAGCAGAAGAGTTGCCTCCTTTTTGTTCTGTGCTGCCCTCAGTTAGGGAGGGCCTTCCTACCTCATCTAACACCAACAAGAAAACCTCTCACAGGCTTGCCTACAGGCTCATCTCCCAGGTGACTCCAGACCCGTGAAGTTGACCGTGTGCATTAACCATCAGGAGCTTGGGGGAGAACAGAGGGATGAAAAGAAGATAACAGACAGGAAAAACATATTTTCACCACAACAAAATGGCCCCCCAAACAAGACCCAACAACAACACTAACAGATAAAACCGTGGAAAGGCAATCCCAAGAAGCCCCACCCCTGGACAAAGAACTACAGGCCAACCACTAACTACTGCTGAGAGAGAGAAAATCAGTCTTCCCCAGGGATGAGCCCCCCCCTAATTGGATATGTACCATGTGGTCAGCCCTGAAATCATACACATGCAAGCAACACTAAACAGACTCAGTAGATTATATATTAGAGAGAGGGAGAGAGAGAGGGTAAAACAATGAAAATTAAAGAAACAGAGGCCATGAATTTGAGAGAAAGACAAGAGAGGGACATGGAAGGGGCTGGAGGAAATTTGAGAAGGGAAATGGTGTGCTCCTTGCCATGGTCTTAAAGGTTCTGACCCTACTAGCTTGTCTCAGAAAATATTGATGTAACTGTATTTTAAGTAAATGTGTTTAATTTTAAAGAATAAACAAGAGGGGAAGTATTTCCAAACCTAAAGAATTTCAGGGCAGTGAAAGCCAGAAATACTACTCAAAATATAGGTAAGGGCACATTCTTATTTAACATATAAGGCTAATGCCAACACATACACACACACTATTTTTTGATGGCTTACCAATAAAAGTGGTTAAGTCCCTCACTTTAAAAATTGTGTGTGATAGCAAAAATCCACTCCTCACAGTACCCAGCACTCACTTCCACTGCAAGTGCTGCAGTGTTCTACCTGCCTGCTGCAGATCAGCCTGGGGGCAGGGCAGAGGGAAGAGAGAGACAGGCAAAGCAGGCAGGGCAAGGAATGCATACTCTGCCCCAAAACTAACACAAACCCTTTATGTCTGGGGAACTGGGGACTACAAGGGAACTTTTAAGAAGATCCCTGAAGCTATATAATGTGTCGAGGAGGCGCTGGAGCTAACTAAGATGACAGGCAAAATACAGTACTTTGTAAGGGATTGCTTTGGGAGCAAAGGGAAAGGAGAAAAGGCTGAGGATGGGTCTGGGACCATCTAGGAGACCAGGCTGAAGAACAGTCATTTGATAAGCAAAGGACCCAGGAGCAAATACAGGTGACAACAAAGACTTTGGCCTGGGGACTTTAATAGGACTGCGGTACATCTAAAAAAAAGAACTACTCCAGAGAAGAGCTCAAGACTGTTATGTAGGCCTGAGAAAATGCCACTAGAGACAGCAATTTCACCAAGAATCCAAACTGAATCAGGAGTTATGGCCCATGTCTGAAACTCCAACAGTTCAGGAGGCAGAGGAAACTGGGTCACAAGTTCAAGGCCAGCCTGGACATAGAGAGTTTGAGGGTTACCAAGACTACCCATCGAGACCCTGTCTCGGAGAAAGAGAAGCAGAACTGAGTTGAAACAGGATGTGTAGAAATACAGGCAACGACAACTCTGAGGATTAACAATACGGAGCGTGTGGGTGTGGAAATGATGCGCCAAGAGCACACAGTACGGAAACAGAAAGTGTGTCCAGTCACTGTGCCACTGCAAGAGGTAGGGCAAGGCAGTGCTTCTGGGTCTGGCTTCAAGATTAGAAGGTCCCTGGTGCGCAAGGCCACCAGACAAGGAGGATTACACTTTAACAGGTGGCCTAGTGTCAGCCACAGTGTGTCCAGCACGTCTAACGTGTCACCCTGCCGTGGATGGCTTCCACACAAAGCAACCAATAATAATTAAAAGAACATCAAACCCAAGGATAGAACACAGATGGCAGAGCAGCACAAGGACAGCAGCTGTGCCTCCCACCCCTGCATGCAGAACGCAGACCTGCCTCCCACCCCTG
>CAJQZJ010033039.1:989058-1027553 GCA_907164525.1 Lophiomys imhausi | reverse complement strand
AGGGAAGAGGATGGGGGGTTGAGGGTGGGAGGGTGGGACTGGAGGGGTAATAAGGAGGG
Source organism: Lophiomys imhausi (assembly GCA_907164525.1). Classification (NCBI taxonomy): domain Eukaryota; kingdom Metazoa; phylum Chordata; class Mammalia; order Rodentia; family Muridae; genus Lophiomys; species Lophiomys imhausi. Next base: position 1,027,494 of record CAJQZJ010033039.1, on the reverse strand, counting down.
GACTGCGATTGAGATGTAACTTGAAGAAATAAAAAATAAAGGAAAAAAGATAAAAAAAAAAAAAAAAGAAAATGGGGCTAGGCTCAGCTGCAAAGTGCCCAGCATGCACGAAGTCCTGGGTTTCATCCTCAGCACCACATAAGCTGTGCATGGTGGTAGGTGCACAGCTGTAATCACAGCACACAGGAAGTACAGGCAGGGGGATCAGACGTTTAAGGCCATCCCTGGCCACACAAGGAGTTCAAGGCAAGTCCACACTATATGTTGTAGTAAACATGTAAGGGCTTCTAAAACGCAGACTCTTAAAAGGGCATACAAAGTCAACTTCAAGATTTGAACCTGTGGGAAACACCTGGCAGAGCATGTGATCCTGGTCAACAGGTGTGCCTCGGGAGGAGGGCATAAAGCTGGCCAATGAGAAAACAGGCTGATGCATAATTAAGAGACAGAGCATATAAAAAGAAAGGCCTGGGAAACTGAAGAGAGGGCTTGTTGCTTGGCTTCTGAGTGCTGCTCAGTTGCTCCTCACTGACTAACTCTGAAAGACTCTAGCTGCCAAGACTTGCTAAAGATTGCGGCCTAGCTGGGCAGAGCCCAGGAAGCTTAGAAAAGCCTTGGCTCCAAGAGATGCCAAGAGCAGCACTTGCTGGTCCCTTGGAGATTCAGTGGGTCCTGCTGACAAAAGAGGCAGTGACCCCAGCTGGGGTGCACCAACAGCTGGCCCTGAAGCCATGGAGAAAGAGCCAGGGGACATGGCTGAAAAAGACCTGCCAGAGACTTCAGTGCTAAGCTGGTGTGCACCAATTGCCAGTATCAAAGCTGCATGGACAGAAAAGGCCCAACCTCAAGCAGAGGTGCACCAAAAGGCCAGTGGATGGTGACGAGACCCTGGCCTCAGGTGGGACCAACCCAGAGGCAGCAAGCTTAGGCTAGCAGAATAGGTGTGGTGTAGGACCTGCACAGAGAAGGGTCAAAAGAACTGGGCAGGCTGAGGAGAGCAGCAGCAGGTTGGCTGTGCAGACCAGCAGGCAGTGGAAGCGCTCGGAGCAGGATGTACAGAGGAGGCCGACCCCAAGCAGAACTGAGGCTGCCATAGCAACACCAGAGCCAGGTGACCACTGAGTGACTAATGATTCTGGTGTTCCCTGCAGACAAACTGCTGACCAGTTGTCCCTCAGGATCTGTGATATCTTGGTATCCTTTCTAAAGTATTAGGGTTGGTTGGTTGGTAGGTGCTTATAGATATTAATAAATATAGTTTAAAAGTTATGCCTACTGATGCAGGAATGTATGGAGAGAAAATGGGAACTGTCCAGGCAGTCATTGGTATGTCCTTTCTTAGTTTTGGAAGCTGCAGGCCCTGCACTTCTATATAAGCAGATATATTTATCCCTCTCAGGTCTCTGAGGTGGTTGAAGAATAGACAGCTAGAGTCTCATAGTTAAATTTTGAGTTGTTTAGGAATCAAGAGGGTGTTATAGATCTAAGAAGATACTCTTAAAAGTGTGTTGCAGCCGGGTGGTGGTGGCGCACGCCTTTAATCCCAGCACTCGGGAGGCAGAGGCAGGCGGATCTCTGTGAGTTCGAGGCCAGCCTGGTCTACAAAGTGAGTCCAGGACAGCCAAGGATACACAGAGAAACCCTGTCTCGAAAAACCAAAAAAAAAAGTGTGTTGCAAGTTAGTATGAATGTTGAGTCAGATATAGACCTTTAAACTCATGGAGATGGTTAGATAGTAGAATGTTAAAGTCAGGGGCCAAATATGTATAAACTGGACATTGGGAAGGTATACTGGGCCATTTAACTCTCATAAATGTGGCATATTTATATCTGTTGTTTTGTATAATACTTACTGTTATAAGAGAAGGAACCATCTGTTGGACTGAAAGGGGAAACTTCTAGGGGGAAGAGGGTGGAAGGGCTGGATAGGAAGGGGGAATAGGGAGGGGTTTGTGACTGAGATGTAACTTGAAGAAAAAAAAATATTTAAAAAATTAAAAAAAAAGTTATGCCTACAAGTGGCACCCAATGTGGGTCCTTGAGGTAGGACCCCAATGTTTCTTCCTGACTGCAAAAGATCACCTTGTATGTCCCTCTTGGACATACATTCATTTGTCCCAAACAGTTTACAAATTCCAGGAAGTCTCAGCTTTCTGCCACCAGAAACCACTTGTGTGCTCTTACTGTATTTCCCAGAGTTAACACACAGGCCATTTTGAGATCTGGCTTGAAAAGTACCATATTTCTCACCTTGCTGGGCATTTTGGTCCCTGAGGCTGTTAGCCTTACAATTTCTTTGTAAATGGCCAAACTTACCACAATTAAAACACCAGGTGTTTTGATATCTGAGGCTTTTGGCAGCTACTGGGAAAGCTAATGGTGGTAGTCTCATAACCCCAGGCTGCTCCTCCTCTTGGGGTGCAGTTAGCTTGAGATTAACCCTTTCTCTCTGAGGGCCTGTTTCTCTTTCACCAGATCTAAATCTGTGTGTTCTCCTCTCTCCAGTGCTCTTTGCTTTCTAAGCCCTTCAAGTTCTATTCACAAACTCTCTAGTTGCATAGCCATTTCTGCAATCCTTTTATCATACCCATCCATATCCACTTTTTTTGAAACACCATACAAGAGGAAAAACAACATATAAAAAAATCCCCTCTAGGCACAAAGTGGGAGAACCCAGTGGCAGCAGCCATCATAAGCCTTTTGCTGACATCCTGAAACATACTGTTCACTCCTTCAAATCCTGTAGTCTCCTCCACAGCACCAGATATGAAATTTCACAATATGCCTTGCCTTACGTCTGGGCGCCACTTATACCATGGTAGCTTTTAGTATTTTTGTTTTATTACTTATTCTAATTATTTTAGTACACTTAATACCTCTACCTCCTTTCTAACTCTTGTTCCTTCCAACCCCCAACAGTAGCAGGGAGAGAAAGGTTAGAGGGAAAAAGGACGTAGATCTCTTTGAGCTACTTCCTGCTGTTAGGGTTAGTAGAGTTCTTTGGGGACAATATCAAACCTCTATTTTCTTTGTAGTGCCCTCCACCTCGGGGCTCTGGCATTCTCTCCCTCTCTAAAGTCATCCAAGTTAAACTTCCCCAGCTGGCTAAGCCACACCCCCGCTAGCTCAGTTAATAGTTTACACCTGTGGTCTTAACTGAAGCAGCCTCACAGCTGGGATTAAACAAAAACATTCTCATGGTTTTTTTTTTTAAACAAAACTCTGACCACAATATGCTACTCTGTTGCAATAATAGTCATAACAGCACCCTTACCAAAAGAGCTTGAAAAGTTACTATCTAGTTTATTTCCTGTTGCTATGATGAAATACCCTGACAAGAAACAACAGAGAAAAAGCTGGGGGGAAAAGGATACACATTAAAAAAAAAAAAAAAGCAGATATGTTGAAGGGGAAGAAGTTAGGAGGGTGGTACCAGGAGGAGGGGGGGGGGCTTTGATTGAGATGTAACTTGAAGAAATAAATAAATGTCAAAATAATAATAATAATAAAGAAAAAAGAGAGAAAGAGCTTATTTGGACTTACAGGTGAGCACAGTATAGTCCATGATGATGGAGAAGGCTCTATAACAGGAGTTTATGGCAGCTGGTCACAGTGCATCCAAGTCAGGGAGCAGAGAACAGCAGCAAGTGCTCACTGTTTCTGTTTACACAGTCCAGGGTCACAGCCCAGGGAATGGTGTCACACACAACTGGTGGGGGTCCTCCCACATCAGTCACCCTAATTTACACCTGTGGGTTAATCAAGGTTAACCCAATTAACACACAGGCATGCCCAGAGCCCCATGCCCTAGATGGTCGTAGATCCTGTCAGCTGGATAACCTGGATTAACCATCACACTTCCTGTCATAGCGTGTGTTCCATGCTATAAAGGCCATGCTGAAAGCAGCTCCAGGAGGAAAGGGTTGATTTCTGCTTAGATCTCACAGTGTGTCAGACAGGAGCTCAAGGCAGAAGCGAGATGTGTCATGACAACGATGTGTACTGGTCAGCTCCCATGGCTTGCTCAGCTTGCTTCTTTATGTAACCCAGGACCACTTGCCCAGGGATGGCCCTCCTACATCAGTCATTAACAAAGAAAACATCCTACAGATTGGCCTCTGATAGAGGAACTTTCTCAATAGCGGCTTCCTCTTCCCAAACAACCCTATCTTGTGTCAAATTGACAGAACGCCAGGCAGCACACTTCCCCAGGTCGGCAGACAAGTACACACAAGACACAACCGCTCTACCCTTTCCTGACACCTTCCTATTGGATGTTACCCCTGCCTAGGAATAACCCAGAATCTCTCTACCCGCCCACTTGCCCATTAATACTACAATCACCTCTACATTATCTAACTATTCTTTTTTTTTTAACATTTTATTTATTATGTATACAGTACTTGCTCTACATATATGCCCGGGCAGATCTCAATGTAGATGGCTGTGAGCCACCATGTGGTTGCTGGGAGTTGAACTCAGGACCTTTGGGAAGAACAGCCAGTGCTCTTAACCTCTGAGCCACCTCTCCAGCCCGATATCTAACTATTCTTATAGGTCACTATTAGGGCCACCACAATTTACATGACCCGCCTCAATGTAATGTCCCAGGATAACTGTCCTCTCGAGCAATGCCTCCAGTGCAGTACAGTGCCCTCCAACAAAGCACCCCCTCAACAACAGGACCAAGAGCGGTCCTCTGGCCTTTAACTAACTACCCAAAACTGCAGGTGTACCCTGGCATAAAATAAAATTGTTGGCTAGGTGTGGTGGCACGTCTTTAATTCCAGCACTCAGAAGGTAGAAGAAGGTAGTAGATCTATGCCAGTTCAAGGTCAGCCTGGTCTACAGAACAAAAATGTTGAATTCATTAAGTTCTTACTAGGTGTGCCTAGCCAATGCCACTAGAGCTAAGTGTCACCCTAGTCCTCAGAAGGGAGAGAATCATTATCCTGATTTGTCTGTTACAGGGCAGGCTTGGAGAGACCAATGCAGTCCAGAATTACACAGCTAGCTGTCAGCGACTTGTGCCCATGTAGGCCTGAAGGCATGTCCACACCAGAGCCCCATGCTGCCCCTCATCTCTGCCAGGAGGACAGTGAGGTGACAAAGAGAATGAGACCTACATGTTGCTCACTGTGATCCTTCTCAGCAACCATCTTTTACACCCTAGTTAAATGTTTATTTAAATTTAGACATGAAAATGTGCTCAGATTGCTTAAATAGCCAAGAGCTCTACATCTGCTAAAAATAACCTTTTTCTAGGAAGGAATCAACTCATAGCCGGGTATGCTAGTACATCCTTGTGTTGCTAGCACAGAGGAGGAGGAAAGAGGCCACCTGTTCAGGACTAGCCTGGGCTACATAGTGAGTCCAGGTTAGCCTGGGGTGAGGATGTAACTCAAACGTAGAACATCTACATAACATGTGTAAGGCCTTGGATTACATCCCCAGTATCATATGTACAAAATAATTTTTTCTAATTTTGTTAACAAAACAAACAAAAACATACAGGGCCAGTGGCTTGACACTGTGGTAGAGTACCTACACAGTGAGCATGAGACTCTTGGTTCCATCATCAATACAAAGTAAAAAAAATAAAAATAAAAAGCCTATGTGAGGAAGACATCAGATCCAATTAGCCAAACCCAGGAGTTTTTCCCAGGCTAATAAGAATATGGCATCCGGTTAACACCTTCAACTAAAAAGAGGCTGGTAGGCATCATGTGACACACTTAAGATAAGAGTCCCACCATGAGCACGGAGGCATTTAAAATGGAGAATGCTCCTAAACGCCATCTGAGGGTGAGGCTGGTACCCTGCTTGCCCAGCATGCATGTGAACCCAGAGCAATCTCCAGCACTGCATAAGCCACACCTACGATACCAGTGCTTCCAGGTAGCAGAGGCACGAGGTTCAAGGTCATGTTCATTTACATAAGGAGTTCAAGGCCAGCCTGGGCTACATGAGACCCTATCTAAAACAGAAAAAAGAAAAAAAATTAAGCTATTCTGCTTACTAAGTATCCAGGGAATGTGGCTTTTTCACACAGGTTAAGAACATCACAAAGAGGCTAGAGAGAAGATGACTCAGCAGTTAAAAGCATTTGTCCTTGCAGAGCACCCATAAGGCAGCTCACAAATGTCTATAATGCCAGTTCCAGGGGAGCCAACTCCCTCTAGTGACATCCTTGGGCATACACACACATACACACACACACACATACTCACACAGACACATACACACATAGACACACACACACATACACACACACACACAGACACAGACACACACACACACAGTGCACAGACATGTACGCCAACAAAATAAATAAGTACATAAAGTCTCATATACACAAAATAAAATAAATTTTTAAAAAAGAAAAAAAAAACACAGAGAAGAACATAAAACTACTTGTTTTTTCTGCGCTCTGCACGGTGTTTTTGTTTTGTTCTGTTTCACCTATGTTTAACTCAACAGGTAAAGAAGAAAATCACACATACACAACAGTCCTTTCTCTGGAGTGCCTGGACAGGAGAAAGCTCCTCACCTAAGGACAAGTAACACCTCCAACCTCTACACACCCTGAGTTGAACACCTGAGTCAGCTCACTGCAGCCCACGGCAAAGAGGGCCAATTGCAGTGACTGTCCACCAAGCGTGCGGACACCTCATGTGTAATTAGAATGACAAGCACACTTGCTAAAGAACAAAGCTAATGCTCTGCAGGTCCGTGCTAAGGGCTGTACCTGGCCAACATAACTACTGCATTATCCCCCTAAAAACAGACGGGAAGACAGGCACAGAAAAGTCAGGAACTGCCCAAGCTTACAGCATGGTGTGGAGGAGGCAATGCTGGGTTCAAGCTCCGTAAGTCCAAACTCCATGTTCTTCAGTGCCCTTCAGTCCTCATTTCTCCAACTGAAGGGAAATTTTCCACATGTGCTCTGCTGGTACACTCAGAGGACAGCAATCTGAGCTCCCAGCCAGCAGGTCCAAGAGAAGACAAGCTAGTCAGAGATATTAAAGCCTCCCACTTCCAGTGTGACTGGCAGGATATGAACAAGCGACAAGTTTTGAAAAATCACAAAATGAATGTCCTTAGAAGAAAACAAAGATGAAGAAGTGGCAGCAATAAATAGAGTTGAGAAGCTGGAGTCCAGCAGTGGCTGCCATTCCATTCTGGAACAAGGCTCATCTGAAGGGAAAGGCAGGTCCTCGACACACTTTTCCTGAATGCTGTTCCATCCTTCACAGGAGGACCTCTGGATCTTTCTATGTCAACATCATGAGACCAAAATCCCCAGACAGCAATACCACTTCCCTGTCTATATCTGTCCCCACCACCACCACACACACGTAGGTCCACTACAGAACACTGTGCATCCCTCAAATTCAACAGCAGCCCCAGTCCCAAAGGAACTCTCCTCTCTCTCCAGTATCTTAACAACTTCTGTCATACCTGAGGACTCATCATTATGTCCTTTTTTTGTCTTCGGTTGGCCTGTTGCTACAGTCACTACCATCATGTGACATATTAGAGTATCCCTAAATGTAAATGTGACTTAGGGATTACATCCTGACTCTGCCAGGGACAGACAACTGAAACTTGTACTATTTAAAGATAGAGATATAAGAAACATATTATTTTGAAATATTCTGAGCAAGCTGACATTTCTGTAGGTCAAAAGTAATCAAATATTTGCCATTTCATTTAGTTCCACTTAATCAAGCCAAGTCTTTACCTCCAATATTACTGAGCCTGGAAAGGACCTGAAAGGAGTTTAATATTATGACATTTAACATCTAAAATAGTGTTAAACACCTGCAGTGACACAGATCTCTCAACTGGGAAAGCACAGACAAGGAAGAAAGGGAATGAGAGGTGTGGTTGTAGTAGAGGACCACAGCGGGGACGAAGCCTGACTGCACTCTTCATTCCACTGCCCAGCACCGCACACCAGCCTTGGTGATGATGAAGCTTTTATGTCTATGGTAGAGAAACCAACCCTCTTTCCTGCTATAGCCTAAGGGGGTGGCTCTCAACCTTCCTAAAGCTGTGACCCTTTAATACAGTTCTTCATGTTGTGCTGACCCCCAACCATATAATTATTTTCATTGCTACTTCATAGCTATAATTTTTGCTACTGTTATGAATCATAATGTAAATATCTGTGTTTTCCGATGGTCTTAGGTGACCCCTGTGAAAGGATCATTGGACCCCATCCTCACCCCCACCCCCACCAAAGGCATCTTGATCCACAGGTTAAGAACCACTGACCTAAGGTGAGACTAATGATCTGGCCACCAACATTATCAGACTGCACAGACATTCTCAGACACATTCTCTGCACAATCAAATGGGATCTCATCCTAACATGCAGGCAAAGCTGACAAGTATGTTCATTCCCATTATATATGCCCCTTCGATCTTCTCAGTGTAGAAGCCAACAGGGTCTCAGAGCTCCCTCAGCCAGACCCTCCTGCCAGTGCACAACAGGGAATGGAGATTCCTGAGCAAACAGCTGGCGTGCAGGCCATTCCTACTTGGGAGCCATTCCTGGAGTGCCTGCCTCTGGCTTAGGAGCCTTCCAAATTACCTGCCTCCTTTCAGTCCTGGCCTCCAATTCTCATTAGTCAAAACATCCCCAGTTGGAATAGTCTGTGACTTACTCCTGAAGATCTGACAGACACACCACTATACCATTATCTGTTCATTTTCTGTTGTTATAACAAAATATATGAGACTGGGTGACTTAAATGAAAGGAATTTACTTTGCCTTATGGATATAGAAGGTGAAAAGTCCAAGAAAAAAGTAAGGCCCCCCTGCTACTTCAACTGGAGGAGAGCAAGAAAGGCAAGGAGGTGTGTGCAAAATAGTGAGTAGGACTAAAATCTATAAAAACTCATTCCTCAGATGAGGTTGTTAAACCACTCGTTACGAGTTCCACCCTCACAAGCTAACCACCTCCCACCTCCCAACACTCTCCCACTGAGGAATTAGGGTCTCAACACATGAACTCTGGGGGAACAAACTCACACCATAGCAACTGTCCCATCAAAGGTTCCAACCGGTACCATCCCTCCCAGCTGGACTCATGCTGCATACAAAGCTGAACACCTCAACCCTGCCTAGCTTATTGCGTTCACTGCACTTATTTATTGTGTGTGCATGCATACACACGCATAGAGGTCAGAGAACAACTTATGGGCGTTGATTCTCTCTTTCTCCCATGCAGGTCCCAGGCTTCATGCAGACACCCGATGAGCCCTCTCACAGGCACACAAATTTTCTTCACACAGCAAATGTTTAATGACATTCAGGGATGGTAACCTGGCTTTCTACACATCCTGTCTGGGCTGGAGAGACGGCTAGGCAATGAAGAACACTGACTTCTCTTCCTGAGGACCCAAGTTTGATTCAAGTACCACATAGTGACTCACAACCATCTGTGAACCCATTACCAGGGATCTGTCACCCTCTTTCGCCCTCTGCAGACACCAGGTACACACATAGTACATAGATATTATATATGCAGGCAAGACACTTACACACCTAAGAGAAAAATAAATTAAAAAATTTTATGAGACACATTGAGCCAGGCGCAGTGGTGCACGCCTTTAATTCCAGCACTCCTGTAGCAAAGGCAGATGGATTTCTGTGAGTTCAAAGACAGCCTGATCTATATAGAGAGTCCCAGGCCAGCCAGAGCTACACGGTGAGACCTTGTCTCAAAAAAACAAAAAGAACGAAAGAAAGGGGTAAGGCGAATGGAGGGAGGGTGGGAAGGGCAAAAGGAAGGACCGAGGAAAAGACTGAGGGAGAAAAGAGATCTATTATATACATCTATGAAATTGCCAAAGAATAAATTAAATTTAAAAAAAAACTCTAAGTTCCTTCTAATCCCCTTTGTCCCTTAGGAGATTCTGGCTCTTAGAGCTCCGGAGAAGACTAATGTGGAAGAGACCTATTCAAGAAGCTGTATTGGGGCTGGGGATGACTTGGACACAGAGCACTTAGCATGTCTGAGGCCCTGGGTTCCTTGCCCAGGACTAGAGAAAGAAGCAGCAGCATTCACCTGGTTTTCAAAAAAAAAAAACAAGAAAAGTGCCTGGAGTCACATGGAAAGAAATCTTCCAATTTCCTTCATTCCTGAGAGCCAAAGCAAACATCTTCAAAGCTCATAATTGACTTCTGCCTTCTGTCTACTTGCAGTCTGCTTCCTACATCAATAGAAGTGATGGACAGCTGTCATAAACTGAATGACAAGTGGGCCAACACAGCCTGTATTCCCAAAGGGGAAGGGTTCCCTGGATGTGATGCGAAATGAACACTTGTCCATGGTGGGCACTCCTCACCATGAACAAGGCCACAAAATGGGGTAAACCAGACAGGAGCCTAGAGAAGGGCATGGTTTCTAACTTGACCTTGGGTGCCCGTCCAGGGAATTAACAGCAGAACTTAATACAATCCAGCGAGCCGGGCGGTGGTGGCGCACGCCTTTAATCCCAGCACTTGGGAGGTAGAGGCAGGCGGATCTTTGTGAGTTCGAGGCCAGCCTGGTCTACAAAGCGAGTCCAGGACAGCCAGAGATATTCAGAGAAACCCTGTCTCGAAAAACCAAAAAAAAAAAAAAAATGTTAATACAATCCAGCTCCACCATTCCCGGTTGTGGTTAATCCTCACGTTAGAGTCGCCATGGAAACACACCTCTAGGCGTATCTGTGAAGGTGCTTCCAAGGAAAGTGACTAAATTGGGAAGATCCACACTGACCCTGCACACACAGAATCACAGGCCGGAGTCCAGATCAAGTGAAAAGGAGAGAGCTGAGCACTGCCAGCCTTGACCACGCTGAGTTCCCTGACTGTGACAGGGGACAGCACGTAGATGGCAGAGATTCCACATTTGAGCAGACTTCTGAAGCAAAGCCCATGGTCACCAGTGAAAAGGGTAACCCGTCTGCCTTTTCAGACCTCACACTGCTGTTTTGAAGCTTCACATAATTTTAATAGCTGTAGATCTTGGCAACTGCCAGGAGAAAGGTGATGAAGAAGAGGAAGAGAAGACAGTCAAATCTTCTGAGTTAGGGTCTAAGAAAGCTGGCATGTTTGGTACTGGAGATGGGTTAGGGAGGAGCTCCACAGAAAGACAAAGAATGTCCAGTGCCTTCTGACATGGCAAGCGTGCTGAGGATCTAGCTAGTTATCTAAAGAAGAGCTCCAAAGGGAGAAAAGGAAAAGCTATGTTCTGTGAAGTAAAGCTCACAATAGCAGGCAGGGAGCAGAGACCTGCAAGTAGCTGCAAGACTGCCATCTCACCATGGCAGCTAACATTCCCTCGGTGAAGGTAAGCTTCTCATAAAAACAGACATGAAGGTGGCTACCACAGCCAGGCATGCTTGCGAATGACGAGAAGGGGTGCCCTAAGGGAAAAGGCAAGGCTTTTGAAACCCCAGCCTCAAAATCAATCTGATCACTAAGTGGGCACCACAGAGAGACAATATTACACCGTCGCCCCTCAGTTATTGTGAGGGACCATTCCCAGGACCCCATGGTTATAGAGAAGAATAACACCCAAGGCCCTCATATAGGCTGGTGTAGTGTGTGTGTCCTATATGCACATCCTCCCATGAACTTCAACTCTTCTCTGAATTGTTTATAACGCCCACTGAATGTAAATGCTGAACAAATAGTTGTCCCTATGTATGCCTAGGGAGTAATGCCCCTGCCCAACAAAGTTTGTACATGTTCAGTACACATGTATTGCTAAGAGTGCTGTGGGTAGAACTCAAAGCCTTGCACAACTAAGCACATGTTCTACCAATGAGCTGCATTCCCTGCCTTTCTGATGTAGAGCTGGCAGATACAGAAGAGCTCTAGAGACTGGGTCCAACTCTAATTCTAACACGATGTCTAACTGTCATGTTCAGATATGAAGTATTCTCGTGTGCTGAAGGCTGTAAAAGTAACTTTTATTCACCTGATGGAACTGTCATTGCGGAGGCTTGCTGCCTCTGTCTGTTAACCTAGGCCTTGATGATGAAATGGCCTGTTGTTGAAGGACAGATGATCAGGACTGCAGTTAGGAAGGATCTTCTCATCCACGGATTTTCATAAGGACATTTGAACTGTTAAGTTTGTGGGACTGATAATTGTTTCTATTATAAACGTTAAATTGTGTACAATTTTTAGCCTAAACAGAAAGGGGTAAGATGTAGAGGAATTTTAATTCAAAACACGGTTGCTCTGGCAAGAGATCACATCCAAAGACATTCTAGGTCTGTGTGATCCACGTGGATGCAGACACGGTGGGCAGTGGTGGCGCACACCTTTAGTCCCAGCACCCAAGAGACAGAGGCAAGCAGAGCTCTGACTTCAAGGCTAGCCTGGTATAGAGCAAGTTTCAGGTAAAGAAAACCTTAGGTCCAAGGGTGGTGGTACAGGCCTTTAATCCCAGGACTCAGGAGACAGAGTTATGCAGATCTCTGAGTCCTGGTCAGTTTAGTTGAGTCACTGAGTTGAGAGGCAGTACAATGGAGTCGAGTTCATGGCAATTCGATTTGTGGAATTCAGAGGCAGTTTTACCAGGAGAGTTTTACAGAGATGGGTTGGAGAGAACAAGCAAGACCCAGGTGAAGACAGAACGAGTCAGAGAAAGAGAAGGAGCCAGAAGATTAGGACAGATTGCTAGAGTTAGTTTGAAGCCAACCAGAACAATTCAGTCAGAGAAGCCAGATTGAATCAGTCAGCTTGGAGAGGAGTTTGAGTCAGAACAGCTATATTGAACCAGCCAGCCAGAGTTCAGGAAGAACTAGAAAGAGTGAGCTTATTCGGTCTCAGAGGCTGAAAATATTCTAGGCTTAGATTAGATTGTATGGAGGCTAGAAGCTTCTAGGACTAGGCTTAAGTTAGCAGACAGAGGCAGTGAGCTTCTGAGACAACAATGACAATCGAATCAGGAGAATAAAAGTTATATTTACAGAAGGCCTGCTCTCCAAGGCAGCAGTTTTCATATCTAGGGCTTCTGGGAAATGAATGGATCAAAATGGCTGTGATCTCATGGAAGGATTTCCACTTACAGATTTGTAATTAGGTAGCATTATTTGGGAGGTCACAGAAACCTTAGACAGCAGGGCTTAGCTAGAGAATGTAGGTAACTGGGGTGTTCTTTGAAGGATGCACCATGCCCCTTGTCCCTTTTCAAGAACGCTTTCCGCTGCCCAGCTGCAGGGGTGAAGGGGTGAGCAGCCTGTACCACCATGTAACATTGTGTGTGTGTGTGTGTGTGTGTGTGTGTGTGTGTGTGTAGGTGGGCATTCACATGACATAACAAGCATGTGAAGTCAGAGGGCAATTGTGAGAGTCTGCTCTCTCCTTTAACCCTTTGGGTTCCTGGGATTATATTCAGGTCACCAGGGGCCACAGCCAGGGCTTTTACCTGCTAAGCCATCTTGTCAACACAAAATGTTAAGATTTTACATAAGAAAAGGTGCAGCTACTATGTAGGAACACACTCCTGACATTCAGAGGATACTCCAAACCACCTCCCGGGAAATGGCCGGTACAATATGATGAAGGAAAGTAAACATAAATACACTCGCACACCACACACACAAGCACATGTACACATTGTACAGACAAGCCACCCTGGCCAGGCCTAGGTGAACACTTCTGAATTAAGTCTGCACCATAGTCTAGGACACAGAACAACTACTGGACAGAAGCTTCAAATTCACAAGAGTCACCAGTTTATAACTGTTCCGTTTATTCTATTTGGCTGGGTTTTTTTATTTGTTTGTTTTTTGTTTTCTAAGACTGGGTCTCACGTAGCCCAAATTGGCTTTGAACTTGCTATCTAGTCTAGTCAAAATAACCTTAAACTGATAATCCTCCTGCCTCTGCCTCCCACCTTCTAGGATCAAAAGCAGGGATTACTACATGCAGCTTTCCTGTTATTCTTCTGAAGGTGAAGTTTACTGAAAATGCGAATTCTCAGGTGGACATAGGGTGCACACCTGTGATCCTAGCATGGGGCACATGACACAAAAGGAGACAGAGCTCTGGCCACATAAGAGCTCTCCACGCAAACACACTCTCCTCTGCTCACATCACTTCCACACGGTAGACTAGGGGTGAAATCTGAAATCGTCATCATAAATTTATAAGCCTTCCAGGCCCTTTTGATGCAGGTAGACCCTAAATCCCAAATAAGAATCCCTGTTGTGACAGAGCGTAGACCCCTTGTCAGACCTTGAGGGGAAAAAAAAAATCAGTTAATATTGTGCAATAGTATACCGCCAAAACACGTGTCCATACTATAATGTCTGACAGGCCCAAAAGGCCTGTGCAATATGGGCTAAAGCAGGACACAGGAGGGTCACAAGTTCAAGGCCAGTCTAAGTTACACAGCAAGACCTTATCTCAAAAAGCAAAACAAGGGCCGGCAAGGAGCCAGGGAAATGGCTCAGCAGTTAAGAATACTTGGGGTTTTTTGTTGTTGTTTTGTTTTGTTTTGTCTTTTATAGAGGACCTGGGTGCACTTCCCAGCATGTACACAGGGGTTCATAACCATCTTTTACTCAGGGTATGTGATACTCTCTTCTGACCTCTGAGAGAAACAGGTTCACACAAGATACACATGTGCACATGCAGGCAAAACATTCATACACATAAAATAAATCTTAAAAAGTTCATTTTCAATGATTTTAAATAAATAAAAACAAGGACTGGCAAGCCACTTGCCACCAAGCCTGATGGCCCAAGTTCAATACCCAGAACCCATTGCAGAAGGAGAGAAGTGATTCCTAGAAGGAGAAGATAGGAAATTAGAAGTACCAACAGACAGTGGTTACACTGTGGAACCAGCTGTCGCTGCCCTTCCTGGCAGTGTCCTGGCAGACACAGCAGTCTCCATTTCTTGGCACCTTTTCCTTGATGGTAAAGCTAGGCATGGTGGCCCTTGTCTGTAGACCCACTGCTGGGAGCTAAGGCATCAGGAGGTCGGCACCAAGAACAGTGTGTGGGGAGGGTGAGATGGTTTGGCAGGTTAAAGCACCTGCCACTTAGGCCTGTCCACCTGAGTTTGACCCAGATGCCAAGATGGAAGGAGAGAACCAACTCCCGAAAGTTGTTCTCTGATCTCCACATATATATATATATATATATATATATATATATATATATATATATATAGTGGCACTTGCACTCATACATCATAATAAAAAAATTTTTTTGGAAAGAACAGTATGGGCTACACAGTGAAACCATGTCTCAAAAGGACAACTGAAAAAAAACTTATTTAAGAAAGAGGAGGACAGCCGGGCGGTGGTGGCGCACGCCTTTAATCCCAGCACTTGGGAGGCAGAGGCAGGCGGATCTTTGTGAGTTCGAGGCCAGCCTGGGCTACAAAGTGAGTCCAGGACAGCCAGAGATATTCAGAGAAACCCTGTCTCAAAAAAAAACAAAAAAAAAAAAAAAAAAAAAAAAAAGAAAGAGGAGGACAACAACAATAAAGATGACAAAGAAGTGAAGTTCTTACCTGCTGTCAGAATCCGAAGCGATCTCCTTTCTCCCTCCAAAACGAATCTGGCACTGCATAGAAAAAGAGACTGCTGAGGTGGGCTGCTAGCTGGGATGGCAAACATCACAGAACAGCCTGCAGGCCTTCAGATACCATGGGTACGGAGGACACAGGTGCCCTGGGTGAGTCGGACTGGCCTAGGCCCTGATGCTTCACACTCCAGCCAACACTCCTCTTTAAGGAGGCCCTGATCCCCCTCTTGACTCCAGGAAGTGGGCAAACTAGGCAGACAGGAAGGCAGACACCAGCAACAGTAGCTGGATGTCACAGAGCTCCCTCTGATGGCCCCAGAACCTCCATGCCTCTGTGCTGATGATTCTTGACAGAGCTCCTGTGTAATGTTTGTCAAAGGCAACCAACTCACTGTGCCGAGCAGCTCTGCCAGGCTGGGTGGATGGAAGAGCCACCTTTTTAAAAGCAGATGTATAAAGCCTGCCCTAAACATCTTTAGCCATAAAGTCCCATCCACGGTGTCACCAACCTTCACCATTATCCACCTGCCTCTTTTGTTGTTGTTTGTTTGATTGATTGATTTGTTTTGAGACACTCTCACTCTGTAGCCTGGACCAAATGCACAGCAATCCTCCTGCCTAAGCCATCCAGGCACTGCGATTACATGTGTGTACCACACTCTTAGCTCACTATTCAGTGTAAAGACAAAGAATCTCTGTTCTGGGTAGCAAACTTACATGTTACATAGTTAGGATTAAAAATTACACATAATCTAAAAAGGATACTGTTATCAGAATTCATGACACAGAACATATGAAGTGGTATGTTTTAAGTGTAGATAAATGAAAGATCTATCAATAAAGTTGACTGTTAATTTTTAAAAGAAATATAACAGTTCAACTCCTCAAAATAACTCAGAAGTTCTGAGCAGAAGCCCCAATGTGCTTTTCTTTAAATAATACAGGTAAAGCCACTGAACTCACTTCCTTGTCTTGTTCTGTCTTTGATTTTCTGGATTGAGCACAGAGCAAACTCTTTACCATGTTAACAAGCGCAGTTCATCCAGCATCCCTGGGCTGAGGAAAAGCCAGACTCCCGGGAAGAGGACTGTCTTAGATTTATAAACTCTATGACCAAAAGAACTTGGGGAAAAAGGGGTTTATTCATCTTATGCTTCCACATCACAGTTCATTATCAAAGGAAGTCAGCGCAGGAGTTGGCAGAGGCCATGGAGAAACGCTGCTTACTTGTTCCCTCCTCATGGCTTCTCAACCTGTGTCCTCATAGCATTCAGGACCACCCGCTCAGGGGTGGTATCTGCCCACTGTGAGCTGGGCCTGCCTATATCAATCATTAATCAAGAAAACACCCAAGCTGGGTGTGGGGGCGCACGCCTTCAATCTCAGCCCTCAGGGTTAGGTAGGAGGCAGAGGCAGGCAGATTTCTGTGAGTTTGAGGCTAGCCTGGTCTACAAAGCATGTCCAGGACAGCCAGAGCTACACAGAGAAACACTGTCTCAAAAAAAAAAAAAATGCCCTACCAACTTGTCTACTACAGTCAATATAATGGAGGCATTTTCTCTATTGAGGTTCCTCTTCCCAGATAACACTAGCTTGTGTCGTGTTGAGTTAACAAAAATATAACCAGCACAGGGACACTCAGAAAATCTGGCAGCTGAAAACAGATGGAACTGCCCCGCCATTCACCACACCAGGCTCCCTCAAGTTTTGAGCAGACACTGGATACTCTGAGCCCACTACAACATTTAACTCACAACCTGTTAAATTATTTCCCTCCTTATAATCACATACAAATAACAGTCAGTGAGTGGTCCCTTCCAAAAAGGGGGCTCTTCAACTACTCAGGTTTGGATCCTAGCTCTCTCCCTTACTAACTGGTGACAGCTTCAGTGAGTTACTGATCTTGGAGCTTAAGTGTCTTGACCTCTAAAGTAAAAAAAAAAAAAAAAAAAAATCGCAGGAAGTCCTCCATCGGGTGTTGAAAGCCTTCCCTGTAAAGCACTTACAGAGAGCCAGGCACAAGGTGGACGTGTGGTGACAGCTAACAGGGCAGTGACAGGCAAGCCAGCACCACAATCAACAGCCACAGTGGCCTAGCTGGAAGCCAGCACAGCTGCTGTCAACAGAGGCTCCCGGGTATGGCCTAGGTCTCATGGTCTTGTGTTTACACTTTTAGGGTCCTAAGTTCAAGCCAACCAGCACCTCTGAAGAGCTGCCCTAAAACAAGTGAGCTGGGAAAGCAAACTCTGTCATGAAGACAGCAACTGCTGAAGGATGGAGTTCCCCTGAGGACTTTGGAGCTCCGTACCCATGATTCCCTCTATCCCTCCTCTTACTGTCGTCCCTGCTCTATCAGTCCCAGGGAAAACTCTTTCTTAGCCATTCTCAAATACAGGTGAACATGGCTGTACACATCTGCAATCCCAGCAGTTGAGAGGCTGAGGCAAAAGTTCAAGGCCAGCCTGGGTGACCTGGTGATACCTAGTCTCAAAACAAGCAAACACACAAAACCATTCCCAGACATAAAATAAGCCTGTTCGCAGAAAGAGGAAGAAATCACTTCTGCGATAACTCTTGAGCATTCACACGAAAGGCCATTGTGTGCATTCTTACCTGCTTTACTGCGTCCAGCAATCGCGCCAGCAAGAACTGCCTTTTGTCATCGTTCTGTGACCCTAAAATGCAATGGGGCTTAATTACTTCTATTTGATAATTTAAACTCTGGTTATGACTTTCTTACATGCCATGCTGAACATAATGGCACACGCCTTTAATCCCAGCACTCAGGAGGCAGAGGCAGGGAGATTTCTGTGAGTTTGAGGCCAGCCTGGTTTACGTAGCTAGCAAGTTCCAGAACAGCCAGGACTACATAGAGACCCCATCTTTAAAAAAAAAAAAAACAAAACAAAAACAAAAAATGTCTGCATTTGAAATGATAGTATATGGCTGTGCATAAACATGATCAGTCTATTTATCTATAACAAAATAAGTATCTGGACTAGGCACCAGCAACCTGCTGGAATGAGGTACTGCACCACAGAGAAACAGCTAAATTCAATTTCCCCAGATGAATGTGTCCTGAATGGTCCTGGTTTCTTTGCTGTGATACTGCTGATACTGCAGGAAATTTAGCAATGTCTCACACACACACACACACAATTGGCTTCATACACTGTCAAATGTGTCCTGGAGGGTAGGGATACCCCTTTTGCCAGCTAGGAGTACAAAATAGCATGTAAGTTCTGGGGAACAGCAGGCACTATCCTTGCATGGTCTTACTTCCTCCCCACCTCCAACCCCCCCCCAACCATCAGCTAGGTTGGAAAACCTAGTTGTTCCTTTTGTCAGCATTGCCCAGTGATGTCTGGGGATGTGGCCCAGTTGCTGGAATGCTTGCCTAGCATGCATGGGGCCCTCCGTTCAGCACCTCATGAACCAGAAATGCTGGACACACCTGTTATCCCAGCTCTTGGAAGGTAGAAGCAGGATGATCGGGAATTCAAGGTCATCCTCAGCTACAAAGGGAGTCTAAGGTCAGCCTGGATTACCTGAGACCCTGTCTCAATAATAAACAAACACCAATAGCTTGGCCAATGAGAAGCAGGCAGGAGTGTGCTTGGCAACTCTGGTACGCTGTGCAATGATGGAGGGTAACACTTCTCCCCCTAACCTCATGCCTGACTCATAACACTTGGAGAGATCCTGAGCAGTCCTTTGCCCCATTAAGTCACATGCCTGAAGGAAAAGCCAAGAGAATCACAAACGTCCCTCTCAGGCGCAGTGAGTAGCTAAGCCAATATTAAAAATAATTCTCACCAGTCAACAGCCACATTTGCTCAAACCATCATAGGTGCTTGGGCTGTTTCTTGAAGTCAAATGAATTCCCAAATGGTTCCCACAAGAACAAGACACACAGAGAACTTCTCTTAAAAAGGTCTGGGGCCAGGAGCCTTCAGCACAAGGCAGACCACTAACAGGTGGCATAGATGCCCACAAGAGGCAGGGTGGTACCTAGCAACAGAGCTAAGGCTGTGCACAACAATGTCCCAGCTGCAGAGCAGTGGCTCTGAACAGGGATGGACTTGCTCACCAGGGGCTTCTGTCCTGGGCCACGCCAGAAGGAGTGGAGACATGCAAGTGAAATTGGATAAAGACTCATTTTCTCACTGAGCTAAAAATTTATTAGGAAGAGATAAACAGTGTGGGAGTACACGAACAATAAACAGAGTGATGGAGACAGGAAGAAAACAATGAGAAGACAGTAAGGAAGGACAGAAAATCCCACTGCAGCCAGCAGTGCGGGTGCTCCCTGCACAGGCGATATGTGAATGGAGCCCTTTATAAAGAAAAGATGAAGCCGGGCGGTGGTGGCGCACGCCTTTAATCCCAGCACTTGGGAGGCAGAGGTAGGCGGATCTTTGTGAGTTCGAGGCCAGCCTGGTCTACAAAGCGAGTCCAGGACAGCCAGAGCTGTTAAACAGAGAAACCCTGTCTCGAAAAACGAAAAAAAAAAAAAAGAAAAGATGAAGCCATGGAAAGACATAGAAGGGCCCAGTCCAGGAGGAGTAAGCAGCTAGGGGACAAGCTGAGGCAAGACAAGCTCAGCATCTATCTTCCAGGACTAAAGGGGCAAGGGCAGACAGAAGGACCATCAGATAGGACCAGAAGTCTGCTGGGATGTGGGCGGGCAGAAGCCTGCAGAGTAGCCCCTCACAGAGGATCCCTCCAAGCAGGTTACAGGCAAAGATTCTGGAAGAGCCTTTGAGAAGGTCAAGCCTACCCTGCATTCTCACCAGGCAAGAGTATAAGCGTTACTTTCACACTATATTTATGAATAATTCTAAACACCCACCAACCAACCAACCCTAACACTTTAGAAAGAATACCCAGATCCTTAGGAGCAGGTCCTTTGAAGGAAACTTGTCGGCAGTCTGTCTGCAGGAACATCACAATCAGCAGTCACTAGTGGTGATCTGGCTCTGGCATTGCTATGGTAACCTCACTTCCACTTGGGCTCCGCCTCTAGCACCACCCAAACTTACACGGGGCAGGGGCTGCACTTCCGCTTGTTTCTTAAGTGCATCCGGTTTTTCCGCCTTGGTACCAAGGCTGCTGTACTCCACTGATAGCCCAGACACTGGCAGCCCGAGCCTGCCATCTTGGGGCTGGTCCCACTTGAGGCCATGCACCATCCACTTGCCTCGTCACAGGCCTCTGCCGCACCTCCACTTGAGGTCAGGCATTTTCTGTCTGCACAGCTCTGGGTGCTGCCACCACCACCGCCACTGCTGCCAGTCCTCACAGCCAGTTCGCCTCAGACACTCTTGCTCCCACCAAAGCCGACCCTCCTGCCAGCCCAAGCTTGTCATGTCAAGTCCCACTTTCCAGGGCTTTTCTTGGCCTTCCTGGCTCCGCCCACCTAGGCTGCAGCAAGGCCAAGCAAAAGGCCCTCTTTCTCTCCAGTTTGCCTGGCCTTCCTTTTTATAAGATGTCTCTTAATTATGCATCAGGAGGCTGCCTTCTCATTGGCCAGCCATACGCCCTTTTCCTGAGGCATTCCTGTTGACCAGGACCCCCGTGGCTGCCAGGTGTTTCCCACAGGAACAAGTCTTTAAGCTGACTTCATATGCCCCTATTAAGAGTCTGCATCTCAGCCGGGCGTGGTGGCGCACACCTTTAATTCCAGCGCTTGGGAGGCAGAGGCAGGCAGATCTCTGTGAGTTCAAGGCCAGCCTGGTTTACAAAGCGAGTCCAGGACAACCAGACCCTGTTATACAGAGAAACCCTGTCTCAAAAAATCAAATAAAAGCCGGGCGGTGGTGGCGCACACCTTTAATCCCAGCACTCGGGAGGCAGAGGCAGGCGGATCTTTGTGAGATCGAAGCCAGCCTGGTCTACAAAGCGAGTCCAGGACAGCCAGAGATATTCAGAGAAACCCTGTCTCAAAAAAAAAAAAAAAACAAACAAATAAATAAATAAAAAGGGTCTGCATCTCAGAAGCCCTTACATATCCACTAGTACCCAAGAGGACATCTGGAATCACTGGTCATGACAGCAAATGGCCAGCACATCTGTCACACTTGTGCTTCTCCACAGCCTTCCATTCTAAGCAGAAGGGTTACTTTGTGCCCCTCCCTCCTAACAGCAAAATGGAAATTATGGCTTCTTTCCTTCCTTCCTTCCTTTTTCCAAGTGCTAGGCCTAACAATTCCCCACACTGGACAGTGACAATGAGAAATGACACCTTTACCATAGAAATGCTTCTACTGTTTTTTCTCATCATAACAGACATTTATGTGACTGAAATGCAACAAAAAAACAAATCATTAAAAGAGAAAAATATCTACCATCTCACTAGACTGGCACTGTGCTTGTCAGCTACATGCCCAGCCACTACTGCTAACTGAGTGCACTCAGGAGGGTATGTATGATTGTGCATGTGAAGGTACATGTGTGTGCATACACATTCAGACACCAAAGGTCAACCTCCAGGGTCATTTCTCAGGAGCCACCTACTTGGGTTTGTTTACTTGATGGAGGTTTTTGCTTTGTTTTGCTTTGCTTTGTTTTGAGCAGGGTGTCTTACTGGACTATAGGTCTCAGAATTAGGTTAGGTTGGCCATCCAGTGAGCACCAGGGATGCACCTGTCTCTCCTCCCCTGTGCTAAGATATGAGCACACTCCACCACAATGGCTTTTTACATGGGTGCTAGGTGTCTGAACTCAGGGCCCCATGTGCCCTGTGAGAACACACCCTGAGGCTGGGCAGGTCTCTCACTGGCTGTGGTCTCCAAGGCATGAATCCCAGTGGGACTATCATGACCTCAGCAGGGCACCTATGGTCATCTTAACCCTGAAAAGATTTGGGAAGAGAGTCTCCAACATGTAGGACAGACAGGTGGCTCCAAGGCCACCTGTCAGCAACAGGAAGCACCGAGAGAGGCCCCAGCTATGAAGGGAGAAACATTTAGCAGGAAGTCACAAGATATGTCTTTATCCTTGCCAGGCCACTTACTGGCCATGTGACAGGGCAGTCACTTCCCTTCTCTGGATACTGGTTCCTGCATGAAGTTGTGTGCCACCAGCCCTGCAATATGCAGACAACCTGCATGGACTGGCAGGCAGAAAAGCAAGAAGCTTTCTCATCTTCTCCACTGACAAACCAGAGAATGAAGCATGTGCGTGTGGACGGACACACACACACACACACACACACACACACACACACACACACACACACGCATACATACACGCACATGCACCAACATCAGAGCCTCCCAGCTTCCAGCATCACAATTACACAGGAAGAGTATCAACTTAATACCACCCCCTGACCTCCAGCTGTGGGCTGGGTCAATAAATGACCAGCCTATACCATTCTTGACCAAGAGGGGTAAAGGGCTCCACTCAAGAGAGAGAAGCGAGGCTAGGAGAGAAGACATTTATACTGGTAAACATCTGTCTGCCACACATCTGCAACAACAGCCCACTGCACACCCTGAGCCACTTCTCAATCACACTGCAGAAGTAGACCCTCGTCTTCCTGCCATCTCCGGGGACAGCACCCTAACACCAGCTGCCAATCAGCCAAAACACAAGCTTCCTGTTTCTTAGAACACCTTCAAAATTAAGGTCACCAAATGAAGAGATTTAGCTCAGTGATGGAACACTTTTCTAGCACGTGAAACGCCCAGGGTTCCATGCCCAGCACCCCAGAGAATACCTCCAAGATGCCACACATGATGTCACATGGTCATGTGACATCCCACAACCCAGTTCAAATGGCACCCTGTGGCCTCTCCTTGTCCCGGTTCTTTAAGAGATAATGTAAACATGTAGTGTTTAGAATCCTGAGGGTTCCATATAAATTTTTACCACAAACTTCTGCCTGAGTCTCCACTCAGTCTAGGTTCAAACCACGTCACACTGCCATCTTGGTGACAGGAATGAGAAAGTGGGAGCTTGAGCTATCCTCAAACTGAGAAGGAGCAGACAGATAAAGCAGAAACAGAGACAGATGGTTGCCAGGCATCAGAGTTGGGAAGTTAGGGGAGGGAACAACTTCCCTGTGGATGCAGGGTTTCCTTAAGGTGATGAAAATGTTTTAGAACAGGACAGAGGTGGTACATTATAAATGTACTGGGTTGTTCAATTTAAAATGATGTGTAACTGTGTCATACTGACAAAGTATTTTATGGGAAGGACTGCTACAGATAGATGCTAGCAAACAAACAAAACTATTTCAATCCAATCAAACAAATACAGGGGGATTGATCTAAAGGAAGGAGCACTAAGCTGCACCCTGAGCTTCCTCTTACACATTTCGAGTTACCTAGGGGGAGCACCTGTTGCTCTGGTGGTCAGGGTCCTCATAGGAAAGCACACACTGCTCAACTATAAGTGTTCAAGGACTATTGAGGGGTCTTACTCAGGAGTGGGTGTAAGGCCTCACCCAGGGTAACTTCACCTCCCAGGGAGCAACCATCAGGGAATGGAAACTTTTTTTCTGGGGATGGGGTCTCATGTAACCCAGGTAGGCCAGGAACTGGCTGGGCAGAGGATGATCCTGACCTCCTGGTCCTCATTCTACCTGTAGCATGCTGGGATAGCAGGCTTGCGATGTTTCCTGCATGATAGACCAGCACTCTACAATGAACTACATCCCCAGCCCCCTTGAAACTTTGGGTTGACTTGCTTGTTTGTTTTGGAGATAAGAGCACTGGCTAGCCTGGAACTCACTATGTAGACCAGGCTGACCTCACACTCATAAAGATCTGTTTGCCTCTGCTTCCCATGTGATGGGATTAAAGGCGTGCGCCTCCATACCTGGCTCTTGGTGTTTCTTATTTTTGTTATTTTGTTTTTCATCATGAATTCCAGAACCTGGGCTTGGTGGCACACATTTAAAATCCCGGCACTCAGTCACACAGGAAGATTGCCATACATTTGAGGTCAGCCTGAGCGACACAGTGAGGGATGGACACACACACACACACACACACACACACACACGCACACGCACACGCACATGCACACACACACGCACACGCACACGCACACGCACTACCAACTTGTAGTAGGTATAGGCCAAGCATCCTGCTGAAGAGCTCCAACAGTCAAAGGTGCCACAATTGAAAGACTGTGATCTAAAGCTTTGTTGGGTGGGGTCCTGCCCTGAGATCAACACTCCCTTTATTTCATTTAGCATCAGGCTTTTTTTAAACTTTTAATCTCCTTGAACACTGAACTTACCCCCCTTACACTTTCTGGTGTTCCTTTTCTCCTCAAACTGCACCAAAAAAACTTGGTAAATCTTTTTTGTCCAGTTTGCTCCTTTTCTTTATAGATTTACCTAAGAGTGATTGCCAATAACCACTAATACTAAGTTGTCTTAAAATCTCCTCTGCCAACAAACAACATTAATTCAAATTTTTAAGACAAGGGCAAAACCAAATACATTCTTTGCCAAAACATCACAAAAAATTTATATATTTTTTTATATCTCTAGGTCACTTACTAATATTCTTCCCCTCTGAAACTTCTTGAGCAGGTCCCTACAGTTCAAATCACCCTCAGCACCACTGTCTTCCATGTTCCTACTAGGATGACCAAGTAAGGCCCATTAAAAACATACAGCTTCTTTTCTAATCCAAAGTTCCAAAGTCCCAAAGTCTACATTCCACCAACCAGCAGCATGGTTAGGCCTGTCACAGCAATATCCCACTCCTGAAACAAAACCAACTTCTGTTTCAGGCAGTTCTACTGCTGTAGAGACACCATGACCAAGGTAACTCTATAAAAGGAAAGTATTTAATTTGGGGGTTACTTACAGTTTTCCATTACATCATCATGGCAGGGAATGTGGCCTGGCATAGTGCTGGAGAAATAGCTGAGAGCTACATCCTGATCCCCAACCAAAGAGAGGGAGGTATGGATGGAGAGAGACAGAGACAGAGAAACAGAGAAGGACAGAGACTGGGCCTGAAATGGGCTTTTGGAACCTCAAAGCCCACTCCCAGTGACACATTTACTCCAACAAGGCCACACCCTCTAATCCTTCTAATTCTTTCAAATGCTAAGTGGTGACTAAGGATTCAGATATATAAGTCTGTGGGAACCATTGTTATTCACACCACCACAGCCATTTGCATCCAAAAAAAAAGTTGAGGGGAGGAAAGAGCAGAATCTCAGCTATATAGACACAGGCAAAGAAAATGGGATGGAAGGCTTGCCTTCCACACGTGAGACTATGAATCTGAAGCCCAGATCCATGTAAGCCATGCATATGCAAATACAGTTCAGGTGCACACCCGCAATCCCAGCACAAGGAAATGGAGGCAGAAAGATCAGGAATTCAAGGGTCATCTTGAGTTTCATAACAAGCTCAAGACCAGCCTGAGCCACTTGAGACAGCTTCAGAAAAGAAAGATAAAGGGGTCGGAGAGATGGCTCAGTGGTTAAGAGCACTGGCTGCTCTTCCAGAGGACCCGGGTTTGATTCCCAGCACCCACGTGGTGGCTCACAGCTGTCCGTGAGCCCAGTTGCAGATGATCTGATGCCCTCTTCTGGCCTCTCCAAACACCAGGCAAACATGTGGTGCACAGACAAGCATGCACAAATAAAATCCATACACATAAAATAAAATAAATTTCAAAAGTGTAAAATAAAACCTTGAAAAGAAAGATAAATGAGATGGGCAAGGTTCCCTCCTCAGGGGAAGAAGATCCCCAGGCCTGGCAAGTGGGGAGGCAGCAGAAGAAACACTGTGCCAGGCCTAAGGGTTCCTGGACAGCCCAGTGGAAGTCAGAGCCAGGAAAAGACCTCGCCTCCACAGGCTTCACAGTGCCCTACTTTCACCCCAAACTCCTCCTTCACATCCTCTCCTCTCTGAGTAAAAGATAGCTCTCAGCCCTTCCAGCTTGTCAGGAGCAAAACCTAGGTAAATCCTGTCCCATTAAGGTCTCTGCTCAGATACACACATTCACATACACATACACACATAGGCATGCACACATGCACACACACACTCACACCATACATGCAGCACACACGCACATAGGCACACACACGTACACTCACACATATACATATATACACTCATACACACGTGTGCACTCACAGAGACACACACACACACACATCCTGGGAGATCTTCCTGATGCCACATGCTAGTATTTCCTCCACACAGACAGTTTACGAAGACAGACTACACACCTACACACACAACTTACGAAGACAGACTACACACCTACACACACAACTCTAGGCTAAGTGCATGGTACAGATCTGGCACACCAGAATCACAGGGATGAGTTCCAAAATGGCTCCAGCCACTCTGGATTTTTGCTGGAGTACTCTGGACTCGGGTGTCACTTTGTCAAGATGGTGGCCTGGTCGCCCTCTTGCCTCTGTAAAGGAGAGTTGGACAGAAGCATAGTCCTGTTGACTCCCTAAGAACCTAGATCCAGCTGAGCCCAAAGCCAGGTAAACATCCCTAAATCTTTCAATTACACAGCTCTACGTACTCTGAGGTCTCATGTTGAAGACCTCGATTTAAACAACTTCTGCCACGTTCCACCAAGAGTCCCGGCCAGTGTGCTGCCAGCACTCCAGCAAAGCCTGTGTCCCTAAGCTGACACCACTTCAACACACACCAGCACTATACAACACTACACAGCTAAGTGAAAAAGGAGCAGACCAAGTTGCCATCCAAAGAGTGTGGGCTGAATTTCCTGCCAGCACTGTCACGGGGGCTGTCACCTCACTCACAGCATTTCATACTGGTACAACAGCTTGGGCACAAAAGCAATCAGTGCCACCTCTGGGAAATCTCATCAGAGACAAAGGCAAAGAAAGAAGGCTACTGGGGTGGTTTGGTCCCCATAGATTCATGTTTTTGAATGTTTGGCCATAAGGAGTGTCATTATTAGGAGGGATGGCCTTGTTGGAGGAAGTGTGTCACTGTGGGGGCGGACTTTGAGGTCTCCCATGCTCAAGCTGTGCCCAGTGTGGCACACGGTCTCCTGCTGCTGCCTGAAGATCAAGATGTAGAACTCCCAGCTCCTTCTTCAGCACCATGTCTGCCTGCATGCAGCCATGTTCCCCGCCATGACGGTATGAACTAAACCTCTGAAGCTGTAAGCCAACCAAATTAAATGTTTTCCTTTATATGAGTTGCCATGGTCATGGTGTTTCTTCACAGCAATAGAACCCCAACTAAGACTGCTACCTAATTCCTGCACACCACTATTTACAACACAAAATAGAAGAAAAGGAAAGAGGGAGGGGGCAGAAGGGAGAGCTGGCTAAGTCTCAAGTACAATACATAGTTCAAAATGTGTGCTACATGCAAAATGGATTACTGGAGGGTTGTGCAGTCCATAAGAGTGGCCAACGTGCAGTCCGTGGAGCACGGTTTTATCTGAAAATGTTAGAGATGAAAGCCAAACATAAACTCTATGGTGATCATAAAATAACCTCACCTGGCATCGAGGGTTTTTCAATCTTTTTTCTTTTCTTTTTTTTTAAGGGTGTGTTTTATTGATCCCAGGATGACCTTGAACTTCTGATCCTCCTGCCTCCCACTGTGAGGGGGGAGCTTAACAGGTGTGCACCCCACTCCTGGCATATGCAATGCTCGGGATGGAACCTGAGCCCCGTGCAAGCTAGGCAAGCGTTCTACCCGCTGAGCCACAGCACAGCCCTTCAGTCTTTCTTTCAATACCTTCAGTTCAGCATCCTCTGAGCATTTTCACCTGCCCACCCTCTCCATGACACCTTCCCCTTTTGAAACAGTCTCACTATGTGGCCCTAGCGGGCCTGAATGAAACTTGCTACATAGGCCAGGCTGGCCTCAACAAACAGAGCGCCATCTGCCTTTGCCTCCCAACTGCTGTTAATACCAAGTGTGTGTCACCCTGCCCAGCTTTATAGTCCAAAATTTCAAGAGTGCTAAGAACTTGGTTCTCATTAGGCATTCAGAACCTAGCCACACACCAGCAGGAGTAGGCAGAGGCATGAATCTGGCCCACTGCAGAGGTGTTGCTGCACTTCTGAGACCGGGGAACTAACGTTCTATAATACACCATCCCTGTGACATCATGAAGAGGAAAGATATTAATAACCTGTGAATGGAAACCACAAATGCTCTTTCCAGTCACTGTTTCAGCTGATTCTTTAGCCCAAGAACAAGTCATTTCTGGATAAGGCCCAGTCAACAACCAAGGAGAGAACTGTGACTTTTGACCTTCTAGAACAATAAGAAACTGCCAAGATGATGAGCTCCCACATGAGGAAGGGAGCAGCAGTGGTCACTAGAAACAAACTGCTGTCAGGCTCAGTGACTTCTGGGTCCTGGCTTTCCTACCCTTCAAGCAGGGATTCCAGCATGTTTCAAATGCTGGGATCCTGAAAGGAGAGTTGCTGATGGAAAAAAAGGACCAAGGACTTTCCCACGTAGCTGGACAAAAGACAGTGCTTGAGAATGATGCCTCCACTTTCCTGGCAAGAGCAAACACGGTGTCTAGAAACCTGAATCTCATAGCTTCCACTGAGTTCTCCAGGAACACATCTGACCACTCCTTCCCTGAGAGAAGCCTACACAGGTCTGCCAGATAGTATCTTTCCTCCTGGCATTTTGTTTACTTCTATAAGCAAATATAAATCCACAATGGCTGTATATGTTGGATGTATATGTTAAATTGCATTAAAGCTTATATTTTGCATATAATTCTATACCCTGCATGGTTTTCGTTTGTTTGTTTTTCTATTTGAGACAGAGTCTCATGTTACCCAAGTTGTCTTCCAACTCTCTTTGTGGCCAAAAATTTGCTTGAACTCCTGATCCTTCTGCCCTCCACCTCCTGAGTGCTGGGATTGCCAGCGTGAGGCACCACATCCAGCTTATGCAAGGCTGGGGATGGAACTCAGGGACACATACATGCTAGGTAGGAACTTGGCCAACTGAGCCACAGCAACCTCAGCTCCATCCTGTTCTAGCAGAACACTGATGTTTCAATTAATGTATACATAGTTAGTTGTGTGTAAGTCTATGCTGTTTGTTTGTTTTTGTTTTTCTTGAGACAGGGTTTCTCTGTGTGTAGCCCTGGCTGTCCTGGACTCACTTTGTAGACCAGGCTGGCCTCACACTCACAGAGATCCACCTCCCTCTGCCTCCTGAGTGCTGGGATTAAATGCATGTACCACCATGCCCAGGAAGGACCCACATTTTTAAATAAATAAAGCCAGCATGTGGTGGTACACACCTTTAGTCCCAGCACTGGTGAGGCAGACCTCTAAGTTCCATGCCAGTCAGGGCTACATAATCTGTCCCAGATAGACAGACAGATAGCTAGGCATGGTGGTGCTTGTGATCCTGGTGTTGAGGAAGTAGACAGGCAGATAGATATCTGAGGCTTCATGGCCAGCCTAGCTTACCTAGAGGGCAGCAGGTTCAGTAAGAGATCTGGTGTCAAAAAACAAGGGAGAAAGTGACTGAGAAAGACAGAGGTTGACATATGACCTCTATACACACAAACACATACACAAAGCCATTATGCCTCAAAGGATGACAGACAGACAGACAGACAGACAGACAGACAGACATTAGTTGTGTTCAGCATCGAGGCTCCTACCTGTAATCCTACATCACTTAAGAGGTGGAGACAGGAAGATCAGGAGTTCTAGGCCTGCTTCAGCTACACAGCAAGTTCAAAACCAGCCTGAGCAACATAAGACCCTAACTCAAAAAAAGAAATTAAGAACACAATTCACAGAATGGAAGAGAAACTTTGTAAGCATACTAATAAATGAATTATATCTGGAAGTTACACAGAATTCAGGCAGCTCAACATTTAAGAGAGACATATAGTTCAACTGAAAAATGGACAGATGGGGGCTGGAGTGAAAGCCCAGGGGTTACAAGTACTGGCTGAAGTTCCAGAGGACCTGGGTTCAATCCCCAGTATCCACATGGCAGCTCAAAACTGGTTGTAACTCTAGCTTCAAGAAATCAGACACTCACCTCTGATCTCTGAGACACCAGGCACATATGTGGTGCACAGTATAATAAATTCAGGCAAAATACTCATACACATAAAATATTAAAATGAAAAAATTTTTCCATGGACAAAAGATATAAACAGACATTTCTCCAGAGAGGATATACAACTAGCCAATGGGCACAAGAGGCCATGTTCAGAAGATCTAGTCATTAGGAAAATGCAAATCAAAACCACAAACAAGTGTCACTTCACACCCACTAGAATGCAGGCTTTCAAAGGCTTGCCGGGTAGCTGACTGGAGAAAGCAAAACCCTCATGGTGCCAGTAGCAGAAAAATGGTTCCTCTTAGGTTCCCCAGCTGGTTCCATATAACCCAGCAAGGCCAAGAAGAATGGAAACCAGGCCCCATATAAATTGTTTGTGAGCTTCCACAGCAGCACCCTTCTAAGAGCCAAGTGCAAACCGCCCAAAGCCCAGCACTGGGGAGTAGACAACAAGGTGAGCAATGCCCACACAACAGGACAGAATAAACTACAGATTAGGCTGCTCCACTGCTGGACCTGGAGAACCTTATAGTTAGTTAACAAAAGTAAAAGTTCTATGACTTCATTTATAATGAAATACAAACAGTAGGAAAATCTAGAGTGCTGAGTATGCACCCCCACACTTGGGAGGGAAGTAGAGGCAAAAGGGATCAGAGGTTAAAGGCTTTCCTGGACTACACAGTAAATTCAACACCTGCCTGGACTACAAAGACACAGACTATGAGACAGAAAATAGATTACTTGACTAAGACTGAGAGGAGGGAGAACAAACAGTGGTTGCTAGTGAGCCCAGACTGTCGTAATGAAAATTTTCTAATACTGATCACAGGGAGGTTTCTACAATTCTGTCACAGCATTGAAGTACACTTTTAAGATCTCTTTCCTACTGAGCGGTGGTGGTGAATACATTTAATCTCAGCACTCAGGAGGCAGAGGCAGGCTGTTCTCTGAAATTGAGGCCAGCCTGGTATACAGAGTGAGTTCCAGGACAGCCAGGGCTACACAAAGAAACTCTGTCTCTAAAAACAAAAAACAAAAAAAAACCTAAACTAAACTAAAAGAGATCTAAATTATTTCAAAGAAAAGCCACCCTTAGATCTGAGTTGTAAAATTATACCATAAAACAAAATTATAAGACAAACACATTTGAACATTAGACGGTTGGTGCTGAGTGCTATCACTAGTTTTTGACAGGATCACAACATGAATTACATTTTAAAATGTAATATAAGAGATACATATGAAAGTATTTGCAGATGAAAAGCCATGGCAGCGCTGGGCGTGGTGGCGCACACCTTTAATTCCACCACTCGGGAGGCAGAAGCAGGCAGGTCTCTGAGAGTTCAAGGCCAGCCTGGTCTACAGAGTGAGTCCAGGACAGCCAGGGATACACAGAGAAACCCTGTCTAGAAAAAAAAAAAAAAGAAAATGAAAGAAAAGAAATGACATGTTACTTGGGAGAGTGCTGGGAAGGAGGCAGGGATACAAATGAACTAGACACAAGCTGTAACTATCAAAGCGGTGAGATAACAGAGTTCATTATACAATTCTACATTTGCAGTGTCTGAATGTCTGAAGTACTACTTTTTCTTTTCTTTTTTTTTTTTTAGACAGGGATACTCTGTATCACAGGCTAGCCTGTCACCTGATCTGTAGACCTGGCTGACCTCAAACTTGTAGTGATCCTCCTGCCTCTGCCTCTTGAAAGCTCGGAGTGCTGCAAATTACAGACATGAGCCGCCACCACCACACACCTAGCATGGAAATTCTACTTAAGAGAAGAGTGAGAGTTTCTCCTGCTCTTAAATGCATCATGCATCAGTTATCAATCCCATAGCAGGGAGGATGGGGTCACTTTCAACCATAGTCTTCAAGACACAATTAAAAGTACCCTGAACTTGGACACGGTATGGAGCACATGTTTAGCAGAAACAGGGCTTGGGTTTGACCTCCACACTCCCCTTCCCACCCTCAGTGGATCACTTCTGAATCGATGACAATATTTCAAAAAGGAATAAACTGCACATCCAGGCTATGGCATAGTAACCCCTGACACTGCACACAGTTACGACAGGCAAAGGATCTACATGAAACACACATAGTAGGGAAATCCAGATGTGGCATGCACCTGGCCCTGGGGAGGTGAGATGAGGAGGCTCCTGCCTCCAGTCGCTCTTCCCAAAAGCGCCATTCCGCCTCCTTTTGCATATGATTTGTTTGGCTGTAGACCTAATGACCATTTTTTTTAAACTTCCTGTAACTTTTCCTGAATTATCATTACATTTTAGTTTATCATGTGCCTAGGAGAGTCCCACAGTGTTCCTGCAGAGGTCAGAGGTCAATCTGCAGCTGTCAGAGACAGAGGCAAACAGATCTCTGAGTTCCAGGCCAGCCTGGTATAGAGCAAATTTCAGGTAAAGACAAGCTTAGGTCCAGGTACGGTGGTACATGCCTGTAATCCCAGGACTCAGGAGACAGAGGCACGCAGATCTCTGATTTCTAGTCAGTGCTGTTCAATCAGTTCGGTTGAGTTAGTGAGTTGAGAGGCACTGCAGTGGAGCTCAGTTCATGGAATTCAGAGGCAGTTTTTACCAAGAGAGTTTTACAGAGAGAGGTTGAAGAGAGAATAAGCTAGACCTACGTGAAGACAGACCGAGCCAGAGAATGAGTAGGAAGCAGATTAGAACAGATTGCTAGAGTTAGTTTGAGACAGAGCAATTGAGTCAGAGGCTGAGAGAAAAGCAGGTTTGAATCAGTCAGCTTGGAGAGGAGTTTGAGCCAGAACAGCTGAGTTGAACCAGCCAGCAAGAGTCCAGAAAGAGCTAGAAAGGGTGACTTGATTCACCAGTAAGTCTCAGAGGCTGAAAACATTCTAGGCCTAGATAAAATTGTGGGAGGCTACAAGCTTCCAGGACTAGGCCTAGTTAGCAGACGGAGGCAGTAAGCCTCTAAGACAACAATTACTTCCGGAGAAAAAAAAGTTACTTTTACACCAGAGTTTTTAAACTAAGTGTCTCCTTGAAAGATAGACTGATGAATTTCCTTTGGTTTCTTAATTTCAGTTCCTTCTCTAAAGAAAGCAAAAGAAATTTTACTCCAGAAATCTGAGTCTATGGAAGGCCCTTCCATCACATTAAAAGGAAAAAGTTAGGACTAAGGTGTCTGCACTGACAGGATACAGGTCCAGCATATATGAGGATCTGGGTTCATCCCTCAGCATCACAAAGTATTTCAGAATACCTAGTTTCCACCCTTGTCCAAGAAGCAGGCCTGTCTGCAGTCCCCACCCTACTGTTATGGAAACAGTAACAATGAGCCCTGTTAGCAGGCTTAACACCAGTTAGCTGAGCAACCTTATGTCATTACTAGTATAGGAGGCGGATGCTATTGTGTCTCCTCACTTTGCCAGGAATTCTCCCTTAGTTATTCTAACTTATGCAGCTTTACTGGCTGGAGACATGGCTCAGTCAGTAAAGTGTTTTCTGCTTAAGGAGTCAGGATCCCCAGCACCCACAGTAAAAGCCTGGCATGCAGTAGTACATGCTTATAAGCGCAGCGCTGGTGGGCTGAGTTAGACACAGGAGAGTTTCCAAGACAGTAGGGCCAGACAGTCTAGCTGGAATGGTGAGCCCTGGGATCAGTGAGAGGCCCTACCTCAACGAATAAGGGAGAGAGAAACAGAGAGAGACACCCAAAGATACCCAAAGTTGACTTCTGGCCCTCCTACACACGTGCACATGCAAACGCATGTGCATACACTAAATCAATTAATTAAAATCATGCAGCTTTATATGGTAGAACTAGGATTTGAACCCAAAAGCAGAACATTGAGCTCCATCACCTCTTACTAGATGCCAAAGCACATCTTTGCTGCAGCATTAACAGTCAAAGGATCAGAAACCTTCATTACACCCAGTGACTTACTTTGGGGGATGCAGGTAAACTGAAAACCTCTCCACCAGCCCCCTCAATAAGACACTTCCATAAACCTTGCTCTTCAATAACAAAAAGCATCTAGCATCGTTTTAAAGATGCACAGAAATAACTTAAAAGGTAAAAATAAAGATTCTCCTTTGTTCCTTTGCCCTAGAACCCTCTCAACCCCTCAAACACCTGAAAGAAAGCCTAGGAGCTGGGTGCCTGGACTCTAAAATTCAACCGCACAGCGGGGGGGGGGACAGGAACTATGAGGGTAGGCGTGTCCTCCTAGAGGATTCCAGATCCCTGTGTCCAGCAACAGAGTCAACAGCCAACATGAGGCTTTCCTGAGTCACTCCCATCTCCACACGCAACACCCAGGAATGACTTAGCACCAAAACATCATCAGCACTCTTCAGAGGGAGGCAAGGATGGAGTCACAAACTCAGACTCGAGAGACTAAACTACAGTATCACTGAGCACAAGCCGTCCACACCCACCTGCCTCTCGCTTCTAGCCTCCCCACCCGCTCCACCGCCCCACTGGTGGTATTGGCTTGGGCAAGGCATCTGCCTGGATTAGGTTCAGCACTGGGCAAGAATGAAAGGGCTGCAAGACACAACCAGAGACCTCGAACGATGAGCTAGGGGAAAAAACGGAGAGAGCTGGAGCATGAACCAACAGACCAAATGAAAAAGGCACCGCCTGGAGAGGGAAGCAGCGAGACTAATAGGCCAGTTCTGGGGACACAGGTGCAGGGAATACGAGGGACAAGAAGACAAAGCGGCCGTAACACTGAGACCTCTGGGGACCCGGAGCTGCTGCTCTGGTTCGCTGTAGACAGGGGTTCGGGGTCAGCAAACCCCGGGTCTAGAGATGTTCTTTGCCTTTGGAGAAAGAGGAGTCACTAGGTATAAGAACGCTGGTCCGAAGAATGACTGAAAACCGGGAGCCGGTAACAGGCGGGTCACGGAGGAAGAGGGACTGAGGCACGCACCAGAGATCTGAGAATCCGGGATGTGGAAACCTGTCGTGGGGGATCGGCGGGCTGGGAGGGTCTTGGAGGGACTGGGGAGCAAGCTACGCTCTAGAAGTTGGCTGTCACTGATGGGGCGAAAGGAAGAGGGGCGCCAGCCCCGTGGAAGTGAGAGCGGTGCTGGAGACTCGGGGCCAGGGCTCCGAGCCTACAAGCGACCCCGCGGGGGTCTGCAGGGTGCGGGGACACAGGGCCCGGAGCGTGCGGCTGCAGCGGCGCCACCGGGAGGGTGACAGCAGCAGGGCGGCCACTCACCGTTCATATTGCCGCTCCGGGGCCGCCGCCTGCCGTGCCGCCTGCCGTGCCGCCGCCGCCGCCGCGTCTGCAGCCACCGAGCTCCACACAGTCCGGGAGAGCGCGCGCCCCGCCCGCTGGCCCCGCCCCGGAAGCACAGGGCCCTCCGAGGGCCCGCCTTCCGACCCGGAACCAAAATACTTTTCGCAAGCCGAAGCCGTAAGGTGGCTTAGAGGCGACCCGGGACCTCACGGGATAGACGCCCCCTCCACCACCCCGCCATACCCGAGCCAGGAAGAAGACGTCCGTCAAAACTGAGGTCCAGATAGGGATGCGGCAACCTGGAGTAGTGGTGAATGACTGTCAAGCCAGCACTCGGAAGAAAGCAGAAGGATCAGGAGTTCAAGGTCATTCTTGAACTACACAGTGACTTAGAGATTAGATTGGGCTACTTGACACCGTGTCTCAAAGAGAGAGGAAGAAAAGAATAGTGGGCCTGCAGGGCCTCATGGCACAGGCTCTAAATTCTAGCATTCAAGAAGAGACTGAGGGCTGGAGAGATGGCTCAGCGGTTAAGAGCACTGGCTGCTCTTCCAGAGGTCATGAGTTCAATTCCCAGCAACCATATGGTGGCTCACAACCATCCATAATGAAATTTGGTGCCCTCTTCTGGCCTGCAGATATACCTGCAGACAGAACATTGTATACATAATAAATAAATCTTTAAAAAAAAAAAAAAGAAGAGACTGAGTCAGGAGCCTGAGCTGCAGAGTTCAGGAGCTCAGTGGTAGAGCACATGCCTTGCGTGCATGAGTCCCAAGCTTCTATGTACAAACAAAAACAAAACACGAATTCAAAGCCATTTTGGGCAACTTATCAAGACTCTCGAAAAAAAAAAGTAAGAATAGGCAGTGGTGGCGTACAACTTTACTCCCAGCATTTCAGAGGCAGAGGCAGACTGATCTCTGAGTTCGAGGCCAGCCTGGTCTACAGAGTGAGTTTTTCAGGACAGCCAGGGTAGGGTAGGGATACACAGAGAAACCCTGACTCAGGAAAAAAAAAGTAAAAACAGGGCTATGGATATATCAGCCCAGGAGTTGGAGTAGCATGTTCAGGGTCCTAGGTTCAATTTCCAGCAACACTACAGAGAGTCTGTCTGTGTCTGTGTCTGTGTATGCGTGTAATGGGACAGTGTGGCAGACGAGCAATCCCTGAAGGTCTCTCGTTTAGGCCAGGCCCAGGGTAGGTATTCCAGAAGGAACAGGCCAAACTGCATATACCTGCAAGGGTTGGTTGGAGCACTGGGTGAGTGAGGAATGGGTGTTGAGAAGGATGTGGAAAGCTGGGGAAGCCCCTTTGCCGGCAGTAGAGTTTGTACTTTCCTGCCTGCGTCCTGATGGATGGAGGAATGGAAGGCCATTGCCAGAACTGAAGCAGACTGATGTAATCAGAATTGGACTTAAAGAAAAACTTCACTTGCAGTCCTGGTTTGATAGTGCACACCTTTAATCCCAGCACTCATGAGGTAGAGATAGAAGAATCTTGAGTTATGGCCTGGGGTACTTTAGGGGGAACTTGTCTCAGAGAGAGAGCACTTAGCACTTTCTAGAGTGAGAATGAATTGTGATGGGGCTGGGGAGCATGGCATTTGGTTAGGGTAGGATGATAGTTGTCCCAGTGACTCTGGACAACAGTGAGAGAAGAGGTAGGTGGATGCTGTGCAAACACATATTACATTCACAGCAATTATGAAGTCCAGGTTGTTTCCCTGTTTAAAAGCTGAGGTTGAAAGCTGGGCGTGGGGGCACACACCTTTAATCCTAGCACTTGGGAAGCAGAGGCAGGTGGATCTCTGTGAGTTTGAGGCCAGCCTGGCCTACAGAGTTCCAGGACAGCCAGGACTGTTACACAGAGAAACCCTGTCTCGAAAAACCTAAAAAAACAAAAAAAAAAAAGTTGGGGTCAAAAGACTATTTTCTGGGGCTGCAGAGATGGCTCAGAGGTTAAAAGCACTATCTGTTCTTCCAAAGGTCCTGAGTTCAACTCCCAGCAACCACATGGAGGCTCATAACCATCTATCGTGAGATATGGTGCCCTCTTCTGGCCTGAATGCATACATGCAGACAGAATACTGTATAAATAGTAAATAAATAAATCTTCAGAAAGAAAAAAAAGAAAGAAAGACTATTTTCCTCCTTCTATGTATGAAGCTGAGGCTGGAATCATCCAGCTAGGTAACTTAGACTCTTGGCCAGAAATATAAAAATAATGACGAGCTAGAAGATATAGGTCAGTGAAAGAACACATATGTGAGGTCCTGGATTTGATTCCCAATGACACAAAGAAAAAGGAGCCGACTAAGCAGCCAGAACCCTCTCACCATCTTGATGTTGAGCTCTCCAGCTCCACAACTGAGGCAGTCCAGGTGTGGTATAGGTGCTGCACACCTCTAATCCCAATCCAGAGGCTGAGGCAGGAGAATCAAGAGTTCAAGGCTAGCCTGTAAGGAAAGTCATACCTTTCGATACGTTATAACTTATCAAGCTCAAATGTCTTGTTACAGTTTCACAAAGTAAGACATTCACTCACTAGCTATTACCCTGCTCTCTCTCTCTCTCTCTCTCTCTCTCTCTCTCTCTCTCTCTCTCT
>CAJQZJ010033039.1:953783-984898 GCA_907164525.1 Lophiomys imhausi | reverse complement strand
CATGGCTGGGCATGGGGCTCAGCAGAGAGTGGACTCCAACTAGCCTCACCACCAGGAAGAACGGTCCATGGCTGGGCATGGGGCTCAGCTGGCAGAGTGCTCACTCAGCTACCTGCACAAGAGGCCCTGGAGTCAATCCCCAGAACTTCACAACCCAGGCCTGATGGTGCACACCCGTACAGCCAGCCCTGGAGAGATGGCATGAGGATCAGACAGGCTCAGAGTTATACAGTGCTACATGGTCCAAGGTCATTGTGTGATACAGGAGACCCTGTCACCAAAATGTGAAGATGTGGATGTGTTTGAGTATGTATCTGTTATCAGAACATTTTATCACATACTTTATATATTTGTAATTTGTATGTTTAAAAAAACTCATTAAGCCTGGTGTGGTGGCACACGTCTCTAATCCACTCAGAAGGCAGACAGCGGGGGGGGGGGGGGGTTGCACGCCTTTAATCCCAGCACTTGGTAGGCAGAGGCAGGTGGATCTCTGTGAGTTCAAGGCCAGCCTGGTCTACAAAGCTAGTCCAGGCCAGTCACAACTACACAGAGAAACCCTGTCTCAAAAAAAAACAAAAAGAAAAATTTCATTCTAGGGCTGAAGAGGTGACCCAGTGGTTAAGAACCAGTACTGCGCCGGGCAGTGGTGGCGCATGCCTTTAATCCCAGCACTTGGGAGGCAGAGGCAGGCGGATCTTTGCGAGTTCGAGGCCAGCCTGGTCTACAAATTGAGTCCAGGACAGCCAGGGCTATACAGAGAAACCCTGTCTCGAAAAACCAAAAAAAAACAAAACAAAACAAAAGAACCAGTACTGCTCTTCCAAAGGACCTGAGTTCAGTCCCTACCTGTAACTCCAACTATAGGGGATCTAATCCCCTCTTTTGCCATCCAAAGGTACTGTGCTCAAATGCACAAACCCACTCTCAGATGCGCACATACACACACCTTTAAGAACAATGAAAACTCGTTCTTTTGTCACCAGAGCAGACGAAGGAAAGAATGAATGAATTCCCACCACTCCTGCTGCGCTAGGAAGCAAGTGGGCAGGTGATTTGCAGACCTTGCGTGGAAAACAAACTCAGAAAGAGGCAAGGCGAAGGCTGGGAAGACTGCTTAGCACTGTCAGAACTTGCAAGCATGAAGACCTGAATTTAAATCTCTCTGGCATGCTGGTAACAAGCACATGCCTGGAACCCCAGCCTGGAACCTCCCAGTGGCAGAAATGGGAGCGAGACATCAAAGCTGAAACAACATGCTTCTGCTCCACTGAGAGACCCTATCGCGTGGCAACAGGTGGAGAATAGAGGAAGACACCCGATCATCTACTCTGACCTCGTGTGCACACATGAACATGTGCACCCTCACATTCATGCACCACACACACCAAAAGAAGAAACAAAGTTAATTTAAAAAAATAATAAAGATGAAGGACAAATGGCTGCTGTGTCTCTGAGAATCAGATCACAGAGAACAATGCTATAAAAACGTTTTAGCTAAGAAGTCCTCAAGTGGAACATCTGGTTTTCTGAGACTGGCACTCTGTTGCTTAATATTTAGTCTTGAGATGGTTTGTGAACCAGGAACAACTGATTATTCATTTTTAGCAATTGGGCAGAAAAATGTAAACAGGCAAACAATGCTCATAATTGCATTAAAAGCATGAACAGGGATCTTGCCAAATACACTTACCTGAGAGTACCAGGCCTGGCTAGCAGTGTGTGATAACACAGTGTCTCATTAGTGTGCTAACTTCACTCAAAGACACTTTCCAAGGAAGCATACTGGGTTGTGGGGAAGGGGTGGGTAAGAGATCTGCAAAACAGGTGTCAATACCAGAATTTCTCTTTGTTTTGTTTGTGGGCGGAGGCAGTTGGTGGTTTGTTGTTGTTTTTAAATGTTTTGCTTTGAGACATGGTCTCATGTAGGCCAGCTGACCTCAAACTCTATATGTAGCTGAAGATGACCTTGACCTTTGACCCTCCTGCCTCCACTACCCAGGTGCTAAGATGACAGGCATGGGCTACCACACCCAGCTCAAAATTTCAAGTAACTACCCACCACTGACACATCTGAAAGTGCTGTAGCCAAAAAAAAAAAGTCAAAGTTAAAAAAAGAAAAGGAAATGAAACTTCGAAGATCCACCCTTACAGAAATAGATTACAAAGATTCACCATCAAACTGACCTGGGTTTTGAAGTTTGTCCTTCAGGGCTTCAGAGTTCATCTTCCTCAGCAAGAACGTGAGTGTGAAAAGTGCCAAAGAAACGATCAAAGTCAAGCCCAAGAAGGTCCAGAGAACAGTGTATGTCCCTTTCACTGAATTGGTCATGCCTTTATTAAAAGAACGTCACAGAGATATGAGGCCAGAGCTCAGAATTCACATCAAGTATGAACTTTCCAATACTCAACTCCTTGAATGTACATTCATGAGCGTCTTACTTTGGGGAGTGTTTTTTGAGACAAAGTCTCATGTAGCCCAGGCTGGCCTCAAGCTCATCCATAGCCAAGGATGACCTTGGACTTCTGGTCCTCCAGTCTCTACTTCCTACATAAGCTGCAATCACAGATCTGCAGCACGATACTATACACACCATTGGGACAGAGCCCAGGGCTGTGCGCATGCTAGCTAGGTGCTCCACCAACAGCTCAACTCCTTTTGTTGTTTGGAGACAGGATCTCACTCTTGCCCAAGCTGCCCTGGAATTCACTATGTAGTCCAGGCTAACCTCAGATTTGTGTGATTCTCAACTTGTGGGTCAAAACCCTTCTGGAGGTCAAACAACCCTTTCACAGGAGTTACATATCAGACCTGCATATCAGATATTTACATTATGATTCATAACAGTGCAAAATTAGTTATGAAGTAGTAATGAAAATAATTTTAGGGTTGGGGGTCACCACAACATGAGGAACTGTATTAAAGGGTTGCAGCGTTAGGAAGGTTGAGAACCACTGAATTAGAGGCGTGTACTTACCCATCCCTGGTTTCACCAACATTGACTTTTAAATTCTAAATACCATTTAATTAAGAGCTGATGAATAAAACTGAGTCTGGTTCTGAATAATTCCTTTGCTCCAGGAGATGTTTAAATTATTGTTTTGTTTCTTTTCTGGTTTTGATTCAGGAAAAAAAAAAAATCTCCTGATCTTCTGCATAGCACATGTTCTCTGGCAGATAAACAGATGCTATCCAGAGAATTCTTCCCAGCAGGAAGCAGCTGCTGAAGTCTCACTCACCTGGATTACAGTAAGGCTGACAGGGTGCAGGAGGGTTGGAGCACCGAAGGTGGCAAGGTTTGCAGGCATTTAGCAGACTGTCAAAATATTCATGGTGGAAGCACTGCTGAGCCATGTAGGACTTGATCACTGAAAGAAACGGAAACAGCACACAGCACAGTAGGACAAGCAAATTCTCAGCAGGAGTTCCCTGCAGACAGCAGTCAGGTCAGAGATGTCAAGGGGGAAAGGATGACCCTGACTATGTGGGTTCTTATAAGATTTGAATACCTCTCTCTCTGGCCCTCTGCTTCTAAGAGGCTTGGGTGGGGCAGTGGAGGGGTATATCACAGCAAACCATACCTGAAACAGAAACTGCCTATTTATAGAGGAAAGCTCTCACCCAGGGAACAGTTGCA
Organism: Lophiomys imhausi; assembly: GCA_907164525.1. Taxonomy (NCBI): domain Eukaryota; kingdom Metazoa; phylum Chordata; class Mammalia; order Rodentia; family Muridae; genus Lophiomys; species Lophiomys imhausi. The sequence continues at coordinate 981,260 of CAJQZJ010033039.1, read as the reverse complement.
TGATGTGGACAAGCCTGGAGCGTCAAGCAGAAAGTGCAGTAGCCATGTATGGATCATATCTATTCGTGGGCTGTACTGGAGATAGGAGATAGACAAGATGAGGACTTTGTCCCTTCCACACTTAAAGTCATCACGGAAGACAAACTGTAACTTGTAACCAGTGGGTGGTAGTAACTGACAGAAGAGACAGGGGGACTAGGTAAAACATGACAGCCACCTGTGCTCTGGAAGTTAGGGTTAAAGTAAGAGACTTGAAAGGAGGATCGTTTGGGGGTTTTATGTCAGTACAATAAAAGCCATTCTAAGCCGGGCGGTGGTGGCGCACGCCTTTAATCCCAGCACTTGGGAGGCAGAGGCAGGCGGATCTTTGTGAGTTCGAGGCCAGCCTGGTCTACAAAGCGAGTCCAGGACAGCCAGAGATATTCAGAGAAACCCTGTCTCGAAAAACCAAAAAAAAAAAAAAAAAAAAGCCATTCTAGCTGGATGTGGTGGCGCACACCTTTACTCCCAGCCCTCTGGAGGCAGAGGCAAACAAATCTGTGTGAGTTTGAAGCCAGCCTCATCTATCAGAGCTACATAGAAAGACCTGTCTCAAAAAACAAAGTAAAAATAACAATTCAACATTCATCCACGAAAAAAAAAAAAAAAGAGTCTCTACAATCCCCCAGAAAATGCTTAGAGACTTGGACTGATGACTTATGTGCATATGTCCTATAGGATCTACAATGTCAGAGTTAAGGATTCAAAATTGAGGGTCATGGTGGTACATGCCTATAATCCCAGAGTTTATGAGGCAGGGGCAACAGGGTCTCAATGGGAAAGCCAGTCTGGGCTATACAGCAAGAGCGTGTCTTAAAACTAAACTTTTTAACTGAAGCTGGGCATGGTGGCAGGCACCTATGTCACAGGTGCCTGTGGAGCTTTTTGGGAGGCAGAAGCAGGAGAGTAGTGAATTCAAGGCCCACTGAACTACACTGTAGCAATCTTGTCATGAAACACATGAGTGGAACTGAAGAAATGGCTTAGCTGTTCTTCCAAAGGACCTGGGTTTGATTTCCAGTACCCACATGATGGTTTAACCGTCTGTAATTCCAGTCCTTGGGGATCCAATGTCCTCTTCTGACTTCCATGGGCACCAGGCACACACATGGTGCACAGATATACATGTGGGCCAAACACCTTACACATAAAGTAAAAATAAATATATTTTTTAAGCCAGGCATGGTGGTGCACGTTTTTAATCCCAGCACTGGGGAGGCAGAGGCAGATGGATCTCTAAGTTCGAGGCCAGCCTGGTCTACAGAGTGAGTTCCAGAACAGCCAGGACTGTTCATGGAGAAACCCTGTCTCGAAAAACCTTAATTAATTAATTAATTGACCTCTGCCAGTACCTTACCTGTTGTAAGCCTGGGTGAATACCCTATGGGACAGAATATTAGATATTAAGCCTAGAAAGATGACTCAGTAGTTAGGAGCACTTTTTGGGCAATCATGAAGAGCAGAGCTGGAATCCTAGCATCCACATAGCATTTATAACTCCAGCTTGGACTTGCAGGCTTGCAGACTAGCTGAGAAAACTCCAGCCTCAGATAAGGGAAAGTCTCTGTCTCAAAGGAATGCATGCAGAGTCATAAAAGACACTTGACAACTGTCCTCCAGCACACATAGGCACATACCCCTATATGCCTGTATAGATAGATACACACAAATTAAACATAATTTTTTTAAGATTATATGTCAACATGACATGGTAGCACACACCTTTAATCCCAGCATTCAGGAGACAGATAAGCAAATCTCTGTGAGCTCAAGGCCACCCTGGTCTACATATCAAGTTCCAGGACAGCCAAGACTATGTCTCAAAAAACTACTACTTCTTCTAATGAATAATAATAATAATAACAATAATATAATGTCATCAATTTTTTTTTTTTTTGGTTTTTCGAGACAGGGTTTCTCTGAATATCTCTGGCTGTCCTGGACTCGCTTTGTAGACCAGGCTGGCCTCGAACTCACAAAGATCCGCCTGCCTCTGCCTCCCAAGTGCTGGGATTAAAGGCGTGCGCCACCACCGCCCGGCTTAATGTCATCAATTTTAATACATTTCTATAATCCAAAAATGTCTGTGTTCCATTGTTGACATTTTTAAAAAAGATTTATTTATTTATTTTGTGTATGAATGCTCTATCTGGATGTATACTTGCAGCCAGAAGAGGGCATCAGATCACATTGTGGATGGTTGTGAGCCACCATGTGGTTGCTGGGAATTGAACTCAGGACCTCTAGAAGAGCAGCCAACCAGTCCTCTTAACTGCTGAGCCATCTCTCCAGCCCCTTGTTGACTTTTTTTTTTTTTTTTTTGGTTTTTCAAGACAGGGTTTCTCTGTGTAACAGCTCTGGCTGTTCTGGACTCGATTTGTAGACCATGCTGGCCTCGAATTTACAGAGATTCCTGCCTCTGCCTCCTAAGTGCTAGAATTAAAGGCGTGTGCGACCACTGCCCAGCTCCTGTTGTCATTTTTTTTTTTTTTTGGTTTTTCGAGACAGGGTTTCTCTGTGTAACAGCCCTGGCTGTCCTGGACTTGCTTTGTAGACCAGGCTGGCCTCGAACTCACAAAGATCCGCCTGCCTCTGCCTCCCAAGTGCTGGGATTAAAGGCGTGCGCCACAACGCCCGGCTCTGTTGTCATTTTTTAAAAGCAGTTAGAAAAGTGGTTTGCAGTTCAGATACCTACAAAACAATTACAGTTTTTGATGTGTCCCAAAGTGTGCCAAGTGGCTGCTGTGTGCTCTATCTGACCAACCCCGATGGACAGTGTTCAGAGGGAGAGAAGGACAGAAGACAGACAGACTAAACAGACCTGCAGTGCTCAGTTTGTTTTTTGGTTTTATTTGTTTTTGGTTTTTTGAGATAGGATTTCTCTTTGTAGCCTTAGTTTGTTCTTTTTGTTTTGGAGTGGTTTTGTTGTTTTTCTTGTTTTTGTGTTTGTTTTATGGTGTGTTTGGTTTTTTGTGTTTTTGAGACAGGATCTCATACTCACCATGTGACCCAGGCAGCCTCAAACTCATGACACTCTTCCTGCCTCTGATGGTACACAGCTGTAATGTCAGCTCTTGGCAGAGGCAGAGAGGAGGCTTGTGGTCTTGTCTTGCTACTTAGCAAGATGAGGTAGGGAGGGACAAAGCCTAGATTCTCATAGTGAATCTCTTAGGGATGGGTACGGGGGTAGGGTCAGAGAGGATTGGTTTTTTATTGATTATATTATACTTATTAAGTAGAATGAGATTTATTATGTTTTCCTCTTGTATTTTTGTTATTTGTTATTTTTCTCTCCTTGTATATTTTGTTATTCTTTACTTTTTTTCATGTTTTTAGAACACTGTATAATGTTGAAGTGATGATAATGAAATGTGGAAATTCAAAACACACATTTGCAAATGTAAGAGTTGAGCATAGAAGAATGTCCATCAAAGGGACCAGTTCAGTGACAGGCATAAGCTGAGAACCTGAGTTCAAGTCCTCAGCACCCAAGTGGAAAAAACAGACATGGAACATGCTCTGGTTACAGAGACAAGCAGGTTCCTGGGCCCATTGGCTGTCCAGCTAGCCTAGCTCCAAGGTTGAGCTTCCAATTCAGTAGAGACCCTGTCTTAAACATGGAGAGCAATAGGGGGAGACACCAGTGCCCTCCTTTGGCTTCTTCACACATGTGCATGGGCCTGTGGCCCCACATACATGTACACACACACACACACACACACACACACACACACATTAACCAACTAACAAACAGAACCATTTCAATGAAGAAATGGTTGTAAAGCTCAGATTCCTCCAAAGGAGTCCAGACAGTGAAGGGAGAGGGAGGGACTGCTGAGTTCTGCAGTGGCTGCTCTAGGAAATTTCATAAGCTCAGCTCCTGCAAATGGTAACCTTCAGAAGAGAAGCCACTGGGACAGTTGGAGAAGCAAGAGAGCACGGGGATAATATCTGCCCATGGCCAAGCAGCAGGAGAGTTTCGGGGTGGGTTGAACAATGGATACACTCTGCAGATGGACCAGATATGATGCATTAGGCAGACTGTTGGAGCCTCAAACATGTGGGTGAGCAGATGGTAGCTGCTTAAGGAACATGAGGATGAGGAAGTCTAAGTGTGGGGCATGCCCAGGAAGTCAGGAGGAGACAAGAAAGCCAGAGCTTCGATGCTTCTTGGAAGGATGTATTAGCCAATTATATGTCAATACAAGTTAAAGTCACCTGAAAGGAAAGAACCTCAATTAAGAAAATGCTTCCCTAAGACCAGGCTGTAGGCAGGCCTGTCAGGCATTTTCTTAATTAGTGGTTGATGCTGGAAGGCCCAGCTCACTGTGGGTGGTGCCATCCCTGGGCTGGTGGTCCTGGGTTCTCTAAGAAAGCAGGATGAAGCTATGTGGAGCAAGCCAGTAAGCAGCACCCCTCCATGGACTCTGCATCAGCTCCTGCCTCCAGGTTTCTGACCTCCTTGAGTTCCTGCCCTCATTGCTTTTAGTGATGAACTGTTGTATGGAACTGTGAGTGAAATAAACCCTTTTCATCCTGTGCAGTTCGAGTAGGAATGACCCCATAGACTCATAGATTTGAATGCTTGAAAGTAGGTGTGGTGTTGCATGGCTTTAATCCCAGTACTTGGGAGTCACCGGCAGGAGGATCTGTGTGAGTTTGAGGCCAGCCTGGTCTACAAAGTGAGTCCAGGACAGTCAGGGCTCTCTTACAAAGAGAAATCCTGTCTCAATTAAAAAAAAAAAAAGAGATTTGAATGCTTAGTCACCAGGGAGCAGCACCATTAAGAAGTATAATCTTGTTGAAGTAGGTGTGGCCTTGTTGGAGGAAGCGTGTCACTGTGGGTGGGCTTTGAGCATTCAAATGCTCAAGCTAGGCCCAGTGTCTCTCTCTTCCCGCTGCCTGTGGATATCAAATGTAGAACTTTCCTCCAGCTGCCTCTCCAGAATCATGTCTGCTATGGCAATAATGAACTAAACCTCTGAACTGTAAGCCTAAATGCTTACCTTTATAAGAATTTCCATGGTCATGGTGTCTCTTCACAGCAAAAGCAACCCTAGCTAGCTAAGACACTCCCCAAGTTTCTTTGGTCATGGTGTTTCATCACAGCAATAGCAAACCTAAGGCAGAAGATAAAAGCAGTGTTGTGGGGGCCAGAGAGATGGCTCAGTGCTCTTTCAGGAAACTCAAATTCAGCTCCCAGCAACCACCTCAGGCAGCCCACAACCAGCTGAAACTCCAGCTGCAGAGTGCCCAGTACTCTCTTCTGGACTCAGAGGTATCTACACACATGCTCACTCACCTATACACACAGACACAAACACACATTCAAAAGTAAAATAAGCTGGACGTGGTGGCGCACGCCTTTAATCCCAGCACTTAGAGGCAGAGACAGGCAGATCTTTGTGAGTTTGAGGCCAGCCTGGCCTACAAAGTGAGTCTAGGACAGCTAGAGATACACAGAAAAACCCTGTCTCAAAAAACAAAAAAAAAGTAATATAGAGTAAGAAACCACCATGCATTTGCTTAGGTGGCTGAAGTAACACACATGAGGGTGTTGACTTCAGTCCTTTGTAGTCACAAAAGCCTGGAACAAGGAAGCGTTCACCAATAGGGACCTTGCCACAAAATACAATACAGCCATGAAGAAGAATGCCAGCACCTGTGGTCAGCGTGAGACACATCAGTAAGCGAAAGACGTGAGGCATTAAACACTGTGAGCCACATGCCCTGCTGTTTACAAACACACTAAGTCGGTCAGGCCACATCGTCAAAACAAGGTTTCACCTGGACAGATGACAGAGCCTGAGAGTAGTTGCTCTCTCAGGGGAGGGGGAGGAGTCAAGTGTAGGAGAAAGACTTCCTTTCCACTGAACGGTACTATGTAAATCATTAATTCAAAAAAAATTGGGGAGCCAGGCGGTGGTGGCGCACGCCTTTAATCCCAGCACTTGGGAGGCAGAGGCAGGCGGATCTTTGCGAGTTCGAGGCCAGCCTGGTCTACAAAGCGAGTCCAGGACAGCCAGAGCTGTTAAACAGAGAAACCCTGTCTCAAAAAACCAAAAAAAAAAAAAAAAAAAAAAACCCAAAACAAAAACAAACAAAAAAAAACAAAAAAAATTGGGGGACATGCTTTGTGTATCCCTGGCTGACCCTGAACCCACTAGTAGCTAAGGATAACCTTGAATCTCTGGCTCCCTGGCCTCCACTTCCCAAGTGCTTGGATTATGGACTACTGTGCCCAGTTATGCATAGCTTCATGAATCTGAGGCAAACACTGTGCTAACTGAGCTACATACCTACCCCTTACAATTATTTTTAAAGATTTATTTTTATACGTACTGGGGGAGCTCATGTGGTATGTACCTGCGGAGACCAAAGGAAGCCTGCCAGATGTGGGTGCTGGAGCCAAATGTGGGTCTTCTATAAGAGCAGTAAGAGATCTTAAGTGCTGAGCCATCTCTCCAGCCCCCTAGACTGGTTTCAAAATAGCTGTGTAGCCAACAATGACCTTAAACTTCTTTTCCCCCTTTGTGTGTGTGTGTGTGTGTGTGTGTGTGTGTGTGTGTGTGTGTGTAGGCCTAAGGTTGATATTTCTCAATTGCTTTTCACCTTATCCTTTTGTCCTTTTGGGAAAGTGTCACTCAATCAAACCCAGAGCTGGAAGATACGGTCAGTTTCTGTAGCCAACCTTCTCTGGGAACTCTCTGCCTTCCAAACAAGGCTGGAATTACAAGCTTACAGAGCAAGGACTTTAACATGAGTACTCTGCCCAGCTATTACCTTCTTTTTTTAAATACATTTATTTATTAATTCAAGTTACATCTCCATCACAGCCCTCTCTCCTCCCCTCCCAGTACCTTCCTCCCACACTCTACCCTCTCCCCAACCCATCCTACTCCTCCAGTGTGGGGGGACCCATATATCAGCCCCCCTCAGTTCATCAGTCACATGAGGTTTAAGAGCTTCCTCTTGCTCTGGGGCCCAACTTGGCAGTTCCACTAACAGGCAACCAAGTCCATGACTGTGTCCACCGTACCCCTACTTGTTAAGGGATCTGTATCAGGACCAAGCTGCCTGTCCTCTATATTTGTACAGGGGGTCTAGGTCAAGTCTATGCTTCTTTTTTTTCTTATTTTGGTTAGTGTTTCAGTCGCTGTAAGCCTCTAGGAACTTAGATTGGTTGGTTCTGTTGATCTTCATATGTTGATCTTGACCCCTCCGGGTCTCTCTATTCCTCCTCCCTCTCCTACATACAGCTCCCAGAGCTACAGCTAATGTTTGACTGTGTGTCTCAGCATATGTTTTGATTTAATGCTGGATAGAATTTCTCATAGGATAGTTGTGCTAGGTTCCTGTTCTTTTGGGTCTATGGGTTATAGGATAATTATCCTGTACTATATGGTCAAAATCCAGTTATAAGTGAATACGTGCCATGTGCATCTTTCTCTGTCTGAGTCAACTCACTCAGGATGAGCTTTTCTAGTTCCATCCATTTGGTTGCAAACTGCATGATTTCCTTGTTTCTGATGGCTGAGTAGTATTCCATTGTGTAAAATGTACCAGCTTTTTAAATCCATTCTTTGGTTGAAGGCCTGGGCAGATATCCAAAAGATTCTTCACCAAACCACAAGGACATCAGCTCAACAATATTCATAACAGCTTTATTTGTAATAGGTAGGAAATAGAAACAGCCATTACCTTCTAATTCTCCAGTCTCCACCTCCCAGGGGCTGGGATCACAAGCATATGTCCTTATGACAGTTTTATGTAGTGTTGGGAATTGAAGCCAGGGCATCCCGCATGCCAAGAAGCACTCTAGCAACTGGGCTCAGCCCCCAGCCAGTTTTATTTCCCTTTGTCTGTTTGTTTATCTGACATTGAGCCTGGGACTGAGGCCCTATGGAAATTAGGCGAACCCTATTCCAGTGAGCTACAACCCCAGCCCAGTGTGAGGCTCTTCCTACGCAGTTCCTCTCCTTCCCTCCTCACTGTGTAAGACCCGCACTGAGATCTAAAGACTACTTCCTCCTCTGTGCTTTCTTCCCTTCACCCTTCTTGGGTGTTTCCTTCCCATAAGCCCATCGCAGTCCATCTCCACCTTGGCACCTTGTAGAATCGTACTGACACTGGAGTCTTTCCTTACAGCCCTACCTCTCTCCACTTTAGCCCGTTTGCTCCTCAATGGCTTTTTCATGGTTCCAGATACTTTGTGTTACTTTATGCTTTTGTTTGTTGGAGATTGGGTTTCACTGTGTTGCCCGAGCTAGTCTCAAACTCACTCTGTGGCTCAACTCGTAACCCTCAGTCTCCAAAGTGTTTAAATTATAAGCCTGTGCCATCAAGTCTAGCTATTACTTTAATTTTTTTGTTGTTGTTCAAAAGTCTCCCCTCCCCCTTTACTATGCGGGTTCCAGGAGTTTAACTCAGCTCCTCAAGTTTGGTGACAAGTGCCACTGAGCCATCTCCACAGGCCCACTTTAACTTTTAGAGTCTATATGGTAGACAGGACATCTCAAAGGAACTCACTGTCATTCTATGGTGCCTGCCACAGTGTCTTGTGCACAGAAGATAGTGATCAATACCGGTTGGGAGGGGTTTTCTCGGCGTGTCAGATTACCCAATAATGCTGATGTGGCTCTTAGCATGCTTTGTCTTGTGGGGACTGGTGTTTACAGTGAGAGAAAGACGTGTCATGGGGAGAAGTCAGTGATTTAAAAAAAAAATTCAAACTTCTATGATACAGCTGCCCTCCTACTTGGGAACAATTCGAGCATCCTGGAGATCAAAATGAAGCCACTTTGAAAAATTCTAAAGAACTGATAGAACTTGGTACTTCCAAAGGTGCAAAGAGAAAGAGTTCCGAGTAGCTGAACTTCAAAGGGAATCTTTGCAGAAACAGGAGACAGCATGAAGAATTGGCTCCAGATCCAATTGGCCTTTTCATGTCCACAAGCAAGCAAGGGGTAGGCTGAGATCTGAGAAGCAGGAAGAGGGGGAGGAAGGAGCTCTTGGAGTTGACCTACCATTGCAGGACAGGCTCAGTGGGGCTTCTGAGAACCCTCCCGCCCTCCCTCCCTCCCTCCCTAAGATCCTAACCTAACCCTAACCCACTTCCTCTCCTCCACCTGCATACCCATAAGGCTCTCTGAAGCCTAAAGTTGAAGAGGCTAACCAGGCTGGGGTTGAGCAGTCCATTGGAGGCCAACACTTTGGGTTCTTTTGAGATTTCTTTTATTTTTGGACAGAAACCTACCAACTCAAACAGCAATCAGCAGTCTGGCTCTGGCATTATTATGGCAGTCTCTGCCTCTACTCAGTTTGGGTTTGAGGCTTCCTCCTTAGGCTCAGGGCCTAGTGTCACCCACTGCCTCGTGAGGCCAGCCTGCTTCAACCGCACACTTGGGGCAGGCTTCAGTCAGCCGAGACTATCCACAGACACCTCAGGCTGCCCTTTGAATTAACTGAACCCCTCAGGGCAGATGCTGTGCCACAGGTCCTAGTCTTTGGCTTCAAGGTCTGGATAGGGGTTGGCACACTTGCACCTGGGTCAGGGGCTGGTCCCTGGCTTCCTCAGCAGGGATCTGTCTCTGTAGTCTCTTGGAGCTGCAGCCTGTCTCTACGGTCTCCTCACAGTCCATTTGCCACAGCTTTGGAGTGTGTTCACACCTCAAGCCAGTGCTGTCCCTGCCGACCAGCCCACCTCAGTTGCTCTGTTCCTGTCACTGTGGGGCCAGCCAGACCCGGCTTTCCTGGGGGAGGAGGGGCATTACTGTCATTTTCTCGCTCTCCTCAGCCTGTGTATGCCTCAAGGCTTACTCATTCATTAGGGTACCTTAGACCACTCTGCTTCTGCTGCCATACATCTTTGTGGATTTTCCAGTGTTTCTTGAGCTGGCTTGTGACAAGACTCTCTCTCTCAGACTCTGCCTCCTGTTTCCTTGGCAATTCTCAGTTTACATGCCAAAGCTCAGGGCTCCTGCTATTAGCATGGCCTCAGGGTGCACACTGATTCACACCTAGCCATTTCTTGCAGGGGCATCTCTCTCTCCCATGGGGGCCCCATCACTCAGGCTTAAATAGAGCATGGTCCTCACAGCTCTTGGGGCTCTCTCTTAGTCTCTGTGGCCTTGTAGCCAAGCCCCTCAGCCAAGCACCCTCCAGGCACTCTCATGGAGCAGTGGCTCAACGGGGCTCTGCCCATTTTGACTCTGCTCAACATCTTTGGAGGAGAGGGAGCCTCCAAAAGTCCATTTTTCAGTTTCCCAGGCTTTCCTTCTCATGTCCAGGGACATGTGCTGCCATGCCATGTGCCAGGCTGATCTGCATGCCAGAAGCCCTTACTAATTCACTAAAGAAAACAAACTCCCATTGCAGGTTTCTTTGTGTAGCGCTGGAGATCCACCAACCTCTGCCTCTGCCTCCCAAGTACTGAGACTAAAGGTGTGTGCCACCGTAGTCGGCGTTTTTTTTAACTTTTTCTTTTTTGTTTTGGGGGATTGTTTGTTTTCTTTTCTTTTTTGTTTTTTGTTGTTGTTGTTTGTTTTTCTTTTAAAGATTTTTTGTTTTTGTTTTTTCGAGACAGGGTTTCTCTGTGTAACAGCTCTGGCTGTCCTGGACTCACTTTGTAGACCAGGCTGGCCTCGAACTCACAGTGATCCACCTGCCTCTACCTCCCAAGTGCTGGGATTAAAGGCGTGCGCCGCCGCCTCTGCCGCCACCACGCCCGGCTTGTTGTTTGTTTTTCAAGACAGGACTTCTTTATGTAGCCCTGACTGTCCTGTACTCACGCTATACACCAGGCTGGCCTCGAACTCACATAGATTAACTTGCCTCTATCTCTTGAGTACTGGGATTAAAGGCATGCTTCACCATGCCTGGCCTTTCTTCTTTTTATGTTTTGTGGTTTTTAGAGCAGGGTCTCCCTACATAGCTACCCTTGAACTCATTATCCTCCTGACTCACCCTTGCAGGTGTGCACATCTTCCCTTATAGGAAGAGTTCTGTCTCACCATCTTCCAACCCACTCTGTCTCCTTTAGTCCTTGCTTCTTGTCCCACCTGCAATGGGGAGAAATCAAAACTAGTGTTGCACTCCACCCCAGGAGCAAACTGGAGGCTGGTCTTACTCAGGAGGCCCGTGTGTGACAATTCAGTGGAGAGACCAGTTAGCAGCTGACTGATGTGGTTAAGGGCTTTATTTATTTCATTTGGTTTTTTGAATAGGGTTTATTTGTGTAGTCTTGGTTGTTTGGAACTAGCTCTTTTTTTGATTGTTTGTTTGTTTTGTTTTTCAAGACAGGGTTTCTCTGTGTAGGAACTAGCTCTTTAGACCAAGCTGGCCTCAAACTCAAAGATCCACTGCCTCTGCCCCCTAAGTGCTGGGATTAAAAGCATGTACTACCACTGCCTAGCCATTATTTTCATGTTTGAAATGGTAACAACCCAAACTGAATCTGTTTCTTGATTCTTCCAAAGGACCTTCTTGAAAGCATCTGTTGTAGGAATTAATTATTCCAGGGGATTTAGGCCCCTTAAAGCCCTCTGGTTCCCCAGAAATGGAAACATTATATTTTATTAATGAGCTGTAGACCTTAAGCCAGGCAGGTTCTGAGCTATAATAATCCTACCACCCTTAAAAACCCATATAAATGCCCATCACTTGCCAAACTGGTGACAACTGGGTGGCTGGTGCTCTATCATGCCATTCCTCAGAGCAAGCTGCTCTTGGCCACATGCTCACAATCCATGCTACCCCACAGCAACTTCTTTCCTCCTCCCATACGTCTCTGTCTCCTCTCTGTCTCTGTGGTCTCCTCCAAGACCCACCCAATTCCAAGTCCCACCTTCCTGTTCTCTCTCTGCCCAGCTACAGGCTGTCAGCAACTTTTATTATCCAATCAGGGATAATTAGGGAGCATTCCTTACATCACATGGATATAGGAAATGGTTCGACATTCATAACAATGCCCATGACAGGCAGTAACTAGCTCTCAGGGCACTGAAATCAGCATCTGAAAATGCCATACACAAAACCATCCTCCAACAAGGATCTTTCACAACGTTTCTTCACAATGTTGAAGACAGTGGAACAAGTAGAACAACAAACCTGAGATTAGTAGTCTGCTTCTGTTGCTGTAACAAAATACTTGAGGCTGGGGAATTTGTATGGAAGGGGTTTATGTAGCTTACTATTCTGGAAGTGGGGACATTGCACTAGCATATCTCTGAGGGGCCTGATGAGATACTGTGGGTGTTGTATAACAATGGAAGAGATCGAGTTCCCATATGGAAGGCAGAGTACAGGGAGGGTCTGGGACCACTCTTTTTTTTTTTTTGCATGTACTTTCCTTCTTCCCTCAGGTTCTCCCTCTTTAAAAAGATGATGCTTTGCCGGGCAGTGGTGGCGCACGCCTTTAATCCCAGCACTTGGGAGGCAGAGGCAGGCGGATCTTTGTGAGTTCGAGGCCAGCCTGGTCTACAAAGCAAGTCCAGGACAGCCAGAGCTGTTAAACAGAGAAACCCTGTCTCGAAAAACCAAAAAAAAAAAAAAAAAAAAGATGATGCTTCGCCGGGCATGGTGGCACACGCCTTTAATCCCAGTACTCGGGAGGCAGAGGCAGGTGGATCTCTTCAAGTTCAAGGCCAGCCTGGTCTACAAAGAAAGTCCAGGACAGACAGAGCTGTTACACAGAGAAACCCTGTCTCAAAAAAAAAAAAAAAAGATGATGCTTCAGTGTTCATTCTTTGAGTCTAGGTTTGCCCCAAATTGTTATGTGGGTGAAGATACCCTTGAACTCCTGATCTTTCTGCCTCCAGCTCCTGAATGCTGGAATCTCAGGTATGTACCATCATACTTTGCTTACAATGACTTTTCTTTTTTTCTTAAGTTTTAAAGTATGTGTGGCTGTGTATGTGTGCATGCATGCGCATGTGTGAGCCTCATATTAGTGTGCCTCAACACTAATGTGGAAGTCAGAAGACAACTTTTAGGAATGGGCTCCCTCCTTCTACTACATAAACTATGAGGATACAACCCAGGTTATCAGACTTTGTGGCAAGCACCTGTACCCACTGAGCCATCTCACAACCCAAGATCATTTTCCTTTAAAAACAATTACTAGGGTTGGAGAGATGGCTCAGCAGTTAGAGCATGTGCTGCCCTTGCTAATGACCAAAATTCAATTCCACACACCCTTATATCTGTGAGCTCACAGCTGCATATAATTCCAATTCCAGGGTATCTGGCATTCTATTCTGACTTCCACAGGTACCAACACATGTGCATATACATACGTGTACAAACACACACATAAATAAAAACAAAATAAATCTTAAAAAACAAAAATCCCAGCCGGGCGGTGGTGGCGCACGCCTTTAATCCCAGCACTTGGGAGGCAGAGGCAGGCGGATCTTTGTGAGTTCGAGGCCAGCCTGGTCTACAAAGCGAGTCCAGGACAGCCAGAGATATTCAGAGAAACCCTGTCTCGAAAAACCAAAAAAGAAAAAAAAAATCCCCAGCATTCAGGAGGCAAAAGCAGGAGGATCTCTTGAGTTCAAGGCTATCCGGCTATCCTGGTCTATAGAGTGAGTTCCAGGGCAGCCAGGGCTGTTACACAGAGAAACCCTATCTCGAAAAAAACTTTGAAAAAAAAAGTCCAGCCTGAGCTACCAGAGACCCTGTCTTATTAAGGGTTCTATTCCTGTGAAGAAACACCATGACCGTGACAACTCTTTTTTTTTTTTTTTTTGGGGTTTTCGAGACAGGGTTTCTCTGTGCATGTTTGGCCATACTGGAACTCACTCTGTAGATCAGGCTGGCCTTGAACTCACAGAGATCCGCCTGCCTCTGCCTCCCAAGTGCTGGGATTAAAGGCGTGCACCACCACCGCCCGGCGTGACAACTCTTATAAAGGAAAACATTTAATTGGGGCTGGCTTACAGTTTCAGAGGTTTAGTCCGTTATCACATGGTGGGAAGCATGGTGACACACAGGCAGACATGGTGCTGGAGAGGAAGCTGAGGGTTCTACATCCAGATCCACAGGCAGCAGGAAGAGAGAGTGAGCCACTAGGCCTGGCTTGAGCATCTCAAACCTCAAAACCCACTCCCCAGTGACACACTTCTTCAAACAAAGCCATGCCTTCCGCTAGTAACACTCCCTATGAGACCTATGGGGGCCATTTTCATTCAAACCACTACAGGTCCTGTCTACAAAAAAAAAAAAAAAGAAAAGAAAAGAAAAAGAAAAAGCAGCCGGGCGGTGGTGGCGCACGCCTTTAATCCCAGCACTTGGGAGGCAGAGGCAGGCGGATCTTTGTGAGTTCGAGGCCAGCCTGGTCTACAAAGTGAGTCCAGGACAGCCAAGGATACACAGAGAAACCCTGTCTCGAAAAACCAAAAAAAAAAAAAAAAGAAAAAGAAAAAGCAGGTTGAGCAGGATGACTCAGTGGGTAAAGGTGCTCTTTATGCGGGGTCCCAGCAAAGAAGGAGGAGATGGAGGAGACACATGTCCTGGCATACAGCCCCACATGCACACATCATGTAAATACACATGTACAATATTAGGGTTTTTTTAAAGATTAAATGAGATGATACTAGCTGGGCACGGTAGCTCATGCTTGTAATTCCAACACTCAGGAGGCTGAGACAGGATTTCCACACCTCTGAGAATAACCAATGTTGCAGATTAAAACCTTGGGTTACAGAGGGATGAATTCAAACAGTTGGGGTGGAGTTGTCAATTCAATGAAGTGTTTATTTATTTAGTTGGTTGGTTTGGTTTTTCAAGATAGGGTTTCTCTGTGTAGCTCTGGCTGTCCTGGATCTCTCTCTATAGACCAGGCTGGCCTCAAAATCAGAGATCTGCCTGCCTCTGGCTTCCAAGTACTGGAATTAAAAGTGTGCACCACCACTGTCCTGCAACAACGAATCTGTTTAATCACTGATAATGTTTATAATTACACTGGCATATTATGTAGTTCCTGGATTCAGCAAGGATTCCATAGTGCAGGGAGATCTGGAATTCAAGACCAGTCTCAGCTACATAGCAAGTTCAAACTCAGCTTATGCTGCATGTGACCCTGTCTCAAACCAACAACAAAAAAGGGTAGTATGGACCTCAGACATTTGTGGTCATTTCACAAATCTATTAAAAGTAATGTTGTAAGGAAACTATCTTGGAAGCTGGGTGGTCGTGGAGCACATATTTAATCCCAGCATTCAGGAGGCAGAAGCAGGCTGATCTCTGAGTTCAAGTCCATCCTGTCTACAGAGTAAGTTCCAGGACAGTGAGGGCTACACAGAGAAACCTTGTCTCAAAATAAAAAGAAAAGAAAGAAAGGAAGAAAGGGAGGGAAGGAGGGAGGGAGGGAGGGATGGAGGGAGGGAAGTAAAATCTGGGGACTCCTATGATACATGTGCTACAGGCTAGAACACAGGGAGCTTTGTGACTCACTTTTTACCGCGACTCTAGGTGAATCTTGAGGAAGAGGTGGGTTTAGTACATACACTTACTCATCTGTACTCCTGGTGGCAGCAGTGCCTAAGGTTAGTCTCTGTAGGACTCATGTGGGCCAAGGAAATCTTCCCCAGTTTGCTTTCCAGCTTGTTTGAATTTTGGTCTTGCCTTATTTTCTCTCTCTCTCTCTCTCTCTCTCTCTCTCTCTCTCTCTCTGTTTCTCTCTCTGTCGTGTGTGTGTGCGTGCGTGTGTGTTTCTTTTTTTTTTTTTTTGATATTTTTTTTTTTTTGGTTTTTTTTTTCGAGACAGGGTTTCTCTGTGTAGCCCTGGCTGTCCTGGACTAACTTTGTAGACCAGGCTGGCCTCGAACTCACAAAGATCCGCCTGCCTCTGCCTCCCAAGTGCTGGGATTAAAGGCGTGCGCCACCACCGCCCGGCTAACGTGTGTGTTTCTTTTTAAGACAAGATCTCTCCCTGAACATAGAGCTCACACTTGGAGCTATACTGGTTGGCCAGCAAGCCACTAAGATCCTCCCAACAGCACTGGGGTTACAGACAGGTGCCACCACCATCCAGCCTTTTTGTGGGTGCTGGGGATTCAAACTTGGCTTCCCATGTTTTGGTAGTGGTGTTTGTATCACACTTAACTATTTTGTTCATGTATTGAGGTCAGAAGATAACTTGTTCTTTCTCTTCTTCCACCATGTGGGTCCTAGCAAGTGTCTTTACCTGTGGAACCATCTTGATGGCCGAGGCACTCATGGTTTGAAGCAAGCACTTGACCCAATTAAGCCGTCTGCCAGCCATTGTTTTCATTTGGTGGGTTTCAGAGACAAGATCTTACTAGATACTCTAGGCTGGCCTGAACTCACTGTCAATCCTTCTGCCTCTGTTCCCACCGAGCACTGAGACTACCGGTGTGTACCACCACGCCCAGCTTGCTCCTGTGTCTTGGAGTCCTGAGAGTGCAACTAAGCTACTTGTGGATTTCTCTGAGCAGCCACAATCCCATCAGCACTGCAGAGGTAGCACTAGACCCTCACAGTGGCAGCTGAAGTCAGGAGTGATGCTGCTGCAGACTGGAATGCTGGAAAACCCTAAGCCCGTCACAGGAAATGCCAGTCTCCTGTTCTCTGTTGCTTTACTCATAAGCAATAACTAGAAAGTACTATCATCAAGGCTTAGGATATTTTGGTGATATATCCACGGGGAGGAAAATGATTAATACATACTATTTAATAAAATGTAGAGGCTGGCCTGGCATGGTGGCACACGCCTTTAATCCCAGCACTCAGGAGGCAGAGACAGGAGGATCTTTGTGAGTTCCAGGACAACCTGGTCTACAAAGCAAGTCCAGGACAGCCAGGACTACAGGGAGAAACCCTTGTCTCAAAAAAAAAAAATAGATAATTTAATTAATTAATTAAAGTGTAGAGGCTGGCTTCCCTTAAGGCTCAGGGATCTATTTGCCAGAAGTGACAGAAAGAGTCTAAGAGCCAGAGGTGATGGTGAACTCAAAGGAAACAGTCTTCTTCCAGACCTAACAAGACTGATGCATATGAATTCACAGACCATGGAACCACGTACAAGGACTGTACAAGCTCAAGCCAGACAGGGTCCCAGCACTGAGAAGGGAAAGTGGACATGGGCTCCCACCCCTAAAGCAAGAAGCTATCTTCAATTGGTACCCATTGCCAAAGGAAAATCCATTTTCTCTAATGGGGTCTCATGGGTATATTAACCACACTTGAGGGCCGGCCCATGCCCAGGAGTAGTTGGTGTATTCTCTGGTTTTGTGCCTCAATTTGACACGAGCTAGAAGTCATCAGAGAGGAAGGAGCCTCAGTTAAGGAAATCTAGCTGTAAGGTATTTTCTCAATTAGTGATCAGTGTGGGAGGGTCCAGTCCATTGTGGGTGATGCCATCCCTAGATCGTTGGTCCTGGGTTCTATAAGAAAGCCAGTAAGCAGCACTCCTCCATGGCCTCCACATCAGCTCCTGCCTCCATGTCCCAGCCCTGCTTGAGTCCCTGTCCTGACATCCTTCAATGATGAACAGCAATATAAAAGTGTAAGCTGAATAAACTCTTTCCTCCCCAACTTGCTTTAGGTGATGGTGTTTCATCACAACAATAGAAACCCTAACCAAGACAGTTGACCAACACAGAACAAACTCAATGGTATTTTTGTAAAATTTTTGTCTCTTTTTGCTTTTTTGTCATTTTTTTCTTTTACTTGTTTATTTTGATTTTCACTTGTGCAGAGGGTTTTTGTGTGTATTCCTTGTCCTTGTTTTTGCTTGTTTATTTGTTTTTTTTCTATTTATTTTGTGTGTATAGGTGTTTTGTCTGAATGCATGTCTGTGTGCCATGTGCCTGCAGTGCCTGCAGAGGCCAGAAGACAGCATCAGATTCCCTGGAATCTAGAAGTTGGATGCTAGAGGTTGAACCAAGTCCTCTGGAAGAGCAGACTGAGTCTTTACTCCAGGCCTTTTATTTGTTTTTTAAAGAGAGTGAAAAAGAACATAAAGTGTGTTTGGGGGCTGGAGGTAGGAAGGATCTGGGAGGAATTGGACAAGAGAAAAACCATGATCAAAATATAGTGTATGGCTGGGCGGTGGTGGCGCACGCCTTTAATCTCAGCACTCGGGAGGCAGAGGCAGGCGGATCTCTGTTGGTTCGAGGCCAGCCTGGTCAACAAAGTGAGTCCAGGACAGCCAGAGCTGTTATACAGAGAAACCCTGTCTCAAAAAACCAAAAAAAAATATATAGTGTATGGGAAAAAAATGGGGAGGGAGGGCCAGAAAGATGGCTCAGTGGTTAAGAGCACTTGGTGGTCTCCCAGAGGAACCTGGATTCAGTTCCCAGTACCCACGTGGTAGCTTACATCTACTTGTAACTCCAGTTCTAGGGGATCAGAAGCCCTTTTCTGAACTCTACTGTATGCACACAGTATACAAACTACACACACACACACACACACACACACACACACACAAATAAATAAAAGTCTTTTTCTTTTTTTTTTTTTTTAAAGATTTATTTATTATGTATACAGTGTTCTGTCTGCAGGTATATCTGCAGGCCAGAAGAGGGCACCAGATTTCATTATAGATGGTTGTGAGACACCATGTGGTTGCTGGGAATTGAACTCATGACCTCTGGAAGAATAGCCAGTGCTCTTAACCACTGAGCCATCTCTCCAGCCCCCGTCTTTTTCTTTTTTAATTGAAAAAAAAAATAAATGTAAGGGGATAGGGATGTGACTCGGATGGTAAAGCACTTGCCTAGCATGTATAAGAATCTGGGTTCATGGGCTGGAGAGGTGGCTCAGAGGTTAAGAGCACTGGCTGTTCTTCCCAAGGTCCTGAGTTCAATTCCCAGCAACCACATGGTGGCTCACAGCCATCTACACTGAGATCTGCCTGGGCATATATGTAGAGCAAATACTGTATATATAATAAATAAATAAATGTTAAAAAAAAAAAGAATCTGGGTTCAAACAGAGTGTGGTGCTACACGACTGCAATCTCAGCAGTCAGGAACTGGAGGCAGAAGAATTAGTTCAAGGTCATTCTTGGCAAGGTAAGAGGTCAGCCTGAGACACATGAGATCTCATGTCCAAATAGTAATAGGAAGGCTGAAGAGAGAGCTCAGTGGTTAAGAGCACTGGCGGCTCTCCCAGGGGGCCTGGGTCCTGTTCCCAGCACCCACATGGCAGCTCACAACCATCTGTATCTCCAGTTCCAGGGGATCTGATGCCCTCTTCTCAGTGGTATCCACAGGTACCATGATGCACACAATGCACAGACACATGTGGACACAAACCATCCATACACATAAAATGAATAAATATTAAAATATATATATATATTAGAACAATAATAGGGCCTGGGGAGATGACTCAGCTAGTAACAGTCCTTCCTTTGCAAGAGCAAAGACTTGAGTTTGAATCTCCACCACCCACATAACAAGCTCAGCAAGGCTGTGCATGCCTGCTCCCAGTATTAAGATGTTTGGAAACAGGCAGAGCCTGGGAGCCTGCTGGCCTAGGGAAAACAGGAAACTTCAAGCTGGGCCAGCTGGGATACAAGAGCATGTCTCAAAAAAGGCTGGACTGGGAAGATGGCTGAGTGGAAGTGCCAACACACCAAACATGGGGACACAGGTTCGAGTGCCCAGAACCTACGCACAAGCAGGAGGCTCAAGCATCTGTAATCCCTGCGCTCCAAAGGGAAGAAGGTGAGTAGGGATCAAAGAGACCCCAGAGGTCCACAAGCCAGCTAGCAATCAGAAATGTCTTAGAGTTACTATTGCTGTGATGAAACACCATGACCAAAAGGGTTTATTTGGACTATATAGTAGTCCATCACTGAAGGAAGTCAGGGCAGGAATCTGGAGACAAAAGCTCATGCAGAGGCCATGGTGATGCTTATTGGCTTGTTCAGCATGCTTGTGTGTGTGTGTGTGTGTGTGTGTGTGTGTGTGTGTGTGTGTGTGTGTGTGTGGTTATTCAAGATGGGATTTCTCTGGGTAGACCTGACTATCCTGGAACTCACTCTGTAGACCAGGCTGGCCTCCCTCCAACTCATTGAGATCCACCCACCTGTGCCTCCTGAGTGCTAGGATTAGAGGTGTGCGCCACCACTGCCAGGATCACACTGCTTTCTTAGTGAACCCACCACCAGCCTAAGATAGCACCACCACCAATAGGCGGGGCCCCCACATCAATCACTAATTAAGAAAACGCCAGCCTGACTTTAGAGGTGTCACTCGACTCTAGTCCCAGTGCTTGAGTATTCAGGAAGCAGAGACAGGTAGCTGTTTGTAAATTCAAGGCTAGTCTGATCTGCATAGTGAGCTCCAGGAGTCAGAGCTACATAGAAAGACCCTATCTCAAACAAACAAACAACCGAGTCAAGTTGACATGAAAACTAGCTAGCACAGAGAAAATTTGTCTCAAAATATGGTGGAGAGACGGTTCAGCACTTAAGAGAACTGGCTGCTCTGAGGACTGGGGTTTGGTTCTTAGCACTCATGTAGCAGATAACAATTATCTGTAACTCCAGTTCCAGTAGATCCAAGGCCTTCTTCCGGCTTCTGCTGGCATGAGACACACACATGGTGTACATGCATGCATTCAGGCAAAATATCCATACAACGTAAAATAAAAATAAATAAATAAGCTGGGTAGTGGTGGCACAATTTAATCCAGCACTCAGGAGGCAGAGACAGGAAGATCTCTTGAGTTGGAGGCCAGCCTTGTCTACAGAGTGAGTTCCAGGACAACCAGGACTACACAGAGAAACCCTGTCCCTCCAAAAACATAAATAAACAAACAAATAAAATACTATAAGGAAGAAGGTGAGGATTCATATTTAAGGTTGACTTCCTACTTCCATATATATGTCATGGCATGCATCCTCATTCATACATGAACATGCATACTTTGTGCATGTACTACACACACACACACACACACACACAAATGGCTACAGACGGGCAAGGTGATACGTTGGGGTTGATTTGAAACTTTCTATGAATTCAAATGTTAATTTCTTGCCCCTCCCCAATATCCTTACTGTCTTACAAGCAGATTCTCACTTACACCAAGTGATGCTATGTAACTTTGCTCCCCAACTTATCCCTAGTTGGCTAATAAAGTTGCTGACAGCATGGGCTGGGCAGAAGAGAGGTAGGTGGAGCTAAGGTTCCTGGTGACAGAAGGACCACAAGGGAGAAGAAGAGGAAACAGAGAGGAGACTGGAGATCTGCAGGTTGACACGGGATAACATGAACTAGAAGCACATGGCTGAGAGAAGCCTGCTCTGTAGACCAGCCGTGGAACAGATGCAAGTATTGTGAGGGTTTTGGCAAGGAAGCAGAAAGACAGCATAGAGAACTAATTATCTGCCCAGCTTCGGCGCTTTAGGCTTATATTAAGCCTAACTGCTCTCTACGTCTTTTCAGAAAATAGCAGGTTAAGGAATAACTGCTGATGTATTAATTTCCAACATTAGTTAATATATACAGAATAATTAATTCCTTTTATAGTTATACATACTTGTAATCCCATTGCCTGGGAGGTGGAGGCGGAAGGATCAGGAGTTCAAAGGTCTTCTTTGGCTATACAGGGAAATACATATCTTGTCTCAAAGTAAAAAAGGTAAACAAGATGGCTCAGCAGGTAAAGGCACTTGTCACCAACTCTGTCCTGACCACCTGCGTTCAATCCCAGAATCCACATAGAAGGAGAAAAGTGGGACTGGAGAGATGGCTCAGAGGCCACTGGTTACTCTTCCGGAGGACCTGGGTTCAATTCCCAACACCCACGCAACTGTCTGTAATTCCTGTTCCAGTGGATCTGATACCCTCACACAGACATACTTGTGGTCAAAACACCAATGTACATAAAATAAAAATAAATAAATAATTAAAAATAAAAAGAAGGAGGAAATTAACTCGCACAACTTGTCCTCTGACCTCCACATCCACATGCCCATTGTGGTACACTCACGGACA
This sequence comes from Lophiomys imhausi, assembly GCA_907164525.1. Taxonomy (NCBI): domain Eukaryota; kingdom Metazoa; phylum Chordata; class Mammalia; order Rodentia; family Muridae; genus Lophiomys; species Lophiomys imhausi. The sequence goes on along the minus strand of CAJQZJ010033039.1, from coordinate 959,241 downwards.
CACGGACACACACACACACACACACACACACACACACACACACACACACAGGGAGGGAGGGGGGAGGGGAAGTTTAAAAAAAGAAAAAAAAACAACTTCTTAACAAACAAATAGAACCAGGGCTGGGCTGGTTCTAATTTTCTCCTTCTTTTTATTTTTAATTATTTATTTATTTTTATTTTATGTAAATTTGTGTTTTGACCACAAGTATGTCTGTGTGAGGGTATCAGATCCACTGGAACAGGAATTACAGACAGTTGCGTGGGTGTTGGGAATTGAACCCGGGTCCTCCGGAAGAGTAACCAGTGCAGGGCTTACCCAGCATACACAAGGCCCTGGGTTCTATCCCCAGCACTGCAGTAATAACATTGTACTACCAATTGAGCTACCTCCTCAGTCCTTTTTCCGTGTTTGTTTGAAACAAGATCTCATGTAACCCAGCCTGACCTCACACTCAGGAAGCCAAGGCTCACCCACCTTGAACTCCTGATGCTTCTACCTCCATTTACCAAATGCTGGAAATACAGGTAGGTGCCCACTCAGGTGAACCCTTCACACTCTAACCACAGCAGCAGCTACCACAGTTCCTCACCCAGATCACTGGGAGATTCACTGATCCATGAAACTCTCCATTCTATAACATGGACCTCATTGTGACAAACAGCAGCTCTTTGAGAGGGAGCAGAAGCCCATGAGATCACAGTGGTACTCAGCAACAGCAACATCCCCCAAAGCAACACGATCCTTCCCCTGCTGTCTACCCCCTCATGTCAGCCAACATCAAGCCTGCTTTTTCGTGACTTCTAGCTACAGTCCTAAACCTATTTCCAAGCAAGTCCTGATAGCTATTTTTTTCTTTTAAAGAAATTTTCTGGCTGGGCGTGGTGGCACTCACCTTTAATCCCAGCACTCGGGAGGCAGAGGCAGGTGGATCTCTGTGAGTTTGAGGCCAGCCTGGTCTACAAAGTGAGTCCAGGAGAGCCAGGGCTACACAGAGAAATCCTGTCTCGAAAAAAAAAAAAAGAAAAGAAATTTTCTGGGCGGTAGTCACACATACCTTTAATTCCAGCACTTGAGAGGCAGAGGCAGGCAGATCTCTGTGAGTTCAAGGCCAGCCTCGTCTACAGAGTGAGTTCCAGGACAGCCAAGGATACACAGAGAAACCCTGTCTCAAATAACTAAATAAATAAAAAAATAAAAATTTATGCATATAAGTCTGTGTACCTGTATGCTATGGAGTGTGTGAGGCGGGGTGTTATAGATAGTTGTGAGCTGCCCCAAATGGGTTCTGAAAACTAAACTCAGGTCCTCAGGAAGAGCAGCAAGTGCTCTTAACAGCCAAGCAATCTCTCCATGATCCAGTGTTGTATCTGTTAAATGGAAGTGTTCCAATATGTAACTGAGAATCCAATATGGACTGAGAATTGTAGTGTATGTGTGTAATCTCAGTACTCTAACAGCAGAGGCAGGAGGGTGGCATGAGTTCAGAGCCAGTCTGGTTTCTACAACAAGTTCCAGGCCAGTCAGAGTTCTGTCTTGAGATTCTGTCTCAAAAACAAACAGGCCAGGGAGATGACTCAGAAGGAAAAAGTATTTGCCTCATGACTCGAGTTCAGTCTCAAGAACCATTGTAAAAAGCTTTAAAAAACCCCATGAACACTCTGTTACACAGAGAAACCCTGTCTCTAAAAAAACCCCAAAAAACAAAAACAAACAAACAAAAAACCCATCAACAGTCACACATGTGCATACCCAAAACTCTTACAGTGAAGACAAAAGCAATGGCCAGAAACTCACAGGCTACTACTGGCCTGGAGAATGTTGTTTGGTGACAGAAACAAGAAGCCCTTCTCATCAAGGTGAGGACCAGCTCCTGAAAGTTATCCTCTGAGCTCCACAATACCATGGCAGGTGCATGTCATAAAAGTGTGTGGGTGCACACACACACGCACACATGAAACCGTACTTTTTAATTATTAAACACTTATTTATTAATAACTATATTCACTTATAACAAATACACTTACTTTACTACTATTCCTATAAATTCCTACAACCCTATGAATGCCTACAACCCCTATGACCTAACCAATAAACCTATTAACTATTACAACTATTTTCATAACCTTTTAGAAGGATACAGTCTCTGGGGCAAGTCCTCAGTCATCAGGAACACAGTCTCTGGGGTAGACCCTTTAATGCACTTAGCAGTCCTTTTTCTGGAATGTCTCAGATGTAGGTTCGTCAGGGTAAATTGACTATGGCAATCTCACCTTAAATAAGGCTTGAGCCATTCTTCTCTCTGGGAGACTGTTGCGTCGACCTCGACCAGCAAGAACGATGCAGCTCGCAAAAGCTCTTCTCAAGCAGTTTATTCAGGTCCCTTGAAAACAGTCTTCCGAATAATCGGGCAGACCCAACCCACAGTCTAAATACTATATGAACAGCCAATCAAGTAAAGCCACGTGGTGCTATCTTACAGGCCCACGTATGCGGAAGCAAGCCAGATCAGCGGTCTAAACCAAATATGGACTTGTTTACCACCGAAAGCGCTCACCATCAGGCTGGTGGAAGGCGGAAACCAGCGCCATCTTTAGGGCGCAGCATGTCGCAGCTCTCTACAGTTGCCCCTTTTTTGTTTTTGAAAGTGTTGGTAGAAGTCCCTGGAAAGGCTTCATAATCCCCCTATCTGGGGATCTCACGGCGGGCCTGAGCCTGTAGGAGGGCGGTGCTCAAACTCTTACCCGTCTCTGGGTCAGCCTCCCCACTCGGGGCTGCCCTGTCTTAGGTGGCTGAGACCCTAATATCCGTGGAACGAATACCTCAGTGGGCAGGGACTGTGCTCAGTGAAGAATTAAGGTTCATGGCAGCGAGCCATGCCTGAGGGGACTGGCCCGCCTCAATGGCGACAAGGGCTTGTATAATCATGGCTGCATTACGCTTCTGTGTGGCTCTCATATTGTAGATGCACCATAGGCAAACCAGGGAGGCTAGTATCATCAGTATCGCCAAAGAGCCTACGCCTGCCCACTCCTTAAATTGATCCATAGCCGTCTGTATCCAGGAAGTCAAACCATTAGCCAGGCTCAGATCCACCCGAATGGAGTTGATGTGGACGATTGTCGCTCTCAGCTCTCTCATCTTATTTTCAAAATCAGCCAACCAATCCTGTAAGAGGAGCTCTGACAATTGCTTAGACAGATTAGCAGCCTTTGTTAAATTTTAAATTTTGATACCGCACCAAAGTAACACACAAACCCTGCATTTTCCACTCACACCCCAACTGTGCTAGTTGCCAAAAAGTATCAATTTGTTCTTGTATTAAATCTATGCATTGATTAACTATCATAAGGCCTCCTTTGAGATGAGAATTCATAGAGGTCTGAGTATCCAATGCCTGTGCCACAGTGGCTGAGATGTTATTCAGGGCATTGGCAGTCTGTATAGAACTAGACAAGGCAATAGCTGAGGCAGTAGCTCCCACAGCACCAATAGTGATGGCAGTAACAATAGCTGCAGTGTTGCCAAAATCTCTTTTAAGCCTGAATAGCATCATGGTATTAGGGGCCTCTACAGGAACTGGTACATATCGAGGCATTCTAGTCACCACAGCCACAGGAAAGGCTGTGGCATTCCAGCACAGGGCATAAAAGCATGTGTCCAGAGTGCATACTAACTTTTCTTCACCTAAGGATGCACTCCCATTACTTACAATCCACAGAAAAGGAGGCCAGAGAAACACTGGCAAGGCTGAAAAGGTCTTATTGCGGTAAGAATGAAATGAAAAATTCCAAGTACCAGCATTGTCTTTTAAAGTGTCCCATCTTGCCGCACTTAAAACAAACTCCTGGACTTCCTCCACCTTTTCTGGTCAACTGTACTACCGCGGCAGCAAGACCAGCATTAGTTAATGGCTCTCCAAGTTCTCTACACACTTTCATCCAGGCTTCTAGCCCTTTGTTCTTGTAAGGGGTGATAGCGGCTCTACACTCTTTGGTGCATTGCTCATAGACCAACTGTTTTATTAGTGGCATAGCAGCATCCGGGTCACCAAAATCTTCCCTGCCGCTTCCACCAATCGTGCCACAAAGTCTGAAAAGGGCTCCATGGGGCCCTGTAGAATCTTAGTTAAGTTCCCACTCACCTCCCCTTTGTTAGGAAGGGATTTCCAAGCCTTGATAGCTGTCTGGTTTATTTGTTCATAAACCTGATTGGGATATCCTGTCTGCTGGTTGACAAATCTCCCCTGCCCAAGCAGCATATCTCTATCCCAGGCTGGATTTCCATTTCTCTGATTAATGGCTGCTTGCTCAGTGACATACTCAATCAAGAAAGCTTTCCAGTCTAAGTATTGCCCTGGACTTAAACAGGCGCGGGCCAGGCCACTCCAATCACTCGGGGTCATACAATGTCTGCTTAATGCTTCTACTTGAGCCAATGTAAAAGAAGCAGTAATGCCATAGGTACAAACTGACTCTGCAAGGGATTTAATTACTTTAAAATCAAGCGGTTCCTCGTACCTGTTCCCTTGTGGGTCTTGGTATACCAGATAGGCAAACTGTAATTCTGTTCTTGCTTGTGTCCACAGCCCCGGGCAGAAAGATCTCCCTACTTTCAGGGACTGAACAGGCTGATCTATCTGAACGACTTCTGGATATGGAGGGGGAGTTGAAGGCGCTGTGGCAACGACTTCACTTACACTGACCGCCGCCAACGTGTCTTTCTCTTTTACCCTTTTCTTTTCCCTTTTTCTAATAGCAGTCCTCTCCAACTGTTCTATCAGAGCGTGTAGCTCCCCTTCAGAATCCGTGCCCTCTGAGTCCTCAAAATCTCTAAAATCTCTAAGATCGGGATAGAGAGGGACCTTCTTTTTGCTTCCCTTTTCACTGCCTGCCTGCTCAGATCTTTCCCCTTGCAGCAGTTCCAAGGCTGATTCTCCCTCCTTGACTGCTTTACAGCATCTCTGATCTTCTAAACAACTCCTCACCATCTTCCAAACCGGTCTTACTCCATGCTTCAGAATACCTGCTCCCAAGCAAAATCCAAGTCCCTGCCTAATTTGTCCCAGCAGGATACTGTAAGATTCCCAGACACCGCAAACCACGGAGCCACGGAGTCGCATTCATTCAAAAATCTCTCTAGGGTTGACTTCTTAAGTTTGAATTTCCTAGCTAAAAGTAGCTCCTGAAGAGCCAGAAAAATTGGATGTGACTGAGACGATCCCATGATTAAAAATTTACGTTCGCCGGGCGGTGGTGGCGCATGCCTTTAATCCCAGCACTTGGGAGGCAGAGGCAGGTGGATCTTTGTGAGTTCGAGGCCAGCCTGGTCTAAAAAGCGAGTCCAGGACAGCCAGAGATATTCAGAGAAACCCTGTCTCGAAAAACCAAAAAAAAAAAAAAATTTACTTTCAGTTCGCAGTTTCCTGCGAAACTTTACCTTTTTTTTTTTTTTTTTG
>CAJQZJ010033039.1:923476-953683 GCA_907164525.1 Lophiomys imhausi | reverse complement strand
TTTTTTTTTTTTTTTTTGGTTTTTCGAGACAGGGTTTCTCTGTATAACAGCTCTGGCTGTCCTAGACTCACTTTGTAGACCAGGCTGGCCTCGAACTCATAGAAATCCGCCTACCTCTGCCTCCCAAGTGCTGGGATTAAAGGTGTGCGCCACCAACGCCCAGCGAAACTTTACCTTTAGTTTGCAACTTCCCGCAAAACTTTACCTTTAGTTCGCAATTTCCGCGAAACTTTACCTTTAGTTCGCAATTTCCGCAAAACTTTATTGTCCCAATTTACCCTGGGAACTTATCAGTGCACTGCCCCTGACTGCAGGAGTTCTGAGTCTTTTCTGGTTCCCCGTACGGGCCACCACTTGTCACGTCGACCTCGACCTGCAAGAACGATGCAACTCGCAAAAGCTCTTCTCAAGCAGTTTATTCAGGTCCCTTGAAAACAGTCTTCCGAATAATCGGGCAGACCCAACCCACAGGCTAAATACTATATGAACAGCCAATCAAGTAAACCCATGTGGTGCTATCTTACAGGCCCACGTATGTGGAAGCAAGCCAGATCAGCGGTCTTAACCAAATATGGACTTGTCTTGTTTACCACCGAGAGCGCTCACCATTGGGCTGGTGGAAGGCGGAAACCGGCGCCATCTTTAGGGCGCGGCACGTCGCAGCTCTCTACAGGAGACCTCAGCCGTCTGTAAGCCAACTTATTTCCTTTGTATCAGCAACTCTGCTGCTCTGCCTCAATCTTTAAAGCTGGCCACAGTTTTGTTCAGGCCACTGTTCGGACAGGTCAAACCCCTCTAGGCAAAAGCTGAGCCACAGGGTTTAGTCCTTGGCCTTTTGCTGTCTTGCTGAGGCTTTCTCTGCTCACCAGCTTCTTTCTGCCTCAGGGAGATCTGGCCATCAGTCTACCAGTACTTTCTCCATCACATGGTACAAGCTATTCGTTGTCCTTTCTAGCGTGCGGACTCGCTAGTATCAGAGCTTGCTAGCATCGGCTCTCTAGCATGGAGCCCCTAGCACGCAGCTCTCCCAGGCTCATCCACTTGTCCTTAAATAAAATCTCTCCTTGTTCCACCTGCTTCAGCTTAATTTGGGCTCTGCCCACTTAGCAGTTGAAAACAATGCCAGACCATAAATTCTTTCCTTGTTTCATCTGGCTTCAACCTTGTTTTTCAGTCCATAGAGACTCCCCTCGTTTCATAAGCTGATAAGCTAATTGCTCACAGTGAAGTTGATCTTCATGCCCCGGATTAAAAGAATGTATCAAAAACCTAGATATTTACTAAATCTAATTTATATTAATCTATCTCCCTACACACATATACAATAAATAAGATTTAACATCAACAAAAAGACAGGGTAGGCTACCCAGCAATGTCTTATCTCAAGACAACCAAATGTATGTCTTTATTGTTGCTTTTTATTATTTATTTATTTGTTTTTTTCCAGACAGGTTTTCTCTGTGTAGCCCTTGCTGTCCTGGACTCACTCTGTAGACCAGGCTGGCTTTGAACTCACAGAGATCCGCCTGCCTCTACCTCCGGGATGCTGGGATTAAAGGGGTGCGCCACCACGCCCGGCTACTTTTGCCTTTTAAAGACAGGGTCTCACTGTGTAGCCCTGGCTGGCCTGGAACTTAATATGTAGAGGCTGGTCTCAAACTCATAGAAATCCACTTGCCTCTGCTTTCCAAGTGCTGAGATTAAAGAAGTGTGCCACCATCACACTTGGTCCCAAATTAAAAATTTTTATAAGATTAATTAAAAACAAAATTAAAGGACAGGTGTGTAGCTCAGTTAGTAGCACGTCTGCCTAGCACGCACAAAGCCCTGGGTCGGATCCTCAGCTCTACACAAAGCAGGCCTGCCATGTGTACAGACGGAAAAGCAGGAGGGGCTTTTGTTAGAGCTCCGTGGTGCTTCTCGCGCCTACACCTGCAGGCTGGCAATCCGGCGCCATCGCACTTTGGGCGAACATGAGAACGGGGCATAGCGAGGTGGCAACCGAGCTGACGCCGACCAGGCCTTGGCGATGGTGGCGCGTATTCTGGAGGGCTGGTTGGAGAATGGCGCCCGGAGATGGCTCACTGAGGTGGAGGTGATGCAGGAGCTCTTGGTGGGACCTGGCGCTTGCATGTGACGCCACAGGAGCTTGAGCGAGGGAATCCAAATCCAGGGAAACGTTGTTTTGCGAAGACGTTTTGCCTCGACGAGGTGGTTCATGAGCGAAGGAATTGCGTTTCTGGTGATATCTGGAAGAGAGGTGTGGCTTTGGAAGATGATAATGAAATACACAGGAAAGGGATGAAACCAAAGGATTGTTTTCTTCAATAGTTTGAGGGGCCTGCTCAGAAAGTGGCCTTTCCCATTCCTGCTCTAACCAAAGCGTTCTTCACACAAGCCTGATGAGCAGAGTTAATCCTGGGATCCACATAGTGGGAGGAGAGAACTGCCTCCTGCAAGTTGTCTTCTGACTTCATATACACAGTAATGCCCTCACGGTCCATCTGGAGTTAAGGAGGTGTTGGAAACTGAACTGTCCGGCCTCTGGAAGAGCAACTGGGAACTGTTAATCGCCAAACCGTCTCTCCAGCCCAACTTTTTGTCAATACGTATTTGCAATCTTTGCGCTGGGAAGAAAAGCAAGGGTGAGTGCTGTGTTGGGCTGTCGGACCGCAGCCAATCTAATGACCTGTCAGAGTTGCTTCCTGGTAGACGGCTAGCCCAGAGTCAAACAACTAATCAGAAGGGTGCTCATTTGCATTGCAGGAGCCACAGTGCCTTTCTAATAAAACTGCCAGTTTGTCTTCACAAATGCAATTCTACCACTGCCTTACCTGCTGCTCATTTGTAGTATATTTAATAAACATCGTTTTTCTACTAGAAAAGAAAAGCAGGAGGGTCGGAAGTTCAAGATCAACCTCAGTTCCAGGCTGCCCTGGGATACATGAAACCCTGTTTCAAATAAATACAGTACATTTAAAAGACACAGTAAAGTACCAATACCTCCCCCACCCACCCACCCACACAAACACACAAATAAATAAAATAAATAAATCCAGGCCCAGATACACGAGTCTGCAAGTGGATTCTAAAGCTAAAGCTATCCACAGAACAGAAAATACATATATCCTTGATTCCAAAATGAGATAAGAAAAAGAAGAGAATGACAAACCTGTTTTCTTATGAGTAGAAAGGCTTAAATCCTCCGAACAGGAAGAAGACGAGGAAAGTTACCGTCAGCCACAGTCGAGTGGAAGCGGACCTGCAGCCACCATGAAGAGCAAAAGTCAATATCCAACACAGCCCACCTTCCCTGTGCAGCCTCTCGGGAGTGCAGTGTATCTCAGACCTCACATCTTCCTCAGGCTCCGCCCTACACGGATGCCCGCCTGCGTACTCCGGGCTCTGGGGTCCAAGGTTTGTCCATGGGGGACTGCCACAGGCACCACCATGTCAGCTGCTTTTCCTGGCGCCTCTCTAGATCCGCCAATAGCCCAGTCGGTGGCTGTAGGGCCATCAGGCTCCACGATCCCCATGGCTTCTTGTCCAGTTGGTCCCATCTATCCACCTGGCTCAGCAGTGACACTGGGAGGAACTGGCACTACCAGCACAAGGGAAGCTTCTTCATGGGTGGCTCAGATGGTGGCCTCTCCTGTGCCAAGAAAGGCATCACACACCTTGAACACTCCCACAACGTAAGTGCTTTATATTATATTAACCTGAAGTTGCAGTTTAGACATACATTTTTGGGGGGTGTCTTTCTAGTGTCCAAACTCTGAGGGACTTTTCAAATTTAATAAGGAACCATGTAAGGGTAGCAGTCCCTCCCTAAAGCATTCTGAGGTAGGGAGGTATCCATTCTTCAAATGAATGTGCGTGAAGCAGCCCCAGGCTCTTCCTTAATTCCTCCGGAGTGATTCTGTACCATGATGGTCTTTGCTTCTGGTAATAAAACACATTAGTTTTGTGTTTTTACTTCTAGTAATAAAACAAATTAGGTTTGGATGGAACTTTGATCTTCCTAAGAATTAAAGTTGCCAAACTATTCTGATTGGTCTTTAATCTCCTTTAAGTCTTTGATTTATATTACTTGTTAAGGAACATTTATATTCCTTTCCATCTTCTGCCTCACGTGCCCACCATTCCTAGTCTTCCACCCCTTCCCATCCGTCTCCATGCATCAGTGGTGCAAGACAGAAAGTCTCAGCCCCTTCTCTCCGTGCACCTTTTGCCATTTTAAACTCGTCTTTCGTAAGGATCCTCTGAAGCCCCCTCTGCGTCCCGAACGCAGACCCCATTTCTTCGGGTTGTGGGTATCTCCAGGCGAGATGGGGGGTACCTTTCAGACCTGTCTTGTACTGTCTCTGGATCACCACAAACCTAGACTTGCTGTGGTGCTGGAAACCTGAACTTAAACAACAGTTTTCAGTGCAAACTGTCCCAGAAAATTTTCCTTAAAAATGGTGGGCAGGGAAGGAGAGCTTGGCTTTAAAGCCAAATTAAGGGAGTTTCAGATCAAAAAACTATCATTTCCTGAGTGTCTCCTGTAGCCACTCGAGCTCCCAGGAGGTTCCTGAGGTGGGTTAGTAGGGTCATGTGAATGCCTCACTATGAAATGCCTCACTTGAGTCCAGTGAGATCTCATTAGGATTCATATTTCAGGGATCCTTAATATTTGTTTTCTGAGATTGGATTTTATTTTATCTAAAATTTCAGTTCATCTAAATCTTGGTTCCGTACATGTGCTTTTGACTGAATCATCGATTGTTGTGGAAGTTCACTGTTGCATGTCTCTTTACACAGTGCTGCACTTAACTTGTGGATTTTTTTTTTCTGAGACAAGGTTTCTCTGTGTATTCTTGGCTGGCCTGGATTCACTTTATAGACCAGGCTGGCCTTGAGCTCACAGACATCCACCTGCCTCTGCCTCCCGAGTGCTGGCATTAAAGACATGCACCACCACACAAAGTACTTGGGGAGTTTTTTTATACTAAAAATGTAGAATAAAGACTATTTTAAAGATTTGAATAAAGTGATGAAGTTGCATTACACTCAAAGAGAGAGAGAGAAGAAAGGCTTAAATTCTAAACACAATATTCACTAACTAAACCCAACAAGCTTTAATAATATAGTACAGGGTTGGATATGACTCAGCAGGTAAGGGTACTTGCCGCCAAGCCTGATGATTAGAGGTCACTCACCACAATTAAGATGCTATAAGGAGAGGACCAACTTCTGAAAGTTGTCACCACGCATGCACATGCATGCACACACTTTAAAAGTATTGAATATAGTACATTAGTCCCTCCTCATTCACTTTCTATATCAGTTACTCATGGTCACTTGTAGAGAATACTAAACAGAAATTCCAGAAGCAAGTAACAAATTCTAAATTACATGCCATTTTGATGAACTTAATGACATATTATCCTGTTCTTGCCCGAAACATGAATTTGTCTAGTGTATCTGTGCTGTGTACACGGCCTGCCCATTAGTTACTTAATAGCCATCCCAGTTTGATTGAACAGCACAATATTACAATTCTTGTTCACCCAACACTTTCATTATTAATAGTCCCTAAGTACAAGAGACCTGGTGCTGTTAACTCAGATGTCACAAACGGGTGCCACAAAATGTTCTCTTTAAGTGAAAATGTGAAAGTACAAGAAGATATTTAGAAAGAGACCATATTCACATAACCTCTATGACCACACCTTATGGTCATTTTATTATCAGTTATTGTTAATCTCTGTACCTAATTTATAAGTTAAACTTTAACACTAGGCATATGTAAAAAGCCCAGCACATGCAGGCATCAGCACTATCCACAGCCTCAGACAACCCTGCAGTATCTTGTACCACATCCCTCTGTACCTGACTTCTAGTATGGTGCTGTCAATCATTAGCATCCCTTCTCTCGCCGGGCGGTGGTGGCGCACGCCTTTAATCCCAGCACTTGGGAGGCAGAGGCAGGCGGATCTTTGCGAGTTCGAGGCCAGCCTGGTCTACAAAGCGAGTCCAGGTCAGCCAGAGCTGTTAAACAGAGAAACCTTGTCTCGAAAAACCAAAAAAAAAAAAAAAAAAAAAAAGCATCCCTTCTCTCGTGGCTGATATAGGGCAAGATCTGCCTCTGTTGTCCCTTGTTCTTCCCTAGGGCTTATCAGTTCTCACATGGCATGTTTATCTTTCATAGTTATGTTTAGTTTTGTCTTTGTAGTGTTGGGGTCAATCTCAGATCTAGCACATGCCAGGCAACTACTCTACCACTGAGTTACGCAGCCCAGCCCTTCGCATGTATTTTCGTCTTATGAGGAAGCCGGTCATACTAAATTAGAGTCCATCCTAATGGCCTCATCCTAACTTGATATTATCTAAAAAGGTGATGTTTCCAAATAAAGTCGCAACCACAACCATGGGCACACAAGCAGAAGTTGGAGCTTCACCTTATCTTCTGAGGAGAAACAGTTGGGTCATAACTGTCTTGATAAGCAGGACTTATCTCAGGAATGCAAGTGTAGCTAGTCACAAGCAAATTTACTACTTAAGGTCACCACACTGATAGCTAAAAGGGGGGAACACATATAAATGTATGGCTTTTCTTTGCCCGCCCTTGCTCTGGATAATGACACAGAGACCTATTATATTTATTAAAAGTTCCAGGCAATATACCTGGGAAGATACTCAGCATTCTAACCCAACATTACCAGCCTAGCCTACTTCCTAGCCATGTGGCCTGTTACCTGCCATCTTAGTCTTACCCTGGCACCTCCTTCTCCATCCCTGTTCCCATGGTAACTCCCCAGTCCCCACCTGAAACCTTCTCTCTGTCCCTGGGTTCTGGAAGTCCCAACTTAACTCTCTAGCCCAGCTATTGGCCATTCAGACCTTTATTTGACCAATCAGATGATGATGGAGAACAAAGTTTACAACATATCAAGACAGGAAATGATTCATAATAACAATTACAATTCTAAAGTCTGGACTACAACCAGATCTCTGCATACAGAAATCATCATTTAAATACACAGTACACAAAAGCACCTCCCAACATCTCCCCATTTTACTTCAATTAAAGCCTCTTTCTCGGTGGCGCACGCCTTTAATCCCAGCACTTGGGAGGCAGAGGTAGGCGGATCTCTGTGAGTTCGAGGCCAGCCTGGTCTACAAAGTGAGTCTAGGACAGCCAGAGCTGTTATACAGAGAAACCCTGTCTCGAAAAACCAAAAAAAAAAAAAAAAAAAAAAGCCTCTTTCTCTTATATTAATAAACCATATATAATAAAAAACAATCATGAAAACTATCAGGTAATAATTATATTAGCAATGTCCAGTTCATTTGTATTTGACAAACATGGACAAAGTACTCTACTATCTATCCTATCTTGGTGAGTCCAAAGTTCTGTACCTAAATCACTTTCTATCATAACTTGAATTTATCAATCTATAAATATTTTTTAGACCTTAAAACATTTTTTAAGCCGGGCGGTGGTGGCGCACGCCTTTAATCCCAGCACTTGGGAGGCAGAGGCAGGCAGATCTTTGTGAGTTCCAGGCCAGCCTGGTCTACAAAGCGAGTCCAGGACAGCCAGAGATATTCAGAGAAACCCTGTTTCGAAAAACCAAAAAAAAAAAAAAAAAAATTTTTTTTAAATCCTAAACAGCTTAAGCTTAACTGTCAGACTATAACTATCTAGTCTTCAACCCCATCAGAGTCTCAAGAAAGATAAATATTACTTGAGTAAACAGGAAGTGCAGATCAAGCAGCTTCCAAAACTACAGAAATGACAGAGACAGCTGGTTGCCTGGACAGTCATCCAAGTTTCCTCTGCAATTTTGGAGCATCATCTTTGTCCTTCTGGCCCAGTGCAAGACAGACTTTTCTGTGAAGCAGAAATTATGAAGGGCTGCCTATCTTGTCTTGGGAAAGCTTGGAAGTTGACTTCTTCCATGTCCTGCTTATTCACAGCTTGGACAGCATGCTGTCTGCAATTGAGGCAAGGGGAGTTTCTTTCCCAGTGGCTAGCTTGACAGATTTGAACCAAACTCCGTATGGAGGTTCTTTGATGCCCATCATCTTCTTCAAAATAGAATGAAGGTGCTGCCAGGAGGTGACATGTCTCACTGTTTAAAAAGCCTTTTATTAATAAAGCATCTTTAAATGTCATATTCTGTAGATCTCTGAGGTTTGTGAAGACCATCTGTCTATACTATATCTGAATAGGCATGTTGGACCCGGTGGGTCCCTTGGGGTAATGACACCCTGAGACCACCAGAGACTGAGGTCCATTGCAAAACACACAAGGATTTTTTTATTAAGCCAACGCGCTGCGGGGTTCAGCTGCCTTTGGTAAGGAGTGAACAGCGAACAGCAGTTTACAGGCAGCTTTTAAGCCCCAAAACCACAAGCAGGTGAGGGTACAGGGGGAGGGGAACATTTCAGTTAATCTTTAGCAACTGTTGCCTTTGGCAACAGGGCGGGACCATTGTCAGTGTTTAACAGCTGCAATTATGTGATTAAGTAGTTCCAGGAGCCAGGTTTCTGTGGAATGTCCCCAAGGTCATAAGGTCAGGTTCTCATGAATAGAGAGGAAGGCCTCCTAAGGTGAGGCAATGGTATTTTTCCACAGCCTCACAGGCAAATGTTTCTTGTTTCTAGCTATTTACTATCTGTTTAAGTTTGAAAACACCTATAGGAGGCTAAATAAATTTTATTTCTGTAATTAATTAAACTAGTACCTAACATGACCACAAGTTTGATGGACTATTAACTTGCATTTCTTAATTATCCTAAACAGTTTGCAATAGTAGCTTTCAAAAGGACTAGACCTTCACATTGTTTTTCTGTTTTGTTTTGGGGTTTTTTGGGACAGGGTTTCTGTGTGTAGCCCTGGCTGTCCTGGACTCACTTTGTAGACCAGGCTAGCCTTGAATTCACAGAGATCCACCGGCCTCTGCCTCTCAAGTGCTGGGATTAAAGGCATGCGACACCATGCCTGGTCATATTGCATTTTTTTTTAATATTTTATTTATTATGTATACAGTGTTCTGCCTGCACACCAGAAGAGGGCACCAGATCTCAATGTAGATGGTCATGAGCCACCATGTGGTTGCTGGGAGTTGAACTCAGGACTTCTGGAAGAAAAGTCAGTGCTCTTAACCTCTGAGCCATCTCTCCAGCCCTCATATTGCATTTTTAAATGAGTTTCATAAGTACAATACCTTATATAAGAGTTGAAATATATATATATATATATGTTGTAGCAAAAATAACCTTAAATTTTTACTAAATATACAATAATCTATACCAATGTAAAATATTAGAGATGGCTCAGCAGTTAAGAGCACAGTTAACTAACTCCAGAGTTCAATTCCCAGCAGCTACATGGTGGCTCACAACCATCTATACTGGAATTTGATGCCCTCTTCCAGCATGAAGGGGTACATGCAGATAGGGTTCTCATCTATGTAAAATAAATAAATAAATCTTTAAAAAATATATTTGAGACTTGTAGTTGATGTTCTTTAGTTTAAAAGTAGATTCAATAATCTATTCTTTTATCCTAACATTCCTATACTCCTCCTTTTGTCTTTTCATTCCTTCTCCTCGTATTTACCCTAACATTAGATAGAAGAGAAAAAAGGACAGAGGAATGAAAAAGGAAGAGTGAAACTGCAATTTAATTATCAATTGTAATTATTAGTAAGTATACACTGTAAGATTAAGCAGGCAGAGCAGCCGGTGGCTTGGCGAGGAGCAGGCGGCCTGGCCCATGTGCCTTAACTGGTTTCCTGATTTGTCCTGGGGAAAGAGCCCCAGGACCAAGGGTGGCCTACACCACCTGTAACCTAAACTCTGTTAACTAATATAAATTGTTGTATTAGGCCACTAGAATTACCAGCAGCTTGGCAGGAGATTCGCCTGGATTCGAGGGAAGTCCGGGAGTCTGGGACTGCTTGGACCAAGGGCCTATAACCTGCCACAATTAAATACACCAAGACCTTTTAATGTTTCAATGCTTAACCCTTAGCTGGGCAGACTCTCAATTAGCTACTCTAAGTTAACATGAATCACCTAATCCCAAACTGCCATGTACCTGTGATTACCTTCCAGTGTTCTCAAAGACGTCTAACTCCTTCTGTGTCTTCCGCCAGAAAGAAGGATGGTCTCTCTAAAGTGCAGGGTTCCTGTTCTAATCTCAGGAAGTCCTGCCTTCCTATACTCTTTCTGCCCAGCTAATTGGCTATCAGCAACTTTTATTAACCAATCAAGAGAATGCTTCAGAAGGGGCAGTAACCAGATCTCAGCACTGAAATCAGGCTATCAAAAGCAATAATATTAGACTGTCCCTCAACAGAAGAGAAAAAGAAATCCCTGAATCTTACTTCCTTTAGTTTGTTTCCTCCCTGACCAAGACCATTGACAATTTGGGACCAATTCCTCTTAAATGATGACAAACATCCATCACCCACTAAATGACCAAAACTCATCCATTCTACCTCTTGGTGGGTATCAATTTTAAGAGAATGATGCCCCATTCTCTTAAAATTGCTTCCTGCTGCCTGTGGGTGACAGCATCTTTTGGGGACCCTAAGAAAATGGGATATTGGTTAGGCATGGTGGTATATGCCTTTAATCCCAGCACTCAAGAGGCAGAGGCAGGCAGATCTCTGTGAGTTCAAGGCCAGCCTGGTCTACAAATTGAGTCCAGGGCAGTGAGGGCTCATTTACACAGAGAATCCTTGTCTCAAAAAAACAAAACAAAACAAAACAAAAAGAGAGAGAGAAAGAAATAAAAGAAAAGAGAGAGAAAGAAAGAAATAAAAGAAAAGAAAGAGAGAGAGGGAGAGAGAAAAGAAAACTGATCCCAATTTTGGCCAATCCTTCTTTCTGGCAGAAGACACAGGAGGAGTTAGACGTCTTTGAGAACACTGGAAAGTAATCACAGGTACATGGCAGTTTGGGATTAGGTGATTCATGTTAACTTATAGTAGCTAATTGAGAGTCTGCCCAGCTAAGGGCTAAGCATTGAAACATTAAAAGGTCTTGGTGTATTTAATTGTGGCAGCTTAACTGGGAGTGTTAGCTGTAGCATTTTCTGTCCAATCCCTGTGAGATGGGAAAGTGTAGGGCTTAACTGAAGTCCTGGGTGGAACAGTCTGTGAGGTTGGATCACCTGGGCTACCTGTCTTGTTTTCTTTGGTATCTGGTCCTTTTGCTCTGTAAACATATAAACTTTTGAAGGTAATATACATTTCTGCAATAACACACGCATGGTATGTGCAGTGTGCACAAATCAGCTAAAGATGATTCTTTTCTCTTTATTCGAGCAGGTGAAAATCATCAAACTTTATAAGCTGGTTTGGACTGTATAACCAAACTGTAAGATAAATCTCTACCCATGCCATATGAAAGGATGGCATGTGATAATAAATCCTGAGGACTCTGTATCCAACAAGATTTATTGGGTATGCAGAGCTATTCCCCATGTAGAAAGGTCAGCATTCATGTTACTTCTTTTGTTTCTCTTCTTGGCTTCTTCCTTCATGTCTGCAGCCAAGACTTTCAAGAGGTCTCCCCTAGTCAAATCTAATCTTTACTAATTTTGAAGGAATCCATAGCTTTTGTTCTCCAGTTGAAACAAAGGCAAAACCTCTTCAGCGAAACACATTTTCTTCCTTCCATTCTGAAGTTAAGATATCTATAGACTGATCTAATTTAGCAGTCCTTTCTAAAATCCAGTGGTTTTCAGCAGCTGTGCTACTTGCCTCATTGACATTTAAAAAACTTAAAGTCAACAAAGCATTATTAATCTGTCTCTGGAAGATACCAAATCCCCCTTCTATTTTATGAGCATCTCCTTTAAAGTTGTTAGATCTCTCCACAATTGCTTGTCCTGTAGGATTGTAAAGTATACCAGTGACATGTTTTATGCTATCTTGCCTAAAATATTGTTGTAATCTAATGGTTACATATGTCAAAGTATCATCAGCTTCAGTCAGTAAAGGCATTTCCATGTTTGTCATCACCTCTAATAAAAGTGCATTCTCAGAATCAGCCTTCTCAGAACTCAAGACAAAAACATGTTGAAGTCTTGAGTATCAATTGTATGATGTATTAACATATGTACATATCTTAATTCTCCAAACACTACAAAATGAAACACATGATCTATTGTATGACATTTCTTTAAGGTAGTATCATTAAACAATTAAACAGAATCTGTTTTTTGTCATTGTTGTTTGGTTGGGTGTTTTTGTTTTTATTTTGAGACAGGGTTTCTCTGTATAACATTACTGGCTGTTCTAGAACTCAATTTGTAGACCAGGCTGGCCTTGAACTCATAGAGATCCAACTGCCTCTGCCTCCCAAGGGCTGGTATTAAATGTGTGTGCCACTACACCTGGCTAGTGTAACAGTAAATTTTTATTTATACTTATATGTTTATTAACACTTAACAAATACCTATAAAGTTCCTAAATCTTAAAACCTAAACCCTAATTCTAAAACCTATAATCTAACTAAGACTATCTTAATGCCTAAAACACTTTAATATCTATAAAAAAACAAACACTTAACACTAACCTAAGTTTCTTAAAAGGATATTAATTCTCTCAGGTTAGTCTTGGTGTGGATCCATACAGGTGGTTGATTTCTGCCAAGTCTTTCAGTCTTAAAGTCTCTGAGTCTTATTCGTCAGATCTTAAACCCATTTTATAAATTTGATCTGTTTTGATCATTGAAGTGGAGTGGATGTTTAATCAGCCAAGAATTGCCTCTATGGTCCTAGGGCCCAATTGTTTCCAAGATGAAAAGTTTCTTGGACCCACCTTCCAATGTGCTGAGCCTCCAAGAGCTCCACTCTTGTGTTTTGGCCATTTGGATGCTCTGAGGCCAGCGTTCTGGAGCACCAGGGAGGGTCTGCCTTTACTTTCTCTACTATTGTGGATTCCTGGCAGGTCAGCAGAGGAGACTTGGAGGAAGGTGGGCTGAGGTTGCATGGGGTTGTGATTTTAAATCCTTTGTGTTGTAATGTGTCATAATGTATCGTAATGATCTCAGCATGAATTCCAGCATTTTGTTGCCATAGTTCCTGGCGGGCTTTCAGGGCACGCCCCTCCACAACAGTGTGTGATCAATGACGTCATCTGCTCTTGGCGGCCTTTCAAGGTATGCCCTGCAATGATAATTACCTCTGGACATAATTAGTAACTGGATCCACCCATACCTTTCACCTGAGATGCCAAACTTCCAAAATCCCTATGCTGGCAGACGCTACACTGCTTCACTAACCCCACCACAGGCTAGAATCTGTATTCTTTTTTTTTTTTAAAGATTTATTTATTTATTATGTATACAGTGTTCTGCTTGAAGGCCAGAAGAGGGCACCAGATTTCATTGTGGATGGTTGTGAGCCACCATGTGGTTGCTGGGAATTGAACTCATGACCTCTGGAAGAGCAGTCAGTGCTCTTAACCGCTGAGCCATCTCTCCAGCCCAGAATCTGTATTCTTAACTCAGCATAGAGACCTTCATCAAGTAGCTGAGCTTTGACAATATTGATAAAGTATCTAGTCCGATTATGTTGGATTATAGCTGAAGCTCATTTAGTCACATGCGGCTTTTATTTTCCTATTTAACCTTCTGACCCTATATATTTAAGCTATCTCATACTTTCTTTTGCCTGGGATAAAGTTCCAACCCCTAGAAACTGAATATTTACCTCCTGAAGAGGCTGATTGGAAGGCTAAGATTTTGGTGAAATTATTGTTACATGTGCTCCTGTGTCTCTCATACCTTCAATTTTAATATTACATAGTTTAAACCTTTAGTTTTGGCCTCTCTTATCATCTATAGCAGCTTGCAGAGATACCTGTTTTCTGGTCTCTCCTGAGTTTTCTGATTTATCTGTTGAAGCTGCTCTGACTTTGATTTCTGGGCTATTAATGTTTATGTTCAGAGCAGTGTTATTTAATTGTTCTAGAGATGAGTTTCCCCACTGTTGACCTGATATGGCCTTCTTGAATTTGATATCGGGGTCTTGTAGGGCATTTTCCAACAGTAGTTACCTTGTTGGTCCCGTGTGTGATCTGCATTCACTAGTCCAGTGCCAGCCGAGTGTGATCTGCATTCACTAGTCTAGTGCCAGCCTTTGCCACATATTATGCATATTCCAGAAGGCTGGGCTTTCTTTTTGAAAAAAAAAAAAAATGGTTTCTAGGACTGCCTTGCCTTCAATCCCTTTTTGAATGACATTGCTTGCTACAATTAAGACATTTGACAGTTTGGCTTTTCTTATAACTTAGAGATTACTTTTTCTATTAAAGTTGAATCCTTAAATTTTTTTAAAATCCTGCATTTTTATGGGATGCCATCTAAATTCTTCATAACCTTGAGGGTGTCTATGGTCTGCTATGTATGATACTTGTCATACAGTAACCAGGTAAGCTTAGTTTTCTAACATATTTTGGCTGATCTCTAATTTCATTATATGGTAGTGTAGTTAGTTGAATCTTTTTTTATTTGTTCGTTTTTCGAGACAGGGTTTCTCTGTGTAAACCTTGCTGTCCTGGACTCACTTTGTAGAACAGGCTGGCCTCGAACCCACAGAGATCCACCTGCCTCTGCCTCCTGAGTGCTAGGATTAAAGGTGTGTGCCACCACACCTGGCTTGTAGTTGGCTCTCTTTTTTTTTTTCCCGAGACAGTCTCTCTGTGTAACAGCTCTGGCTGTCCTGGACTCACTTTGTGGACCAGGGTGGCATCGAACTCACAAAGATCCGCCTGGCTCTGCCTCCCAAGTGCTGGGATGAAAGACGTGTGCCACCACCACCCGGCTGTAGTTGGCTCTTAATTCCCCTATATCTATCTGAGTATCTGTTTCATTTTAGTTATAAATTTTTCTGATTTTTTTTTCCTAAGGCTTGTCTCTGTTTTTCATATTTTTTCTTTTTCCCATGTCTCTAAAGCCTTTTTGTTTGAGAAGGCATTAAAAACCACTATGGCAGCCGGGCAGTGGTGGCGCACGCCTTTAATCCCAGCACTTGGGAGGCAGAGGCAGGCGGATCTTTGTGAGTTCGAGGCCAGCCTGGTCTACAAAGTGAGTCCAGGACAGCCAGGGCTACACAGAGAAACCCTGTCTCGAAAAACCAAAAAAAAAAAAAAAAACCACTATGGCTCTTATGAATAAAATATGAGATACCAGAATGATAATAATCACAATTGGTATTGCACCAATCTCAGTTACTCCATTTGTCTTTTCATTTCTGTCCTTTCTTTCTTTCTTTCTTTCTTTTTTTTTTTTTTTTTTGAGACAAGGTTTCGCTGTGTATACCTGGCTGTCCTGGACTCACTTTGTAGACCAGGTTGGTCTTGAACTCACAGAGATCCACCTGCCTCTGCCTCCCTAGTGCTGGGATTAAAGGCGTGGGTTACCACGCCCGGCTCTTCTGTCTGTTTTTAAACCATCTAAGATAGCATAAAATAGGCTCCAAAAGCGCTATGTTGTATTTTTCATCCTTATGTGTTAGCACTTAAGCATAATTCCAAACATACCTGATCAGAGGTTCATCTGTGCTTGGGTCTTGGATTTTTACTGCATGCTGTCTCTGTCTACGCCTGGCTTCTGTTCTCCTGTAGCTGTTCTCTGGCCAGTCTTAAAGGCCCAATGCCATTACGGACTGGACAAGAAGGGGCGGTCCCCCAACTCGCTGCTTGTAGCAACTGACCGAAAAGCTTCTACTTCTGTTCTTTGGGATCTATCCTTAGGCTGGTGTGTGTTTCTGTGGTTTGCCCAGGCCCACGTGCCACCATGGGCT
Organism: Lophiomys imhausi; assembly: GCA_907164525.1. Lineage (NCBI taxonomy): Eukaryota > Metazoa > Chordata > Mammalia > Rodentia > Muridae > Lophiomys > Lophiomys imhausi. The sequence goes on along the minus strand of CAJQZJ010033039.1, from coordinate 937,869 downwards.
GGGCCACTGTTTGCCTTCCCGAGAGAATCTGGCCTCATGGTTGCAGGCACTCCACCCTACCCACCCCAGCTCTGGGAAATTGCTAGGCCCCATGCTGCAGCGGGAGTTTCTACATTGGCCTCCTCTGGGAAGGAGGCGCGAGCTGTTGCAGCAGCCGCCAGGACACAGCTGGTCCCAAATGGGTAGCTCATTGGCTCTGTCTACCACTCAACTCTGGCTGGAGCCCCTGCGTGCAGCAGTAGGCACCCCTAGTTTGGCTTTGTTATGATTCTATAGTTTTCATTATTCATGTCCTATTATTTTGAAATAGTCTTCAAAAACCCCCTGAGCACGAATGTGCTAGGACCTGGTGACCTACTGTTCCAAATTCTTACCATGACTGTGTGGTGCTCATACTTTGTTATCATAGTACTTTGGAAGCCAATAACCACAACCCCACTTTGAAACTGTACTTTTTAATTATTTAAACACTTATTTATTAATAACTATATTCATTTATAACAAATACACTTAACTACTATTCCTACAAATTTCTACAACCCCTATGAATGCCTACAACCCCTAAGAATGCCTACAACCCCTAACCACTAAACCTATTGATAACTATTACAACTATTTTCATAAGGATACAGTCTCTGGGGCAGGTTCTCAGTCGTCAGGAACACAGTCTCTGGGGTAGACCCTTTAATTCACTTAGCAGTCTTTCTTCTGGAATATCTCAGACGCAGGTTCATCAGGGTAAATTGCCTATCGAAGTCTCACCTTATATAAGGCTTGCGGCTTTCTTCTCTCTGGGAGACCTCAGCCGTCTGTAGGCCAACTTATTTCCTTTGTATCAGCAACTCTGCCGCTCTGCCTCAGTCTTTAAAGCTGGCCACAGTTTCGTTCAGGCCACTGTTCAGACAGGTCAAACCCCTCTAGGCAAAAGCTGAGCCACAGGGTTTAGTCCTTGGCCTTTTGCTGTCTTGCCGAGGCTTTCTCTGCTCACCAGCTTCTTTCTGCCTCAGGGAGATCCGGCCATCAGTTCACCAGCACTTTCTTCAGTAGGACTCGATAGCATCGGAGCTCTCTAGTATGGAGGGCCCTTAGCACGCAGCTCTCTGGGCTCATCCACTTGTCCTTAAATAGGATCCCTCCTTGTTCCACCTGCTTCAGCTTAATTTGGGCTCTGCCCACTTAGCAGCTGAAAACAATGCCAGGCCATAAAGTCTTTCCTTGTTTCACCTGGCTTCAACCTTGTTTTTCAGTCTAAAGAAACTCCCCTCTCGCCGGGCGGTGGTGGTGCACGCCTTTAATCCCAGCACTTGGGAGGCAGAGGCAGGCAGATCTTTGTGAGTTCGAGGCCAGCCTGGTCTACAAAGCGAGTCCAGGACAGCCAGAGATATTCAGAGAAACCCTGTCTCGAAAAACCAAAAAAAAAAAAAAAAAAAGAAACTCCCCTCTTTTCACGTGACTTCATAAGCTGATAAGCTAACTGCTCACAGCCAAGTTGATCTTCATGTCCCAAATTAAGAAACTGTATCAGAAACTTAGATATTCACTAAATCTAACTTATATTAATCTATCAACCACAACCCCACTTAGCTCACTTAGGATCAATCAAATTAAAGGCCAGTTAGAACTGTTAGTGTCTAGTTAGCCAAAATAACCTGAGTCAAAGTCTACTGCGCTGTTACACAGTCTGCCCTGGTGTGAGCTCATTGTGGTCTTGCCTTTATGAAGTGACTCTGAGGAACATTGGGGTCGGATTCTGCTCTGAGTTCAGATTTCATCCCTGATTATAATCAGTCCTGGGGTGTGCATTCAATAAACCATCCATGTCTCATTGAGATCAGTGTCTGAATGGTTTGTGTGGCTTTTCTCCAATCCTAACAGCCATTCAGATCTTTATTTGACCAATCAGAAGAAGGTGATGGGGAACAATATTTACAACATGTCAAGACAGGAGATGATTCATAGTAATAACAACTCTAAATTTCGGACTGCAACCAGGTTTCTGGGTACAGAAATTGTGGAGCCTGACTAAATCCATCTTCAAAAAACATTCCATTTCATATTAAGTTTGACTCAGAGCTGACCTCCAGTTCCAGAACAACAAAATGTACCCGACCTTGCATTCCAAGGATGTTCCCTCATCATCACCGGACAGCTCACTCTGAGAAAGAACCCAAAAATCTAAGCAAACTTTCTGGTGGTCAACCTGACCACAGCTGGTTAGTCAGTAGCAACGAGCCAATCAGAAACGGACATGACTAGCTACCCAAATGTCATCCAATCCTATGATAGAAAACCTGTTTCTTTGTCTAAGTTTGTATATAAACCCTTTATTTTTGGAGTTTGGGGCTCTCAACTTGAACTGCCTTGTCAGTGAGCCTTGAGAGTCCAAGCTGTGAGCTTGAATAAACAACCCTTATGCATATACATCGGAGTTGGCTCCTGGGTGGTCTTTGGGGAGTCTCAAGAACCGGGCAGAACAAAATCAGCATTTGAATACCCAGTGTGCAAAAACATCCTCCAACAATCATGTTTGCCATAATTAGTGCAGAGAATGTATATTTCATTCAGTCCACAATGTTTTGAGGGCCAGCAAGATGGCTGAGAGGGTAGAGGTAACTGACATTAAGCTCCATCACCTGAATTTTGCTTCCATGATCCACATGATGTAAGGAGAGAAACCAACCCCAGTAAGTTGCCCTCTGACTTCCACATAAGCACAATGTCATGAACACAACCCCATCCACATGAACACACACACACACACTAAATAAATCTAATTTCAATAATTAAAAACAATGTTTTAATGATGGATAAAGTGGTGCATATGGTTTTGTTTGTTTGTTTGTTTGTTTGATTGGTTAGTTGGTTGGGTTTTTTGTTTGTTTTTCAAGACAGGATTTCTTTGTGTAACAGAGCCCTGGCTGTCCTGGACTCACTTTGTAGACCAGGCTGGCTTTGAACTCACAGAGATCTACATGCCTCTGCCTCCTGAGTGCTGGGATTAAAGGCATGTGTCACCAAATGCAGCAAGTGGTACATGTCCAGTACAAAGGAGGCAGAAGCAGAGGATTATAGATCCAAAGCTACACAGCAAGATCCTGTCTCAGCCAGCCAATCTTGTTCTACTCCAACTTTCAACTTTGTACAAATTCCCAGCCCTCCAGAGACTGAGCACTGTGTGGAGTCCCTGACGGCTGTTTTCCAGAAGTATAGTAGGAGGGATGGGAACAGCAGCAAAATTCCCAAGACTGAGGTCCACACCTTCAGAATTCAGATCTGACTGCCCTTATAAAGAATCAGAAGGACCCTGGTGTCCTTCCCCACATGTTGAAGAAGCTGAGCTTCAGTAGTGATAAGCAGCTATGTTCCCAAGATTGTCTTAATCTTTTTTTTTTTTTGGTTTTTCGAGACAGGGTTTCTCTGTGTAGACCTGGCTGTCCTGGACTCAATTTGTAGACCAGGCTGGCCTCAAACTCGCAAAGATCCGCCTGCCTCTGCCTCCCAAGTGCTGGGATTAAAGGCATGCGCCACCACTGCCCGGCGTTTGTCTTAATCTTATTGGCCACTTAACTGTGTCTTGCCATGACCTCTGCCTTCAAGTGTCCCTTTCTTCTCAAGTGTCACCTCCTTGTGTATCCCACATCTGCCACCATGCCATGCAGCAGCCTCCTGATGACAACATAACATGTCTTCTATTTTTTTGATGCTAAAAGAAAAGTTGGATGGAGGGGTTAGAGCAGTAGGGAAAGAAGTTGCCTTGCACAGAGTGGTGGTGGCACATGGCCTCACTATGTACACCAGGCTGGCCTCAGACTCAGATATCCACTTGCTTCTGTCTTCTGAGTGCTGGGATTTATGGTGTGCAGCACCATGCCCAGCTTTAGAACATCTTACCTGATGCTATGCAGTCATCTACACGCATATGTGCACCTGACCTGCACACACACACACACACACACACACACACACGACCTGCACACACATACACACACGTTATTTTAAAAATGAAATATAAAAAGGAGCAAAAACAAATAAAGAATACAAAGTGGACAATGCTTATAATCTCATCGCTCTAGATGCTGTGGAAGATCTCATGTTAAAAGCCCATCTGACAAACATAACAACAGCTTGTCTTCAAATAAATAGTCATGGTGGCACACACCTTTAAGCCCGGCACTCAGGAGGTAGAGGCAGGTGGATTTCTGTGAGTTTGAAGCCAGCCTGGTCTACATATTGAGAACCTGTCCCCCAAAAAATAAAAGAGGAGAGAAATGGCTCATCAGTTAAGAATACTGAGTGCTATTTGGAGAGAACCCAAGTTCAGTTCCCAGCACCTACATGGTAGCTCAGAATCATCCTTAACAATTCTAGGGAATCTGATCCTTTAATAGAGTTGGGATTTTGCCTGGAGTGAAAATTCTCCAAGGGCATCAGGCATACATGTTCTACACATACATACAAACAAGCAAAACATTCATATACATAAAATAAAAATAGAACTATTTTTTTAAAGTTGTAAACTGTTGGAGGAAGATATTATACATGGTTTTTCAGATGCTGATTTTAGTGCTCTGAGATCTGGTTAACACCCTATCTGAGGCATTCTCTGATTGGATAATAAAAGTTGGTAATGGCCAATTAGCTGGGCAGAAAGAGTATAGGAAGGCAGAACTTCCTCAGGAGGAAGAGAGCAACCCTGAGAAGATACAGACGAACCTCTCTTTCTGCCAAGAGACACAGAAACAGACAGACATATCTGAGTGGACTCAGAAGGTACAGCCTGCCACAGTTGGGATTAGGTGGCTGGGTTAACTTAAATGAGCTAGTTGAGAGTCTGCCCAGCTAAGGCCTAAACATTGAAAATTTAAAAGGTCTTGGTATATTTATGTTATGCTCTCAGGCCTTATCACCGGGAGGCCTAAGCCTGGTCAGGTTCCTGCAAGGCCCTGCCAGCCTAATATAATTAGTTTATAGTTGTTATTAGGGTTAATTGTTAGGTAATAGGTGTTCATAGTTGTTAATAAATAAATATATTTTTAACAAATTTTTGGTTTCAGGTGGTGTTCAATGTGAGGGGGCTTTATGTTGAAATAATTATTTAAATTATTACCAGTATTTATATTATGATTTTAACCCGACATTATAAATGATCACACTGAAACACCTGATGGATTTTTTTTAAGATTTATTTATTTATTATGTATACAGTATTTTGTTTACGTGTATGCCTGCATGCCAGAAGAGGGCACCAGATCTCATTATAGATGGTTGTGAGCCACCATGTGGTTGCTGGGAATTGAACTCAGGACCTCTGGAAGAGGTCTTAACCTCTGAGCCATCTCTCCAGCCCCACCTGATGGATTTTAACAAGTCTTAGCCTGGATTATGCAATCTGAGCCCATCTATGCTAGCTTTTAATTCTATTTCCCAAATGAAACCCCAATATATACATATGTCCCCTTGGGCTGTTATTCTCCACATTATGCTGATGTTCCAGGCCTTGTGGAATGATGTTCTTCTCTCTAACTCATGGCGTGTCCTCTCCTTCCTCCTTGACTCACATCACAAAATGCTTTCATTCAACACTTTTGAGTGGCTAAAGATGATGTTCAACACCCTTCTTAACCCTGTGACCTTGAGTCATGCATATACAAGCACAACATGAACTCAGCTTTGCCCCTGTGACCACAGACCTTCCGGCTAGACCCTCCCTCTGGGAAAACACAACCTTAGCTCTGCTCAACCACAGGAACAATGAGTCTGCTGATCTCTGCCAGCCTCAGGAGGGCATTGTTCCCAATCACTGTGCCAAGAGAGAAGGGTCAGCAAAAACCAAGTCTGGACATCAGCAAAGAGGAAGGTTGACAAGTTTGCGTTGTCAGCACTGTCCTCTCTCATGAGAATTCTCACTCTAGGTGGAACCCCAACTCTATTATTTACGGCTCCCACATCCCCAGCTTGGGGGAGGGGTGGGCTCTGTTTATGTTTGTCTGTAGAGGAGGCAGCCATAGACTAAACAGTGATCTGTACAGAAGTCAGCTGTCAGGAAGTGAAACTGATGGCCCCAGGTCCAGAAGCAGAACCTCATGGACCGTGGGGAGGTGCCAGAAAGCTTAGAGCCCTGCTCTTAGAAACACTAATAACTGTCTCCAATTAGTCTCACGTGGCCCACACTGGAATATGTAGCCAGGAAGCCTCAACCCCCTGAGCCTTCTGCCTCTGCCTCCCACGGGCTGGGTTTACAGGGGAGCACCACAACTCCCGTCTGGGTTGGGTCTTTTTTTTTTTAAAGATTTATTTATTTACTTTGCGTATATGAGAGCTTCATCTGCTACATGTACCCCTGCATGCCAGAAGAGGGCATCAGATTTCATTGCAGATGGTTGTGAGCCACCATGTGGTTGCTGGGAATTGAACTCTGGACTTCTGGAAGAGCAGACAGTGCTCTTAACCACTGAGCCATCTCTCCAGCCCTGGGGTCTGTCTTTTTAAAGGATCTCTACACAAATATTTTATTGTCCATGCTGTAAGAATACAACTATTTCCGGACTTGCAGCCTTTCCCAATCCATCACAGAGTTCAAATCCCAGTTCTGACAAATCTGTTTATGTGGCAAAGCAGTGTCTCTAGTAGGTCTCAAACTTCTGATCCAGAGTACAGGGTTTTGGAAGGCAAAACCCCTGTCCTGGCTTCAGCAGTTGCAGGGAGGCTTTGCATAAGCAGGCAGTTTAACAGAAGCTGAGGTAAGTTAGCTGGGGCATCCTACCTCTGGTTCCTGTTATAGAGCTGGGTAGTTTTCGATGGGATTCTCCATCAAGGAGATCAAATTTTAGTTAAACTTGAAATGGCCTCAGCAAGAAGACAAGATGGAGGAACCTCTGCACTGTCTTGTCCTGTCATCGATGGACTCAGGAGGATCAAAAATTCAAAGCCACCTTCAGCTACAGAGAAAATTCAAGGCCAGCCTGGTGTACATAGTGAATTCTGGGACAGTCAGGGCAACACAGAGAGAGTCTGTTTTTAATGACAACAACAAACAGCAGAAACAAACAAACAACAACCTTGATTGTCTGTGGGGCTGGGCCCCATGTCAGGACTCCAGGACTGGTCACAATGAATGGAAGAGACTCTCCCAAATGTCCTGCCCTGCTGCCTTGGCTATTGCTTCCTTTGCTGCTCATGGCTACTGTGCCACCCTGCCTCCCAGCATCCAGAAAGTGTCAGAAATTACCATGCTTCAAACCTATGTTTAAATAGAAATCGAATTATAGAAGCAGTAAGTTTATTGTGAACAAACAAAACTTGCCAATGAATACTGTTTGTCTAGTCTGTTAATTGGAAATCAGCCAGTCTTTCTGCCAGGCAATTATCAACAGCCTCTAATCACCCTGCTGGAAATGAAGCAATTCGGCTCCTACTCTCAGTTTGGTGCTGTTATTAGCTTAGTTACATTAGCAGTATTTGGTAACAGCCTTGAGGATTAGCACCCACCAACTGGGCTAATCTGACAACACAATTTCAACCTCAAAGAAACAATGCAATTATATTTATAGGGGGTAAGTAAAAAATAAAACTGTGTTTATTAGCATTAAACTAATATGGCACCTCCCCTTTCTAACAACATGGGAGTAGCTGATGACACCATGTTCTTGCTCCAGGGAGTATTAGTGTGGACAGAAAGGCTCTGAAATGTTTGCTGGGAATGGAGCTAGGATGGCAGAGTGCTTGCCTAGTATGCTTGTAGCCATAGGGTCCGTTCCTAGCACCAGATTAAAGAGGTTTGGTGATGCCTGCCTGCAGTCCCAGTAAAGACAGGAAGATCAGACGTTCAAGGTCATCCTCCTGCTATTTAATGACATACACACACAGTTGAATAGCATTTTTTAAATGATTTTTAAAATTACCAATACAAAGGAATGGCTGAAGGACAGCTGTACCAATTTACCCTGATCTAGTTGTAACAACATGACGTATACGAACTGAAATGCTACACTGTGCCCCATAAATACATATAAATGCTGCATGTATCAACTAAAAATGCATACATGACTAAGTATGCTGGCTTGTACCTGAACTTCTAGCGCTTGGGAGGCTGAGTCAGGAGGATCATGAGTTTGAGGTCAGCCTGAGATACACAGGGAGATCTTGTTTAAAAGACAAAAACCTGGGGAGTGCTCATTAGTATGGTGATGATTCTCCCCTCCTGTCACAAAGGAGATGGGGTTAGATTTGCCAGGCAGTGATAGCACACACCTTTAATCCCAATACTCAGAAGGCAGAGGAAGGCGGATCTCTGAGTTCAAGGACAAGTGAGTCCAGGACAGTCAAAGATACACAGAGAAACTCTGCTCGAAAAACCTAAAACAAACAAACAAAACCCACAGTTCCCACCTCAAAGGGAATAAGAGTTTGTTCTAGAGCCAAACTGAGGTGATCATGGCTACGTAGCTAAGGATGACTTTGAGCTTCTGAGACTCCTGTCTCCCCAGTGTCAAGATAATAGGCATGCTCCACCACACCTGTTTTATGTAGTGATGGGAATGAAACCCAGAGCTTCATGAATGCCAGGTATTAAAATGACCTATATGTCCAAGCTCATTTTAACTATTGTGTGTGTGTGTGTGTGCACGTGTGCATGCATGCAAACATGTATGTGGAGGCCAGAGGTTGAGGTCAGGTATATATATATAAAACACATTGAATTCAATTAGTACAGCTTGCTTGTAAACGGGAGTGGGACCATTCATGGGTAACACAGAAGCCACAGAGAAAAATATGAAGCATAGAGATAGAGAGACTAACCATTTAAAAAATATGGGAGTTCCCTGACCTCTAATCTGCTCAACTAGAACCGTAACCCTGAGAATGGGGGGAGGTTGTGTGTGCACAGCCGCTTGCAGTTCCCTCCAGCTGCCTCAACCCCAGGGAGCCTTTCCCATTCTGCTGGGCTCAGCAGGATTCCAGTGTTTTGAACCCCCTCAGTCTCACCAGCAACCCTTGTTAACAATCTAAATAAATTAAACTCATTTAGATAAAATAAATATTCAGTTCCTCAGTGTCTCAAGCCACATTCCAAGCACTCAATAGCCACAGTCCACCTGGCTACTAGCTCATCTGTCACATTCTATTGCTGCAGAAAGTTCTAGGAAAACTCCCTGGTTTATAAATATGCACTTTAAAAACATCATGGATCACTAACAGAAGCCAGGTACTGAGCTGCAAGAACAGCAGCTGATGAATAAGAAGTGGAATACAGTCTGTCAAGGGATGGCTCTCAGATCTTCAAGGTCGGTGGCTTTGATTGTGTTGTTCATCTACCCCCTTGACTGTGGCTTCTTCCTGCTTTATAGATCCGGATGAGCATCTTTCAAGGTGAGAGCTGGCGGTCTGGGATACGGCTTCCCAAGTGCTGTGATGAGCCAGGCAGGGGAGGATGCCAGGGATGCCTTAGGATGCTTATTTGAAAAGTAGAGTTCTGCGCTGGGAATTTTAGCTCAGTGGCACAGCATTTGCCTAGTATATGTGAAGCCCTCTGTTCCATCCTTAGCACTAAAACCTAAATTAACAACAATAACACAAGTAGACAGAGGTCTGGCTTTCCCACCAAAAGATTCCTGAGCCAGAATCCGCATTATTCATGAATTCCTTGGGCGAGTCTCCTGTTGATAGGAACTGGCAACAGGGAAGTTGAAGACCTGTGCTTTCAGACAGGTGTAACACTACAAAGTAGAAGGTTGTGGGATGCAGTTTAAATAACCTACTCCATCTTCCCACATTATTGTGTTTTGTGTCCTAACAGACGCTAAAAGACAAAATTCCAGGCTGGGAATGTATGTCTTGGTAGAACACTTAAAAATAAAGACAGGAGTCCTTTAATCCCAGCACTCAGGAGGCAGAGAGAAAAGAAAAACAAGAAAGATTAATGAAAATAAAAAGGGCACAACAGAACCCAAGACAGCTCCTTTTATTGTCTTTTATTTTCAGTTTTCAACTATTTCTTTGTGTGTGTGTGTGTGTGTGCATGCACATCCATGTAGGTGCCTAAGGAGTCCAGAAGAGTTCCAGCATCCCCTGGAACTGGAGTTACCTGGAGCTGTGAGTCTCAGCATGTGGGCACAGGCACCTGAACTCTGGTCCCCTAGAAGAGCAACAACGAGCTTTTTTTTTTTTTTTTTTTTACTTTTTTATGATTTATTATTTTAAGTATGTGTGTTGGGGAGGGTATGTGTATGTGACTGTGGTGCCCAAGTGACTAGAGGTATCAGATCCCTGTAGGGCTGGACTTAAGGATGCTGAAAACCAAGTCTGGTCCTCTGGAAGAGCAGCATATAATCTTAACCTTTGACATCTCTCTACCCCATAGGGCTTTGTTAATGTTCTTGGGTTTAGTTTTTCTGATGTTTTTGAACTACAAAGGGGTCACACCTATGGTTCCTGAGTGATAGGCAAGTGCTCTGTAGCTGAGCTATTGCCCTAACCTGACTTTTAGGGTTTTTTTTTTGTTTGTTTTGTTATTTTATTTATCTACTTGTTTTTATTATTTATTTGTTTGTTTGTTTGTTTAGGGATGGGGTTCCTCTTTGTAGCCCTGGCTGTCCTAGACTTATTTTGTAGACCAGGCTAGCCTCAAACTCAGAGATCTGCCTGCCTCTGCCTCCTGAGTGCCACCAAGCCCAGCTTGTTTTGTTTGTAATTGTATTTGACACTGAACAGTTACTTCTCATCCTCTTTAGGCTCTTGGACACAGTGATGTAGCTCAGCACAGTGGACAATTTATTGGTGAGCCCTTATCCTCATTTTGATGGGAAACACTCCTCACCCCTTGGTCCAGACAACTTATGTGCTTGCTGGATCTGATTATACACATGGGAGCTGGAGAGGTGGCTCAGCAGTTAAAGCAGGGGCTGCTCTTCCAGTTCAGCTCACGGGTTCAAGTCCCAGCACCCATGTGGCAGCTCACAACTGTCTGAATTCCAGGGGATTCAACACCCTCACACAGACATACATGCACGCAAGACACCAATCAATGCCTAAAAATAAATTATATTTAAAAAATATATATATATACATGTACGTGTGTGCCTGTGTGTCTGTGTATGTGGTGCAGGTTCCTGCAAAGACTGCAGACGTTGGATTCCCTGGAACTAGAGTTACAGGCAGTTGTAAGTTGCCATGTTGATGCTGGAAACTGAACCCAGACCATTTGCAAGAACAGCAAATGCTCTTAACACCTGGGTCATCTCTAACTATGAATTTTAAATTTTTTATTAGTATATATTAATCATACATAATGGTTTTCATTATATTTTCATGCACACACACACACACACACACACACACACATATATATATTTTTTTTTTATCATATTTACCCCCTATTACCCTTGAGGTCTGTCTGGGTCTGTCCACCTTACCCTAAGCTATCTGAGTCCTGACTCCTTGTCACATCTTTTAAGTAAAGACACATGCATTTAAAAAGGACTAAGGGTGCTTGCTGTTCACAGGCAGGACAGACTAATCTCAACTCCCCTGCTCTTCTCCTCACAGTTGCTCTAGCAGCTTTTTTCCCCAAGCATGCAAGCCACTCAGTTCTGAGACGGCCAGATCTCACTCTGACTTCAAGCCCTGGATGTGTAGGATCCATTACAAACTGCATCTGATCCTCCAATATTACCTTGCGTAGCCAGATTTGCTAACTTCAGCTCCATGAGGTTCCCATCACTTCCTGAGCTCTATAACCACCTCCTCTGTACCTTAGGGCTTTTCCCTACTTCCTCTCTGTACAGCGAACACCTTGACTTGTCCTCAGGAGGTCTGTAGAGGACACAGCTACTACACTGAACTGATGATACTGAAGCTGCAGTGTCCTTTGAAGGCGTCTCACGGCCCAGTAATATTGCTATTGTCCAGATAAGGTAACCAGCAAGGCAGAATAGCAAACATCAGAATAAGGGAAGTGCCTAGGTTAAAGGTTTTAAGTATTAGACAAGTTTCAGCCTATTGTAAGTCCTCTAACGTTAATTTAGACTGCCCCCGTCACTTTGAGGCTAAGTGTCTAAGTATAATTAGAAATCCTGGCTGATTTTTGGCTGGAAATTATTAACTCTATCCTTAGCGTCTTTTTCTGAGGCCTAGAGTCTGATTCCCCAGGATTTCCTGTTTCCCAAAGGCCAGAATCTTTTCTAAGGAAGTTTTCAGGAAGCCTCAGTTTCACAAACTAAATTTTTGCAATGGAAACTCCCTTGTTCTGGTAACTAAGGAGCCCAGCCACTGGGCATGCACAGAATTGTAAACTCTGTATTCCTGTCTCAAAAAATAAACCTTCACATTTTTTCCTTTTTCCAACACAACCAGACACTTAAAGTGGGCATCAGTAAGCAAAGATGGAGATGAACGGGGAGATGGGTTGCTGTGCTTGGCATTAGCTAACACCTTCCTTGCATCTGTCTTCTACAGTTTCCAGGCCATGGGGGTTGGACCATGGTCCTATGTTCACACACAAGACTAGTGGAGGAGGTAAAAGGGCACTGGAAGGGCCTGGAGCCCAGTGAAACCTTAATTTCAATGGATTCAAAGTCCAGAGATAGTCCATTTGGCAGCAGCATCTGTGGCTTCTGCTTTCTTCAACTAAGTCTCCTTGATCCATGTTATAACTCATGGTGTGGTGGACCCACACTGCAGGAGTGGAGAGAATCACCCTGTAGGGTCCTTTCCAGGTTAGTTCCAGTATCTCTTTGCCTGCCCACTTGACTCAGATGGTATCACTGGACTTGAACAAGGAGAAACTGGTAGTGAGCTCAGAGGACAGCTGGGTCTCTCAGATAGTCCAATGAATAGCATGTATGGAGGACTGGAGTACCTGTAATGACTTGAGAAAGGAACGGTTAGAGAGTTCTGCCATCTGCTGGTCTCTGAGCCTGGGAAGGTCTTCCAAAGTCTCATAGGGGTAAATCCTCCTCATGAAGCCAGGGAGCCCTGGGACCAGGGGAGCCAGCCTGGAGCAAGAGTGAGGTTGAAGCGTGTCTAAACCCCACAAATCTCATCTAGAGATGAGAAGCAAGAATAGGACTGTTCCCTCCCTGTTCTGAGCCTGCATGTCCCGGGGGGCGCCTGTAGCCTTCTGACCCCCAACCTTGACAGCCTTGAGGTGGTCACATAGCCTGACGGCCAGGTTACGTGTGTTAAACTTCCTCTCTCTTTTACAAGATGATGTCCAGGAAGCACCTCAAATTCCTCTTCATGCAAATAAGGCCTTCCCAGCACCTTGGCCCTGGTCAGTGAGGTACACTCAACCTGAAAGCCTCTGCCCACTCCCCAGAGGTTTAAGTAACCTTTGTTCCCCCAGTTAAACAAGCTGTCTCACTGAAGCTGCCTCCCAGGAAGTCTGTTTCTCACAGTCACCTGAGGTCTCCTCACTCCCAGCTGTTCCTGCCTCCCACTTCCTCCCCTCATGATCCACAGGCTGTGCTGGGAAGGGTAAGGTAGTAGAGCCCGAATGGCAACTCCCTATATGGGGTACAGTGGACCCAAAGCAAGCAAAAAGGTCTGTCCACCCTTTGCTGGACTCTAATGAGAGTTTTGTTAAAGTTTCTTTTAACGTCCCATTTATTCTTTTTACCTGGCCAGAACTCTGAGGTTCTTATGCACAATGAAGTTTTCAATCTCTATCTAAAGCTTTAGCTATTGAGAGGTTTTGACTATGAAAGCCAGGCTATTGTTGGAGCCCAATGCTAGGGCAAGGCCAAATAAGGGGACCAGTTCCTGGGAGAGCTTTTGAGCTGCTATTTGAGCAGTTTCAGTCTGGCTGGGGAACACTTCTTTCCTTTCAGAAAAGGCATCTATAAAAACTAGCAGCCAGGCGGTGGTGGCGCACGCCTTTAATCCCAGCACTTGGGAGGCAGAGGCAGGTGGATCTTTGTGAGTTCGAGGCCAGCCTGGTCTACAAAGCGAGTCCAGGACAGCCAGAGATATTCAGAGAAACCCTGTCTCGAAAAACCAAAAAAAAAAAAAAAACTAGCAAGTACTTTTCCCCCCCCCCCCCCCCGGGCAGACCAATCTCGGTGAAGTCAGTTTTCCCAGAGTTCACCAGGGTGTTGGTCTCTCACTCAGACTCCTTCCTGGGTGAGGGCTCTCTGTTTTGGAGTCACTTGAGCACAAACCTGGCATCTGGCTGAGACATTCCATGCTAGGCTGTCCAGTCTAGGTGTAACACACTTTGGTCTGAGCAACTCAGAAACTTCTGTGGACAATAGTTGAGTAGCCTGGTGGAGGTCGGTTAGCAGAGTGCTGTCAGTTGTTTCTGAGGGAATGATCTTTCCCTCTGGAGTCCTCCATCAACCGAGGGATGTCTCTCTCTCTCTCTCTCTCTCTCTCTCTCTCTCTCTCTCTCTCTCTCT